>OZ024828.1:48746534-49346534 GCA_964016985.1 Anodontia alba | reverse complement strand
CCAAGATGTCCGTGTTATAATAATTTGTATGTTTATCTTTTTATCACTTCAGAATTTACCCAAATATGGATGGGAGTTGTGGTTATGTAGGGCCTCTCATCAATGTTCGCTCTCCTGCCATATGTTGTCTACAGCTCAGAATATTGGGTAGATCTGAATGAGTTATACGTGTTCAGGAAAGCTAATTATGAAGAAACAGACAAAAAGGACATGCCTAAAAGAGCAAATATCAGAATTGTAATATCTAAATATGAGCTGCTACCACGAGAAATCCAGGAAAGAACCTTATTCATATTGACGTCAATTATAAAACACTTCTTCCACCACTCTCAAGATTTTTCAATCTGTAGACAAACTGTAGACCAGAAAATCGAGTCACTTTTAGTTAAAAAAAACCACCATTCCTTTAGAAGCCGGTCCCGGTGGCCCAGTTGGATGTGCCGTCCGACTGAAGACCAGGAGGTCGCGGGTTCAACCCCCGCCGAGGTCGGCAACATTCTTTCGTGGAGATTGATCATGAAATATTTTCTACGGTCGTTCTCTCCCTTCCGCTGATTCAAGAAGGGCAGTTGTCAGTTTCTGGCGAAAGAATGTGCACAATACTGGTTAACAGCTTAGAGGACTAAGCCTGCCCAGTAAACGTGTGGTTAGGTAAACTGACCGCACTCGACATGATCCCATTGGGTTGACTGGGCCGTAAAACCTCAACACAAACAAATTCCTTTAGAAAAAATCACAAAAAGACAAATATGGAAGCCTCTTTGAACTGAACACTCAGGTTGCTAAAAGCTCAGATATTGATTGTTTAGCTAAAGACTATACAATAAACCTAAATGACATGCGTATTCCCTATCTACAACAAGACTACAAAGCCTGTTTTGATGAAGTACAATGGAATAAAATAAAGATATCTGAATTCAACTTCCATCTTATTGAAAAAGAGTGTCCAAGACAAGATACATGTAGCTGTCTAACATTAAAGAACCTGACATCAAGAAAATGGTTTTACTGGAACGATTGTATGGAAAGCCTGAAACTGGGCAAGGCTGCATATTAACTTAATTCTTCTGCATGTTCGTAGACTTCTTTGACAATCTTCTGACTGTCACCTACAATGAAAGCTGCTTACATAAGCCTGGAGTTCACTTATTTCTCAAAGTACCAAATACAATTGTGGCTGCAGACAAACATATGAACTCTGATCCATGGTTCACAGAATGATCACGTGTTGCTTCAGGCGACAGTATTTCTTAGTCAAGGAACAATATCTTCATTTCGGGTTCCAACAGAAAAATATCCTCGTTTTGCTCTGTGGGATGCTTTCCTTACAAGGAAAATAAGAAATCAAATTCTTTTTATTCACAAAACATCTAGTGTTGATAATGATGATGATGATGGGGAGGAGGACGACGACGAAAAGAAAGACATTCGCCTGTGTGATAGGTGTTTCCAGGAGCACCAGAACTGGTTGAGTGACCCATTGTCTGCTTCCAAGTTTGATAGAGTAAAGGAATGGCAAGTGTATGTACCACTTCCAGTTCGGCTGTTTCTACAAAAAGCATTTGTCAGCGAAGACAGTTTCAGACGATCACAAGATCCTGGATCTCTTGCAGCCAGTAAAGTAGCCAGACTTCTCGCCATTTATGACTCCTCCTTGAATACTTTAACCAAATTGCACTTCGGAGTGACACAAGAAATGAACACGGCAGAATTAGTTGTCAGCTACCACAATGCAACTAGAGTTTTTAATATAACACAGTCAGCCGGTATCACAAGAAGTTTAAATTCTGTGCAAATTACAAGGGATGTTCGAAATGAATTGCTTATTTCTATCTGGAGACTTCAAATTTCAAGTTAGCCCAAAAGTACTCATTTCATGCTCTCGAAGTACTCCCCGTGGCTAGAAATGCAAAGTTTCAGCCGATGTATCTACTTCTTGAAGGCGTCACGGTACGCTGATTTGGGCACAGTAATAAGGTACTGATGAATGGCAGATCCAAGTGCCTGTCGGGACTGGTATTTCTGCCCAGCAAGGAATGCTTTCAATTTCGGAAACAAAAAGAAATCACATGGGGCAAGGTCTGGGGAAAACGGGGGGTGAGGCAAAACAGTTACTTTTTCTTTCTTCAAAAACTATTGCAGAGGTATGAGCTGGGGCACTGTCATGTAGAAGACGGACATGTTTAAAACCAGTGGCAAGGCGTTTTTTTCTGATAATACTTTTTCAGTTTCTTCAGTACTACATCTTTGTAGTACTTTCCGGTGATGCTTTTGCCCTTTTTCACTGGCACTTTTATTGCAACTCCTTCACCAGAGAAGAAGATTGCATACAAAACCTTCTTTGTACTCAAAGAACGTTTGGCAGTTATTGGGCGTTTGCTGTGTTTAGTGGCCCAGATCTTATCGCTAACCTTTCTGACGGGCTCAAAATAATGGACCCAGGTTTCATCACCTGTGACGGCATTGGCAAACTGCTTTTTGTCATATTTTGGAAACATTTGAAGCAGCTTTTTGGCCACTTTAACTCGTTGCCTCTTTTGCTCGTCAGTCAACAGATGTGGCACCCATCTAGCAGAAATCTTTCTGACTTTCAAATGCTTCTTCAGAATAAGGTGAACCGTTGATAGTGATATGTCTGCCTTTCGTGCAATATCACGAAGTGTAAATTTGGCATCTCCTTCAATGATTTCCTTTATTTTGGAAACGATTTCTTTACGAGATGCAGATTTTGGCCTACCTGATTCTACAGCAGACTCAAATTTCTTTTTCCACCGCCGAACTGTGTCATAAGACACACAAGAAGGTCCAAAAGCAGTAGAAATTTCAGTCATCAGCTTCTTCAACCAAGTTTTGAGCGAGCTTTGATGTAAGCCCGTATTTCATCTTTTTTGTCGACGCTTCTACCAACCATTTTTACTGCAGTGGTCAATGACTGCGTGTATTCAAAAGGCAAATTTTATGACTTACACTTAGTCTAACATGTACATTTATACACCATTGTGTAGATATTGAATAGCCCTATACAGGTATGTATTGGTTTTTATTGTGCCCCACGTGGATATCGAGCTAGAGGACAGTAAGCAATTCATTTCGAACATCCCTCGTAATCTGAAGACTCACCAGGGAGATGTTATTTCAAAACCTACATCGCAAAACACCCTTTGACATATGAAGCAGCTAATGACTTAAAGCCTTCGCGGCATTTAGTGTCTCTAAGAGAGTTCATATAGTGTTTTTAGTAGACAATTTGGTTGAATAGGAACAAAGGTGGACCCATATCCAGATGTCAGCAAGACCACACATGTATGCACCCTTCCAATAACGGTTAAAGGTCTACCACAAAATGCAAAAATTACATCTGACTGGCATGACACTAATTGCGATGGTTCATCTGTTTGTGCATGTAAAAATGACAAAAAAATTGACTATTAAAAGATGATATCAACAAATGTTTTTTGTATCAAACACAGGAAGAGATAAAAGTAAATAAAGACTTTCAGACAGAAACTATTTGGGGATTACATTTTTTTTATAAAAAAATGAACAAGCCAGGAAATGTCTGGAAAAAGCTACCCAGAGTAAGAAGCGCACAGATGACGATCTAGAGCCTGTGTCATCACCTGATTTATCTTTCTCAAATTTAAGACTGCAAGAAATTCGAGCCTGAACTTGAAACAGGAGATCTAGAAAAGTCCTTTGCAAGTATGTCATTTCAAAATATCAATCCATCTGAATCTGAAACGAATGATCAAAAAAATATTAGCTTTGATAATAAGGATGGTGATAATGGTGTCACTGGTGCTGCCATAGCTGCTGATATTTACCGAGTGAAGGTAAACGTCAACAGTGATTGTGAAAGCGATAAAGATGAAGATGACAAGGAAGAGGATGATGATGATGTTGACAATGACAACGAGGATGATGACGCTGAAAACAAAAATGACATTGAGATGGAAAATGCTGATATTTCAAATGATGACTGAAAATGATAATGAGCTGCTTGGTAGTGCCTGTGATTGACAATTGTCAATAACAGAGGAAGGTATCCACAATTCAGAAAAGTCATTAAGCTATGGGGAGCCAGAAAATCTTCTCTCAGACAATACAGAAATGCATAACAGTTGTGCGAAGGAGAACCAATCTTTGTCCAGGTACAGTTTTTTACAGCGAAGTGGGAATGAAGAAAGCAAAAGCAATGTTTCGTCCTTCATTAAGTAGGATGCACCTGAATTACTCTGTCGTCATCCTCCTACAGCAGTAGGAAAAGATGATGATAAATCAAAGCACAGAGAAATTCTAGATGAACTTTTGATTAAGTCTGGACATTTTGTATTGCCTGAAAAGGAAAAGGAGAAGATTTTGATTTTGCAGTGGACCACAAAGTGGCATCAAATGTTCTTGAACTTATCAAACTTATCAAACTTTTCTTCCAGAATTTCCTATTTTGCATTTGATGAAGTTAAAAATTACGAACCTACTAACAGCTTACAAGTGCGCTGCAATCCACCATCTTTTAAAATATATGAAAGGAGCAGAGGTTGAGACAGACTGGAAGAAACTTGTGAGTATTTCGAAGATCGAAAGAGCAATTAGATTAATAAAAAGATTATCACTTGCCCTACACCTTGCATTTTTCATCAGGTTTTTAGAATCACTGGATCCTATAGAAGCCGACAATGTCTTAATTAACTTGGAGTATGCACAAGTGGAGGAAGCAAGTGAGAGATGGAGTCCTGCTTATTTAGCATTCGTCAATGAAGGTGCCATGAAGAATGCTACTTTCTGTTTACACTTAGAGATGCTGAAGCACTGTGATGAAATTGTAGCCATCCAACTAGCTGAGAAAACTGGAGGTACACAGGACTACACATTATTACTTTTGACAGTGAAATCATCATTGCCATTTGCATTCCTCAGTGGTGCATCTTCAATTGCGGGTTTCTGTGTTAAACTGATGAAAGAGCATTACATCGCAGGACCTTTCTACCAAAAGCTTAAGGCTGCTTTGTTTTCAACACCTCACAAGGATACGCAATCCAACTTTGCATTAGATGCTCAAAGAGAAATGGACCATTGGGACGTTGTCAGAGGTTTTCGGCCTTCATCTGGAATTCAAGCTGTTATTCCTAGAATGTCTGTAATAGACGATTTAACAGAAATGAGAAGAGCCAATCAATCATCACAAGTAAGTGAATTCCAGCAACAGAAAGTAAATAACAAAGATCCTGGGTGTATCTTGGTAAAGCTATTAATCAAAAAGACATAATGTTTGCAACAAGATGTTCAGAAATGATTATTCGTATCAATGCACTTAAAACAGGTACAGACAAAACACCGAAAAATCTGTATGAAAAGGCACCTAAAGCTCTAACAGACATATTCTTGACTGCAGTACGTTTGAGCTTGGCCACTTCTTAGTATCACGATTTATCTGTACATCAAAGATATTTGGAAAAAGTGAAGATGATTGTCCAAATATAGACAACGTAGAAGGACCACCAGAATTAAAAAAGAAATTAAAATCAGGGAAAGCTGTCACAGTAAACCGAAACAAGTGCAAAACAATCACTATAAAATCTGAGAGGGAAATCATTGAAGAAAAAGATATCAGCAAAATGAACAAATTTTCCCTTCATTGTACATCAGCAATGAATACATGCCAAGCAATAGTAAAGCCTGACTGCACAAAAATGGACACATCGAAATCAAGTGGAATGAAGCAAGCTTTATTATTTGCACTTTGCCATAAAGCAGATCATAACACAATAAAAAAATTTACAAAAAGTGAAATACTAAGTCAACGATCAACTGAGCTTCAAAAAACTGACCTGTTATACCTCCAAGCTAAGCAGTATCCCTCTCATGGTATATCCAAAGGTAAAGTTTTGCTTGTGGAATTTGCTGGAGTAAAGTTTAAAGCTTTCTCAAAATCCGACAAACAGTATCTTGAACTGATAGAAATAATGATCTATTCTTTGTTAGAAGAATTTCCTCAAGTCAAACATATAGTTATATGCGAAGAAAAATACACTTTTACTCCCGATACATTTAAAGCACTGACACATGCTAAACGCCAAAAGAAGATAGATGTTTTCCATCTTAAGTCAGCTACTGAGATGATCAGCTTTGAATCCTACAGTTGCAGTGCCTTAACAAGAACAAAAGAAGGAAAAATTCTGTCAAGTCCCTTCCTTGGTGAGCATGTCGGAGAGCTGCAGATTGAAAAGGATTTGGCTTTGGATACAGACAGTGAATATATACTCAGTCCTTACATCTGTAAAAGTAACGACCTTCACAAAAAAAAAAAAACAACATGTAAACAGTTTGCAACTCCAGTAAGGGCCATTCTCAGCAAAGAATCAGGCTTTATAAAGAAATCTGAATTGAAAAATATTAGACAAAGGAAAGGAGAAGCAGAATTGGCTCAGGCAGACTGGCTTCCATATGTAGGACAAGAGCCGGAGGAGGATGAGGTCGTGATCAGCTATGTTACATCTGGAGACATCAACACTCTTCCCATTCATATGCTATCAACACTCTTCCCATTCATATGCTAGCTGTGAAATTATACTGGCCTAGGCTGCCTGTCAGGAAGTTCAAGACTGATATTAATCTGATTCTAAAGAAACCTGGAAAGAATTTAAAACCCGATGTTTATGTAATGACCAAAATACATGTAATTGAACGATTAGAAGAACACTACAGCTATCAGGACATTGCAGTGATTGTTTCATTGTCATTGTGCATGGGTGGAAATGATTATTTACCCATGTTTTACGGCAAAAGTCACTCAGATTGAATGGAAGCAATTTTATGTAATGAAGAAGTGTACACAGACTTGTTTGGGATTCTAAGAGAGCCTGTCACCCTGGCTATCAGTGACATTAAACTGAATGAAGACATATATCTGAGCATTATCAAACAACTCTACTGTCCACGAGGAGTCGATGAAAAAAAGCTATCTATTGAAGAGAACTGAGTATTAGACATCCAGGAAAGATAATACGCAGCCCTCAACAATGGATGCCCTCAGTCTCTGCTCTAAGAATAGTAGCTTGTCTAGTGAACAGTAAGATCAGCTACTTGTTGACTGTATGTAAACCAGAATCAGATCTACCAATTTTCTGAGCAACAGACACATACAGAAGACAAAAGAAGGTGATATTGTATATGACCTAGGACCAGATGTCCATTATAATGATGAAAAAGAGATTCTTGCTATCCCAGAAACAGAACTAAAAGAAAAGTTTTTTAGAGCAAAGCTTCCCAGAACCAGAAAGCGAGATCTTTCCATGACACCATCAAAAGACAAGAAATCATCAAAGGGGAAGCTATAAACATCCACCCAAGGTCAGTAGCAAAAATGTAATTCTAAACATATTTATCCTAAATGTTGGAACATCTCAACTCCTTACTATACTTGTTCTAGAATTTGAATAAGTTCCTTGTTCCATAATTGGATAGGTCTAAATCAATGCTAGATGAGTGCAAATTGTGTAGACCCAGATCAAGTTTTACTGCCTCTATTCTGGGTCTACATCTTTTAATCATGCATGTTAGTCCCAGTATTTATGGTTTTAATGTATATCTTATTTTCACTTGCTGTTTCTTGTAATTTTAGTTTTAAATTGAATTCTAACGCTACTTGCTATATGTGCATTTGCATTCTTTTGACAAATTAAGTATAATAACCTTCATAATTATGGTGAATTTATACACATTATGAGTAATACTTTTCACCCTCTATATTGTTTTTGGACAATTTAAGGAAACTCTCTCTCTCTCCCTCTCTCTCTCCCTCTCTCTGTGTGCTGAAAATGAATTGATCCAACACGGCCGAGTGAACAATAAGAATAACACAAATCAATTTTTCAATTATGTCTAGATTGACAATAGTATTAAATATATTTTCAGGAAAATTCGCACTCTGAGACAAGACGAAAACACACCAGTATGATGAAGACAGATGATAATACAAGCTTGGCATAGATAACTGAATGCATGTTAAAAATCGTACAAGATGTGAAGTTTGTAAAAATTCTTTTATGAAATAATTTTCTCATAAAGAAAACTAGATACAAGTTTATCGTTCAAGGGGAATCCAACTTTGTGATGACTTGTAACAGAATTATTGATTATTCTTTGACATGATATTGGTAGTAGAAAACTTAATGAAAAGGATAATTGTTTTATTTATGTGTAAATTCATTTATGCTTTGCATATTAATTGAATACTAACTGCTACAGAATACTGATTCAACAGAAAGAAATGTTACATGCCAGTTTGATTCAAAATTAAAGAAATAATAATAATAGTAATTTCAGCAAGAAAAGTCTTTTACAAACTGGGATTTTCATTCTTTCATGTCTTTGGTGTTTCCAATGGCAATCTTTATAGATTGTATTTGTTGCTTACAGAAGCATTTGCTGCTGTAGAATAAATGTAGGAACAGGGAAGACCTTGGTTAGACTGCAGAAGTGCTAGTCAATCTGGATCTTCGCTGTTCGCATGACAATTAGGAATATTGTCCTTTCAATATGTGAGTGTTACAATATCGACTGTTATGTTAAGAATCTATATGATACATGTCTTATGACAGGTAGTATAGGCAAAGCATGTACATCTAAACAGTCTGATACCAGCATCTACTGAATGCATAGATTTGTTTGCATAATGAGCAGATCCCATAGCCTAAACCAAATACTCTCAGACTTCACAGATTTACAGATTGGGCAAGGCAGATACATTTTTTTACCTTGCCACAAGATAGTGTTGAGTATTATGGTTTCATGTTGGACATCCGTGTGTCTGTCTGTTGTAGGTCCATCCATCCATCCATTTTTCATTTGCAGATGATGAGTAAACACCAATGGATCTGGTTTGGGATTGCTAATGTGCAAATTTTGACAAACTTTTACGGAGTTATCTACCCGCAACACGATAATGATGGGGTATTATAGTTTAATGTTTTTATATACTGTACATTAACTGGCATCAGTTTGTTGAATTCCCGGTAAGGGGGTGGGGTGGGGGCACTCACTATTAAAGCATGGGTAGGGATGTGCTGATGAAAGGGGTTTTATTTTCAGAGTCTGTCTAGAACGGGGTTGTGTTTCATTGTAAAATATCTGGAAAGGGATTCAAATATGCCTCTCTGGAATGGGTTTCATGTTTGTCTGAAAAGGCGGTGGTTAACTAGATGGCACTGTTAATGAGAAATAAGACATGCAAAAGGAATTAGAAAGCAGTTTAGGGATTCTTGTGAGGTAAATTCAGGGCATATTTAAATGATTTTCCAAAAAGAAATCTGTTTGTTTGAAAATGCTTTATTTAATGATTTTTTGTGTACTAAATATATTGATAATAAGCAAGTAAATCCTTATTAGGTTAACTGACTAGGTTAACTGACTGAGCAAATGAGCATATATTGTTTGTCAACAACAGAGTATATGTTTGTCTTACTTTTGTCTGGAAAGGGGCCTCAATCGTATCTGGAATGGGGTAGGGGTCCCGGGCTCCTGGCAGTACACCCCTACCCTTTTTTTATAGTGTGACCCCCCCCCCCCCCCTCTCCCCTGCCTCCCCCCCAAAAAAGTACCCAACAAGATATTCTTTTATTGAAATAAAACGTATGTCTTTATTACTCCTCTTATCTGTAGCTATGGTATTCCCAGCTGAAGGTCTTTAACTGCTCCAAGAGCTAGACAATGTACAAAGTGTAAATTGATAAACTCCCACTTAATGGACTTCCACTACAATAAACAACCATATCTTATCTGTTATCACATCCAGCTGTTAGCAATAAACTGGCTTCCACAATGCAGAGGTAATCTCGGAAAAAGTGGTAGAGTGTAATGGCACTTTATAAATACATGTACAGCATAAGTGTGCTAGATGGCATTTAATCCAAAATATTCAGCTGCTCTCAACTCTGTTTGAGTCATCTGTTAAAGTTTAAATTCTATTGACAAAATATACAAAATCAAAACATAAAATAAAACAAATGATTTAGTTTTCAATAAATACTGATAACTAAACATTACAATATCACAGAGTAGAAAACAAGGCCTGGTTGTTCAAAACTTAACAAAGTTGTTGGCTAATGTGAAGTTAAAATTTCTATCTTGAAATATGGCAAATACACATTGATATTTTTTCTGAAAAAAAAAAAAATGTGAGTAGCTTTTGCATTGAAATGCAAAAGCTAGTCACATTTTTGCAGCAAAAATATCAATGTACTTGAAAATATCTTAGCTACAACAGTTTATGAGTTTGTCATAAGCTAACAATGCTATAAACAACTGGACCCAGATTTAAATGGACAGGATACACTCGGCAGAGTTTCCACCATTTTTGTACAAGGGAGACAACTTTTGTGACTTCTTACTGGCTTTTCTACACATGGATATCCTTCTGAAAAGGGATCTACTCTAGAAGGAAAGAATTCGATCTAAATGGAAGCAAATTCTTTCCTTTTAGGAGGTGACATCTTTTCAAAAGGGAGAAAACCCATTTTGATGGTTATCTCCCTTAAAGAGTAGCATTTCCTCTCATGATCTGGAAAACAAAAAAGTATCTTCTGACAAGGTTTACAGGCTGGTCCCAGATCAGAATCCTATACACGTACTGATTCAGATAACCATTAAAAAAACACGCCTTTTCAAATTAATAGAAAATTTCACTTCCAAAAACTGGAAATTTACAGATAAAAAACTCTGATATTTTTCATACTTCTGATCAAAACTTAGATTGTGGGTACTCAACAAGTACCCACAGTCTATGTTTTTGAGCAAAAATAATGTATACCCCTGTAAACCCCATTTATACTATATAAAAGTGGGGTTTAAGGGGGTCAAAACTATAAAGGCATGTTTTCCTGATCAGACTTATTTTGGTTAACCCTTTCAACCCTGAATTTCTGACCTGGACTCTTCGATCCTTGAATTTGGACATGTCCACTGATGCAAACAGGGGTTTTAATCTTAAAACAAAAACAGAATGGCAAACTCCTGATGTAACAACTCCTCTATAGCTTGCACAGCTATCTGTTTTGGTATGCCAGGTTGAAAGGATTAAAGGAGCTAGATGCACTTCCTAGATTTTCTGCCATGTTTTACAAGGGAAACAACTTTTGTTACTTCATATTTGCTTCTGGCACACCAAAGTCCTCTGAAACAGGTCAGCTCTGAAAGGAAAGATTTTAATCACTCCCAGATTCTTTCCTTTTAAATAGACCTCTTTTTAGAAGGGAGGCAAAATAATTTTGACCCCAATTAGCTTGTTTATAATCTTCTTATCATCTATTTTAGTCTATCATCTTTCATCTCTTTCACTATCACACTTCATAACTCACTATCTTATTTTTACTGTTCATCATTTCATGTGACAAATTGGATCTGCTTGACAGTGTAACCTGCCTGGAATGTATGTGAGGGTGTGTGGCAGTATTGAAAGAAAGTAAGAAAAAAAAATGACAATGTCAGTGGACAAGAAATGTAGGTCATGGTCACTTAATGATATCACAGTGTTCGAGTCGCAGTTAGGGAGGAAGTGTATGCCATATTTGATGACTGTAAGTCATAGAGTCAATCAGAAATGGACTAAAACATTAAGGCTTATACAAATATGACAAAATGATTACCATAATAACCCTATGTATTGGGACAGATAGGCCTTTGTAAACAGTGCAGACCTAGATCAGATGCCACATAATGTTGTGTCTGATCAGGGTCTACACTCAGAAATGGACCAAAGTACTTAGGCTTTATATGCAAACAAGACAAAATAATTAGACAATGAAATATAAATCAGGGCCCAGTTGTTCAAAGCATCATTAGCTTAACAAGCTCATTAATGACAAACTCATTAACTGTTGTAGCTAAGGTATTTTCAAATACATTGATAATTTTGTGCAAAAATGTGGGTAGCTTTTGCAATGCAGCTACTCAAAAGTTTTTAGCAAAAAATATCAATGTATTTGCCATATTTCAAGACAGAAATTTTATTATCACGTTAGCTAACAACTTCATACAGTTATGAACAACTGGGCCCTGGATCATAAAATGATACCACAATGTTTCAGTCCCCGTTTATTAGGAGAAAGAGAATGTCAAGTATGAGAGAAAATGTATGCTAGGTATGACAGTAGGTGTAATAATTTTACAAAGACAGACCAAATGCTTGGTTTGATGCATAAGTGCCACAACAGCAGAAAATGTACCTTTGGAAATGTGTCCAGTAAAGATTCAGATCAGCCTGCATGTTCATGCAGTCTGATCAGTATCCTCACTGGGCACATTTTGGATAGCCTAGGTTGCAAAGTTCCTTCATGCAGACAACGATCAGACTGCGTGGGCTGATTCATCATTGGGTGCACACATCAGAAGGTATGTTTTCATGTGGCTCAAACATTGATGGACAGAAAAATAGACTTATGGAAAACCAGACCACTATATCTCACCTGCTTGCTTAAGTCAGTGCAACAGTAAGTCCATGGGTTAAATCTATTGTATTTACCTAAAGTATTGGGCTACCTTATCTATTTACTATACTTGTCTTAAAATTTGAAAAAGTGCATTCTGCTACCTCCTGATGTGTCTAAACCATTGCTTGTATGTATGGCAAACAGTGTAGACCCCAATCAGATACCACATTCTGCAGTGTCTGATCTGGGTCTACACTGTTTGCAAAGGTCTATCTGTCCCAAAACTTAAGGTTATTTCCGTAAGCAAAGACTAAAACATACAGAAGTAAAATTATACATTTGATTAAATACAAAGGGTCTTAGAGGTATAAAATAGAGGTAAGAGCCCTTGTCATATTGAATGATGATGCCACACCCACTTCAACTGTCAACCAATCAGATTACTTGATCCAGGCTGTTAATACATATTCACATATTGAATGACAGAAGCAGACTGATCTGGATCTACATTGTTTGCAAAGACAGGGCATACCCAGGTTCAGATGGGCCAGGATTAAATTTTTTTTTTTTTTTTTTTTTTTGATTTGGGTTTTGTGGCCCTTTCAAGAATATTTCACTTATATCAAGCCGATCTTTCATCGAAGGTGGGCGAAAATCCGGAGAACCCGGAGAAAAACCACCTGACCATCCGTAAGCAGAACTTGGCTTTCCCACATGTGACCCGAGCGAGGCTCGAACCACAGCAGTGAGAAACCTAATGGATTAAGAGTCAACTCTCTTATCCACTAGGCTACAGGGGCCCATTGGGCCAGGATTAAAAAATTTCAAAATGAACTGTGGGCAAACCACCCTGACTAGAGTACAGGCCAGACCCACACTAGCCTGCATGTTGTGGCAACTTCAAAAAGTCCCCTTATCAATTACCATATTTGCTTCAATGCTTAGTATGCTGGGTAAAATTTCAACAGATAACATTTTAAAATATTTATCTTACTTTTCCTAGAAAATAGGTTTTGACATTTCCTAGGAGACAATTTGCATGAGACATCAAAACCTATTTTTAGAAAAATAAGAAAAAAAATATCATCAGTTTTTTGTTTTCCAAATTTGCCCATGGAGAGGTTAAGGTTAAACATAGTTCCAGACAACACCAGAGGGACCAAACTTTGATACTACGAGAACAAAACCTTTGGTCACTATAATTATTTTTGTAAGTTCTGGAAAAATCACTTTCAAGTATCATTTTATATGGATTTATTTTTTTAATCATGTCAGTAAGCTTTTGACACTTCAAAGAATTATTGTAAGTTTCAGGAAAAATCACTATTGAATCTGATTTTATCTTGATTTTCATGATTTTATATAGATTTATATTTTTTTTCATGATTTTATATACGTACATATATTTATAACTTCAGGGTAGGCCAATCAATCTAAATTTTGGTAGTAACAGAATAGTTTAAATTTATCCTTTTGACCATTTTTTGTAAATTCCACACACAAAAAAACCCCCCAAAAACCCCAAACAAACTTATGTGATTTTATATCCAGATTTTGTTTTCAGGATTTCATACATGTACATAGCTCATAGGGGGTGGTAGACAATCCCCGAAGGGTTAAGGGTTTAAGGGTTTAAATTTTGATTGCAGTTGAAGGCTTGTGCTACTTCAAACAAGTGTAGTAAGGTTCTTCTGTTGGTCTTTAACCCATTGTAGACTGAATAAACTCCCCAACACTATATATTGGAAGAGTGCAATTTCAATTTTAGGTACACCAGATATTCCTAGTGAAAAATGGCTTAACTATTTGCAAACAGTGGAGATCCTGATCAAATGCCACATTCTGTGGCATCTGATCTCGGTCTACACTGTTTGTCAATTACCTTTCTAGGGGTCTCCAGACTACAATGGATTAACACTCATTGAAGAAATGCCTTTCCAACATTTTCCTGATATATATTCATAGGGAGTAAATCTGACCTTGCCATAAATAGGTCAAAGGAAAACCTAAGGCCACTATTTTAGTAAGGCTGGTGGACATCACATCTCCAATATGAAGTATCAAAGCTGAAGCATTCTTGGTTTTAGAGCATAATTTAAACTTGTTTACCATACATGGGTGCCTAGAGATGCATCACTGCCAAATGGTTAAAGCATTTGACCATGGTGCTAAATAAGGTTTCAGACCATTGACTGAAAAAACTCTCTTTTCATCCAACAGTGAAGGTCACAAAATGAGAGGATAATACTCAGCCTTTCCAATGCTATAGCCAAAGAGACAGTGGGCTCTATCTTTCATTGCCCTTACAGCTGCAAGGCTACGGGACACCTTTACCTAACATGGGCATGGCAGCCAATATGGTCAACAGGTGTACGGCATTATAGCATGTTTTTATTCCACTAACCAAAGGAGGCTCCACATGAAATTTGACCAGCTCCAGAGGAAAAGTCATTTGAACTGGATGTATGGACAATGACAGGGACACTGGATGGCAAGTGATCACTACAGCTAAACTTTTAAAACCCTTCAGCTCAGGTGAGCTAAAAATAAGATGCATGTTTATTATGAAACAAGGAAAATATTGATGTAAAAACAGAAGTAAGAGACATGTTCTTCCAAACTAATAAAACAAAAAAGCTTCATCTCAACAAAGAAATAGAATAAAATACATCCGAATCAAAAAACATACAATTGTACTTGTATGAACATTCTAATATTAGAAACATTCTAATGAACCAACAACTATTAAAGAGACATATTTGTATGAACAAACAATCATATTCATATGAACCAAGAAAAAAAAAATGTTTATATGAACCAAAAAATAAGACATATTCTGATGAACCAAGAAATCAGAGACATATATTCATATCATATCATATTCATATCATTACAATATGAGTCAGTGCATGACAAAACCAACAAAATGGTATGCACCCAGCAAAGACTCAGATCAGCCTCTGCATCTGCCTAGTCTGATCAGAGTCTTTGCTGTCTACATGAAGAAAGCTTGGGTCCTTAGCTACCCACTGAGTGCACAGCGAAGACTGATCAGACTAGGTGGATGCCCAGGCTGATCTGAGTCTTCGCTGAGTGCACACGCCATTTTGTAGGTTTTGTCATGTGCTGGCTCATTTGTATGAACCAAAACATAAGGAACATATTTGTATGTACCAAAACATAAGGAACATATTTGTATGAACCAAAACATAAGGAACATATTTGTATGCACCAAAACATAAGGAACATATCTGTATGAACCAAAACATAAGGAACATATTTGTATGCACCAAAACATAAGGAACATATTTGTATGAACCAAAACATAAGGATCATATTTGTATGAACCAAGAAATCAGGAACATATTCGTATCATATCATTACAATATACCCTAAGTTTTCAGACTTGCCTGAGAAAAAGCAGGCACAGACCCAGCCTGGAGCAGTTTGATCACAGTCTACACTGTTTGCTATTCAATTAGGCCTTTTTAGAGATATCATAAAGGAGTCAAATGGAAGTGTTTAATTTTTAAGATAGAACTGAAAGGTGTTTTAACCCTGTCCAAATAATTAGGCATTTACAGTACTCTTATCTGCAGCAACTGATACAGTTTTTAAGCACAGCTTAAAAAAGTCTTAAAAGCTTTAACCCTTGCCCTGCTGAATAAATTAAGATGCCACACCTAATTTTCAGCCAATCAGATTACTTGATCCAGATTGTTGCTATAAATTCACATACTTAATGGCAAACAGTGCAGATCCAAATTAGTTGGTTTCTTCAGAAGCCAACTGATCTGAATCAACACTGTTTGCAAAGGCAGGGTATATCCAGGTTCAGCAGGACAAGGGTTAATTTAAACAGATTTTATTTTTTTCAACATTTTCATGAGTACAAACAACAAATAACACATTTTAAAGGAATGGAACAAAAGCAGTCTGCTTGTTTGGTTCCTCTCTCTGATTAAAAGCTTTGCATGCTCGGTAAAAATTTCAGCAGATGCCATTTTAATATATATATTTTTATTTTTCCCAAGAAAATAGGGTTTGGCATTTCATGCAATTGGTCTCCTCAGGAGACAATTTGCAGGAAATGTTAAAGCCTATTTTCTTGGATATAATAAGGAAGATATCATCAATTTGAAGTCTGCTGAATCCGCACAGAGAAAGGTCAAGGTTAAATATACTACTTGCTATATTACTATATATGTAGCATCTGATCTGTGTCTATACTGTTTACTACTCATCCAGTAGTTTTTAGACACATCAACAGGTAGTAAAATAAACCTGTTCAAACTTTAGGACAAATAGAGTACAGAGTTAAGAAGTCCCAAAATTTAGGATCAACATGGTACTTATTTATTATTTCCATATTTGCCCTAACTGGCCCTATACAGATTGATAAGCTAGTTTGGACACTTGGTGTCTGTATATATTATGCAGGCTTCCAAAGCATCACCTCTGAAAATTTCTTAGACACGATTTTATTTAAGTAGACTGGATACACTGGGTAGATTTTCTGCCATTTTTACAAGGGAGACAACTTTTGTGACTTCCTGCTTGATTTTCTGTACATCAATTCTCTTCTGAAAGGGATCTACTCTAAAAGGAAAGAATTCGCTCCCAAGGGAGCAAATTCTTTCCTTTTGGTGAAGATCCCTTTTCAGAAGGGAGCCAAAACATTTTTGAAAAAGTTGCCTCCCTAAAGACAACTAGGTACACATCCAAGAAAGATCACCTGCAAGTATTTTTTTTTCTTCATAAGTCACTTGACTTTCTTCTGAATCTCATTGTGTAATATTGTAAAGTAGTAATCATATATGTTGTAGATGTACAAATATGTTTATATTATACTAGCAATAAATGTTTAAGCTAAGTATTTTTCTCTCTTCTCAAAGGGACTATTCTTAAAATGTGATATATACCCTAATTTCATGATATTTCAAATTAATGATATGGTTGTGATGACAACAATGTTGAAAATTGCATTAAAAATTTCTTACTGGTTCAAAAGTAACACACATTCAAAGTTGTCGTAACCTGTGTTGCTATTTAAAGTTTAGTAGAAAAGCTATCCCACAGTGAACTATCATATGATGTCATTGGTTCTTTTCAAATTTAACTTTAGTATTTAAATCCCATAATTTTATTCCAGACTGCTAATTTTGATAAAACAAGGAAATATTTTATTACTGTTGAATATCTAGACTTTTAGTTCACTTATATTTTTTTATCTTTCAAGCTTGCATTTTTTTTAAATGATGAAAACCGATTTAATTAAATTAAAAGAAACAAAAAAAAAACAAAAAAAAAAAACATTTTGTTTTTAAATATTAGAAATGCAAAGTACAGATAACTATGTGCAAAAAAGCTTACCAAAAATAAATTCATTGTTGAAAATTACATTCCTAAAGATTGTTATAAAAAAATCAATAAAATAACTTTAGAAAACAGAATTTGAATTAATTTTATAATTTTACTAAAATTTAATTTTTAAAGTTAAATTTCATTTAAAAAATCAAACTGATCATGGAAATGTATAAGTACTGCAGCCCCAGATATAAATATGGAGGTGATTTGTTTCTCTCTGCATACATTCTCTGAATGTTTTCAAATTAAAGATTTAAAACATTTTTAAAATCATTCATAAGAACCACTGATGTAATTGGTTCCTCATGAATATTAAATGAGATGCAAATAAGCAAAAAATTAAAACATCAATAACTCTGTAAGTATTTGGATTATTTCAATGGGGGTTTCACCACTGGACTTGCCAGCCACATGTCTTATGTTTTATCATATATACAAACAAAAGTGATATTAGGGGAAACATCTGCTTTAAATAAAAGAGCAGCCTTCTAAGAAGAAAAAAAGCAAATTCTTCTCACTTTCATTGGCCTCCCCTTGTAAAGAGTGGCAAATACTTTCTGCATTGAGCTGTAACCATTCCCCTTTAATTATGGTTTTCTTCTTTTTTTTCTATAGCTTATGTTTTCTTTAAAATATATTTAAAAATAATCAAATAAAAAAGAGTTAGTAAAAAACTAATACATCACAACATTAACCTCTTTACAACACTATTACTGGGATCCAAAGTGAAATCCATGCTAGCAAAACAAGTGTGTAGTATCAAAACAAAAATGAATAGAATATATAGAACAATACCTGTCGCCAGACAGGATAGCTTGCCTGAACTTGCACATGTCATTCAAAAATAAGACTATGACCTTAAAATCCAGATCAAAGTGGTGGGGGTGTATGTGTGTGTGTGTGTGTGTGGCGGGGGGTGGGTCAGTAGACTGGATATGATTTTGGATGAAGAACATCTTCCATAGCTATCTGTATACCAAATATAAACTAAATGAATAGTATGATTTGAAAACTAGCTGAGAAAATACAAGATCTTAATAAATTTGAGGTAAAACTTAAAGATTAAATTTCTAAGTCCGTGAACTTGACCACTGTCTTAGGGTGGGGATAGTGCTGAATCAAATTTTGGACCAATATCTATAATCATGCCAAATATACACCCGTGGACACTAATCCGTTCAAACTTGGTTGACATTGTTTACAATTTTCTCGATTGTCAAAAACAACTGACACGCTCGTATACACTTTGCTCCGATTAGCCAGCTACATAGTGGGCGGAGCCATATTTTACCTGTGTGAAGCGGGACACAATTGTCATCAGTGTTGATTACAACGGGGAATACTTTTTATCGATCATGTTTCAAATACAAGTGAACTATAGGGAAAAAGTTCGTCAGTTTTACATTAATGAAATTTCTTGGAACTGCCTCGATGGCCGCCGGCAGACCGTGTGGAGATCCATCAACAATGTTCCTTCCATATGTTCGAAACCGTGTTCACACTTACTTGATTTTTCAGCCATTTTACTGAAGGCCCCGTATTTAATGAACATCGTATCCTTATTGCCACCATAACAGTCTGTCAGTTCATCCAAAATATTTTTGAAGTCTTTCGACAATAATTTGCCCCACTGAAAAGAGCGCCCATATCTATTTGTTAGCATTGCGGCTCGTTTGATACCCCGCCAATATTGACTGACGCATGACAGGTAGATGTCACGTGAAAGCCACGCCTTCCGATACAAACCGCGCCTACAATGAATGAACATCCTATTTTTATATTGATCGATGATTCGCTTTACGACGAAGCGCTCTACGTGACAGTTTGAACGGATTTGTGTCCACAGGTGTAAAGTAAATCCATGCAAGGATTAAAAAATTAAAAGATCTGAAAAAAAAAATTGAGGTAAAACTTTAACATAAATTTCTAAGTCTGTGACCTTGCCCTCTAGGTTATAAGGAGGGGTGGGGACAGTGCTGAATAAAATTTTGGTCCAATATCTATAATCCTGCCAAATATAACATGAATCCATGCAAGGCTTTAGAAATGAAGAGATCTTAAAAACTTTGACGCAAAACTTTAACACAAATTTCTAAGTTTGTGACCTAGACTTCTAAGCAGGGGTGGAGGTAGTGCCAAATAAAATTTTGAAGGATTTGAAAATGAAGAGATCTTAAAAACTTTGACACAAAACTTTAACATAAAATTTCTACGTCTGTGACCTCTAGGTGATAAGCAGGGGTGGGAATAGTGTCGAATAAAATTTTGGACCAATATCTATAATCATGCCAAATATAATGCAAGGATTTAGAAATAAAGAGATCTCAAAAACTGACGCAAAACTTTAACATAAATTTCTAAGTCCGTGACCTTGACCTCTAAGTTATAAGCAGGGATGGGGATAGTGCCGAATAAAATTTTGGACCTTTATCTATAATCATGCTAAATATAAAGTAAATCCATGCAAGGATTAAGAAATTAACAGATCTTAAAAACTTTGAAGCAAAACTCTGACATAAATTTCTAAGTCCATGACCTTGACCTCTAGGTCATAAGTACAGGTGGGGACAGTGCAGAATAAAATTTTCGATCAATATATATAATCATGCCAAATATAAAGTAAATCCATACAGGGATTTAGAAATTAAATGCAAAACTTTAACATAAAATTTCTAAGTCTGTGGCTTTGACCTCTAGGTCATTAGCAGGGGTGTGGATAGTGCCAAATAAAATTTTGGACCAACATCTATAATTATGCCAAATATAAAATCCATGCAAGGATTTAGATACTAAGCGATATTATAAACTTTGAAGCAAAACTTTAACATAAATTTCTAGGTCTAGGACCTTGACCTCTAGGTCATTCGCAGGGGTGGAAATTGTGCCAAATAAAATTTTGGACCAATATCTTTAATCATGCCAAATATAAAATGAATCCATACAAGGATTTAGAAATTAAGAGAGCCCAAAAACTTTGATGCAAAACTTGAACATAAAATTTCAGAGTCTGTGACCTAGACCTCTAGGTCATGAGCAGAGCCCAAGAAAATTTTGGACCAACATCACTATTCATACCAAATATAAACAAAATCCATCTCAGGATTTAGAAAATATAAGGTCTTATAAATTTTGACGTAAAACTTTCACATTTTTGTTAATGCTGCCGCCACCGCCAACACCAACGCCGATGCCAGGGCTAGTGCAATAGCTCTTCCTATACTGCCGTACAGGTGAGCTAAAAATTACCATAACTGGTCATTTTCCTATATGATCTATACATTTTTGTCTGGATAAAACACTTTTGGTATCCACCTTTAAACCATCTTATATCCAAAATGTAATACAATGAATCATCTTATTACAAGGTTCTAGTGTAAAATGTACTTGAATTCTGACTTAGAACACGTATCACAGTTGTGGTAAAACCATTATTCAGTCTTCTAAATGTGTGGACATAATAGCAGGTTCATCTTCAGAGCTCCTATCATCATTTAAGAGTACATTTGTTTTCACAATGGATGATTTCAGATGTATACCTCTGTACCAAGTATATCTGTATTTGTTACAAGAGGATCGCATGTCTTTTAAGAAAAGTGGCACTTCCCGAATAAACAGTGGCAGTATACACATGATTGTCAGGAATGTCTGGAAAAGAGAACAAATACAATGACTTAAGAGAGGAGGAAAAGGTCAATATTATCACATTTACTTAACCCTGGTCCTGCTCAATCCAGATATGCCCTGTCTTTGCAAACAGTGTAAATCCAGGTCAGTTGGCTTCTTAGAAGTCAACTGATCTGGATATACACTGTTCATTGTTCAGTACATGGATTTGTATCAATAACCTGGATCAAGCAATCTGATTGGCTGACAATTAGAAGTGGGTATGGCATCTTAATTCATTCAGCATGACAAGGGTTAAGACACTGTAACTCCTTACCATACTTGTCCTAAAATTTAAAGGTCCACATGACTACCTGCTGATATGTCTCAAAACTGCTGGAGGAGTTGCAAATGATGTAGACCTTGATCATATGCTGTATTCTGCAAAATATCTGATCTGGGTAAATAAGGTATGACACATGTAAACAGTGAAGGGTCAGATTCACTTGCATAACCACAACGACTAATCTGGGCCTTAAAGTCTCCATATTCTTCAAAAATAAACATTTTTTATCCAAGAAAGATTTAATAAACTGATATATGGTATTAAAAGATTAATACAATGTGGCATCTGAAAAAATATCAGTCAGTCTCCCATTTTTAAAGTGGATCAAAAATAAAATGCTTTTTTATCGTATCGCTGAATTAATGTTGGCAACATTAATTCACAAATACGATAAAAAATAATTTCATTTTTGATACAGTTCAGGAATGAGAGACTAACTAAAATTTTACAGGCTGTCAGGTGCCACATTATATGATTGTATTAATACCATATATCAATTTATTTAAACCTATCTTGGATAATAAAATGTCTATTTTTGAGGAATATGGAGCCTTTAACTGTCTGCTTACAGAATCAATGGATACTGAAGAAATATACAGCCATACCAGGGTGCAAACCTGGGACTGTTGCACTTCCAGGGTGTGCAGCATGGGCCCTTGATTTACCCTTCTGATGCTCTACCAAATGAACTATATACAGTCATAAAGGGGCTCTAACCTGGGACTCTCAGATTACCATTCTGATATTCTACCCATTGAGCTACCCTGTCACATAAACAAGGCTACAGCTCCCAAAAACTAATCTGAGAAACACCTCTGACAGAAAACAATAAAATGCATAGATGCGTGTATGTACGTGTACTGTATTTACCATCAGTATTCAGACAGACAGGCCTGAGCAAACAGTGTAGACCTAGACGAGATTCTGCATCTCATCAGGGTCTACTCTGCCATTCATCTAGCAACTTTTAGACATAACAACAGATAGTAAATTATACTTTTTGTTCAAATTTCAGAACAAGTGTGATAAGGAGTTAAGGTGTCCAAATAGCAGTTATCTGAAAACATGGCTATGACATCATCACAAATCGTACAGGAAATCTCACGGGTATAGAGTAGACATGCGTACACAGAAAATGTAAGGACACAAGGCTACAAAGACGAATAATATGGACAAATAACTTAATTTCTTTGCAGCCAGAAACATATGATAATTAAATTATCAATAGTTAGGATGCAAATTTTTAAAAACATAGAAGTTATATTTATTTTAAAATAAGATAGAAGAAGGTATATTTATTTTAAGATAAGGTCATAGTAGAAAGTGTCAGAATCGTTTTCTAATTAATGCAAACTTTCTGTTAAACAATATTCTTTATCCAAACTGGAAGGTTTTTAATACAAAATACCCGGTAACATGAAATAATTTTGTAATCGAGCGCATACGTTTTCAATACAGTAGTTTTAGTACCAAAGAGCAGATTAGGAAGTTGTTTAATAACTGCTGGGATGAATATGGATAACTGTACGATTTATGGTGGTTTTTATCAACTAACACACATATTTTACAAAATAACCTTAATATAAATCCAATAATAATTGTTTCAAAATGCATTTTCATCCAAATTTTGGAAACAGAAAATTATACAAAACATCCCTCTTTAAAAACTCAAGCAAATCCCTTGATGAATAGTCTTTCCAGCTAAAATTGTCCTAAATGCATTTCTAATGCACTGGTTAATTAGTTTACGCTTATTACTAAAAATATAAGGAAATAGCATAACATAATTGTTTTATAGTATGTCTTGACATTACGTGAAATGAAGTAAAAAATTTGTAAATAACTGGAGGTTTTTGGCACATATACTATATAGTGTGTAATGCGTCCACCACTGACTTGTACCCGTGAAAGTTACCCATATGTAGAGCAATGACGTCATGCCATCTTTTCCGATAATCCCAATACTTAGGGTAAATACAGTACACATTGTACAATGCAAAAACTACTATTAACATCCAGTCATTCCACTATGGGGTCTAAAAGGACAAGAGGAATGGATTCACATTCAGGCAAGGTGACCAGATACACATTCAGGTGAGGTGACTCTGTCAAAACTGTTTTGCCTCACTACTGAAAAAGGAGTCTACTTTAAAAGGAAAAAAATTGCTTCCCTTAGCAGCAAATTCTTTTCTTTCAGAGTAGACCCTTTTCCAGACTTTGTGTTCAGGAGAACAAAAAGGAAGTCACAAAAATTGTTTCCCTTGTTAACATGGTGGAAAATCTACTAAGTGTATCATGAACAAAGCTGGCTCAGATTACCATATTCAGACACCTCAACTCCTTACCATACTTGTTCTAAAATTTGAACAAGTACAATTTACTACCCGATGTTGTGTCTAAAAATTGCTGGATGAGTGGCATTCTGTGGTGTCTCATCTGGGTCTACACTGTTTGCTCAGGCCTTCTGTCCCAATATATAAGGTAAATACAGTAGTCTGGTTAGGCTGACCAGGATTTATTGCTCAATGGCTGCAGAAGAATCTTCCAACAAAAGGTGTAGATACACGGATGTGCAGCTAGATCTGATCTATTACTCTTCATGTGAATTAGGCCTCCATTTTAGATGACTGGGCCCAGTTGTTCAAAACTAACTATGTCGTTAGTTAAAGTATCGTTAAAACTTTGATCATTAAATATTGCATATACACTAATATTTTTGCTGAAAAAATGTGAGTAGCTTTTGCATTTGCAAAAGCTACTCACATTTTTTCAGCAAAAATAACTGTGAATTAGATACTGTATTTACTAGAACAATTAACATTTTGACCACTAACGAGCTCGTTGGGCCCTGGATTGCAAGGATGCACATAATGATCTAGTTCTACATTACAAAAGTTGTTTTTTACTTGAAAAGTTTCTGTTGTATGCACTGAGACAAGGAAAATATTGTCTTATCCAAACAAAAAGCTGTTTTTCTTTGCCATAAAGTATGTCAGCATTTGTTAATTCTCCATGAATACAAACATTGTGGGTACCATATATACCCTAAGTATTCAGACACCTCAGTTCCTTACCATACTTGTTCTAAAATTTGAGCAAGTATAATTTACTACCTGAATGAGTGGCAAACAGGGTAGACCCTGATGAGACGCCGCATTTTGCAGTTTGTCTGTCTGAATGCATATGGTAAATACGGGATTCATCAGGATTTTTCACTTGCGTTATTCTAATGGATACTCACAATATATATTTTCATGAAATTAATAAGAAATAATTATCTAAATAACTCTCTTATCCTGTCTATGTAGTCACTGTAAATCACTTAATATATGCATCATCATCATTTGGTGTTTCTGAGAGAATATATTTTGGTGCTTTTCAATATCAACACCAATAGTGTTAAAATTAAGTTACCACCAAATAAAAGCAATTTACAGTACTCATTTCTTACCATGATCATGAACAGATAAAAAGCAGCATGCCATCCAATATTTTCTTGCAAAACTGGCACCAGTATCTACAAGAAGAAAGAACATTCCTACACCATATCTGGAACATTAGCGAAATAAGAAAGCATGTCAATGGTCTTCCAACTGCGTTGATCGTCCAGTCCTTGAAGTTTTACATATAGAATTGTCTCAAAACAAAGGGAGTAAATTCTTTCTCTTTTCGAGTAGACTCCTTTTCAGAAGGAAAACAAGAAGTTCACCAAATGGCCATGTCCAACTGCTACTGAACTAAATGCGCAGACTAAACATTGTTCAGCCAAGCACGAAAAAAAGGTCAAGGTCGGTATTGGGTGGATGGCAGTGGTGAGCAGAGTGCATAAGGCAGATGTGACCTGATGTATATATAAAGTTTCATTAGCCTTGTAGCCTTTGTGTTTGAGAAATGGAGCTAAATGCACTGACTTAATATTGTTGACACTGACGTCAAGGCCAA
The DNA here is from genome assembly GCA_964016985.1 of Anodontia alba. Classification (NCBI taxonomy): domain Eukaryota; kingdom Metazoa; phylum Mollusca; class Bivalvia; order Lucinida; family Lucinidae; genus Anodontia; species Anodontia alba. The sequence goes on along the minus strand of OZ024828.1, from coordinate 49,320,851 downwards.
AGACAGCACCGGAAAGTGATTTCTATGTCGCTCCTGCTTGATAAAGCATCTCAACAACAAAAATGGCTTTGTCATAGTGCAAATTATACTTTTATTTCCTTTGGGATCATTGAGCCCATTCTGGTTACTTAAAAAATTGAATATGGCTTAAGCCAGTACTAGGGAGTGTATGTAGCCTTGCGAACTACACAAGACATTTTACGAATTGTAGACTGAATGAACTCCCCCACACTATATACTGGAAGATTCTAATTTGGATTTTAGGTATGTCAGGCTATGTGATTGAGATATTACTTGAGAAAAATGGTTGAACTATTTGCAATTAGTGGAGACCCTGATCAGATGCCGCATTCTGTGGCATCTGATCTGGATCTGCACTGCTTGCCAATTACACTTTAAGGGGTCTCCAGACCACAATGGGTTAATAAAACTGAGTCCCCTATTTTCATTTTTTTGTGTGTTCTTTGTTTCCAAAGGCTACAATGTGCCTCCCTTAAAAGTGTATCCCTTTCTTTTAAAAGATCATTAGCCAAGTTTTGTATAAAAGACCAAAATGCCTAATATGCTGGAACCTTTTTATAAGACTGTTCATTATGAGGTTGTTTCCAATATCAGATGGTTTAACCCATTGTAGACTGAATAGATTCACCCACACTATTTATTGGAAGAGTCTAATTTCAATTTTAGGTATGTCCGACTATGGATTTTAGATATTCCTAGAGAAAAATGGATAAACTATTTGCAAACAGTGAAGACCCTGATCAGATGCTGCATTCTGCGGTGTCTGATCTGGGTCTGCACTGTTTACCAATTACCATTTTAGGGGTCTCCCGACTACAATGGGTTAAAAGTGGACTCTAAAAGTGTTGTATGCAAAAAAATTTATAGATTATATAAATAGTCATTTTTCTATATAATCTATACATTTTTGTTTGGATACAACACAACTGTTTAGCTAACATAAATGATCACTTTTCTACATAATCTATACATTTTTGCTTGGATGCAACAAGGTTATTTTAATAGCTAACATGGTTTTTGCTTTGGATTCCAACCTTAGTGTTCTAAAAAGTCTGTGGTGTATACAGGTGTAAGCTAACCCTTACCACAAAACTGTAGTCTTATTACATTTGACTTATTTACTCAATGATCAAACGATCAGAATTGTTATGTTAAGGTAACTATTGCTTGAGATAAAGGAGATGAAATACACAGATAAAAGTCTAAAAGATTGCCTTTGGAAACTAAGAACAGACAACGGACAGAAAATGAGAGTCTGCTTATGCCCTCTAGCATATACATGAGCTGAACTCCATTTTCAAAGATACCACAATGGGCCAAATGATCCCAAAGGAAATGAAAATATAATCTACTCTATGGTGAAACTTTGGGGTGAAAGAAACTTGGGAGTGAACAAGTTAAACACCAGGGCCCAGGTGTTCAAAGCTAACGATGTTGTTAGTTAATGATTCGTTAAAATTTACATCGAGTGATACGCAAATATGCTGAAATTTTTTGCTGAAAAATGTGAGTAGCTTTTGCAAAAGCTACTCACATTTTTTCAGCAAAAAATATCAGAATATTGTGTATTGAATCTGCTAAAACAGTTAACGAAATGACCCTTAGCGAGTTCGTTAACTAACGACGCTTTGAACAACTGGGCCCAGGCCTTGCAGAGGTAGTTTTCTTACTTACCTGTCCCAGAGCAGCTCCTACACTTCCTGTTCCATCCACAATCCCTGTCACAGTTGCTAAGGCTTCCTTGTTTCCTTGCACTGGACCCTGTCGACCTGCAAAAATATAAGCCATGCTTTGAGGCTAGGGTCTTATGCCCTATTCAAGCAGTGAAGCTCCAGCTCAGCATAGACTATCTCTGTCCACTTACATTATTATTAAATTCTGTTGAATGTACTTCATTTCACCTGACTAGGCAGATACAGTATAACCTCAATGGCTCGAACACGGATGGCTCGTTTACCGTGGATGATCCAAACTCTTTTTTCAGTCCCTACAAAATTCTTCCAATAGCTCAAGAAAACAAATATTTGGGGATTTTTTCTTATTTTATCATGGAATTGCACGTTGTGTGTACTCATTAGAATTGCCTCATTGAGGTGATTCTAATGAGTACACATAACATACAATCATTGTGTAGAAAATTGAAAAGATTTCCCTAAATTATCGCTATTTGCTTCCTGAACTGGTGCCATGATTAACCCTCAGTGGCTTGAACTACCCATGTCTCGAACAAATTTCCATGGTCCCAAAGATGTTCGAGCCATTGAGGTTCGACTGTATGTCTGACTAGGCAATGTAGACCCAGATCAAAGCACTCCCGAAGAAACAGTTTCATGAGGATTTACAAAAGAACTTTAAGTATTGAGGTACTTTAAAATTCTATTTACATGTACTAGAATACTTTAATCTGTTTTAGAAAATTGGTACTTGACTATCATTTATTTTGACGTACTATCTTCCAAACACAGATAGTACATCATAAAAGGGTAAATATTTCATTCTGGTTTAGTCAATATATATATAAGCAACATAGTCCTATGCTGAATTCTGTTTCTAGTAAGATTCAAACCGTGGCCTCATAATCCAAAGTCGGCAGCACTAAACATTGAGCCACATGGATGCTTCAAAGAAAATGTCAGCATATGCATTTTGTGCCCATTCTTCATAATACAACATGTTTTCTGATGTTTCTCTGTATTCTACCTCTGTTTCAACTGATTCATTTAAGTGGATTTTACACACTTGGAAGTTTTTTCTGCCACACTTACAACGGAGACAACTTTTGAGACCTGCTCCTTTTCCTGCACCCCAAGTCATTCCTGAAAAGGGGTTTACTCTAAATGGAGAGTTTGCTTCCCATAGGAGCAAAAGCTTTCCTTTTAGAGTAGATCCCTTTTCAGAGGAGAGAAAAAACAATTGTCTCCCTTGAACGTGTATCCACTAGACTCAAGCTTACCTAGATCTGCTGAGATGGCAGCACTGACTAGATTTGCTACCCCACCTATAAAAAATCCCGTTATAGCCATAAGAACAGCATTTGTTGTCATATCATTTGGGGAATCTGAAAAAAAAGTCAGAAGAAATCTAAAGTATTGAGGTACATGTACAAGTATATGCATACTATTAAAAATTCCATTTACTAGAAAATCTTTACTTTGAAAATCATCTCAGAACATTGGTGCTTGTTTGTTTGTGTTGAGGTTTTACGGCCCGGTCAACCCAATGGGGTCATGTCGAGCGCGGTCAGTTTACCTAGCCACACGTTTACTGGGCAGGCTTAGTCCTCTAAGCGGTTAACCAGTATTGTGCACATTCTTTCGCCAGAAACTGACAACTGCCCTTCTTGAATCAGCGGAAGGGAGAGAATGACCGTAGAAAATATTTCATGATCAATCTCCACGAAAGAATGTTGCCGACCTCGGCGGGGGTTGAACCCGCGACCTCCTGGTCTCCAGTTGGACGGCGCATCCAACTGAGCCACCGAGGCCGGCCCATTGGTGCTTGACTATTAAAGTCTGTGGTTGGGCCGATTGTGGTCCTATACCTAGTTGTTTTGTGCTCTGGCTTCAGATGGCCACTGGACCCTGTATTTTATTTATCATAAAGTTTATGGTTAGTGTAAACTCTTTGTTATGTCCACTCTTTGGTTGACTTAAAATTGGCTGTTGTAGGGGTTAACACTAAAGTCAAAATAACACTTTAGGAAAACATGGCTGTTATTAAAGGTGGCTGTTGTTGGGTTATTAATAGAAGCTTCAATGTAGATATGATGTTCCACTGATGATGTACAGAACCCATAGGCCAACCAAACACAAACTTGTAATTTGGAGCTGCAAGAGAATTAAGGGCAAGGTTTCTCCTTAGTTTAACTTCCATTCACCCATTTAAATGTTGCAGTTCTTTTTTATAATCAATCACTGCAGAAGAGTCATTTTGCTGTGTTCCATGATTTTGGCCTTTCCTAGGTATCATCATATTTATACCATATTTACCCTTAATTTTGGGACATCATAACACTTTACCATACTTGTCCTCAAATTTGAAAAAAAGTCTATTTTACTACCTGCTGAAGTATCTAAAATAGTACTGGATGAGTGGCAAATAAAGTAGACCTTGAATAGATACCACATTCTCTGCAGTGTCTGATCTTGGTCTACACTGTTTGCTCAGGCCTGGCTGTTCCAATATTTAGGGTAATATTTTAGAAATGACTTTTCTCTACTGTGCATTATCGCGAATAATGCATGGTACTGGAGGGCAGATTGCGAAGTATTAATTCAAGATGGTGAAGCTAGAATGAATTAATATTTACATCTGCTCAACAACACCATGCATTAGCCACAATAATTCACAGTAGAGAAAAATTATTTTGATTCTAACATGATACAGAAAGGGAAATTGACACTGTTGCAATGTTTTCCAAAGAACTCTTTTGAAGCAGACATCACAAGAAGTAAATGTTTACACATGACATCATCAAATGTGCACTTTTGCACGCACTATCGATGTCATGTGTATTATTGTAGTTTGATCACGGTGATGTTTCCATTAGGCTCAATGGGAAAACGTTAATGTCATGTTAGAATTGTTATTGTTTGTTCCACATCCCTTCATCTTTCAATGCCTCAGAAGGCTGCACTTTGTGATTAAGTCCTTCCTGAGTAACTTCAGAACATAAGGACAGATTTAATCAGTTATTTAATCAAGTTAAAAAGTAAGTTTTTAATCTACTGGAAAAAAAAAATATTGAAAAATAATTATTTTTGACATCTCTTTTGGTCACTAAACCAAGACAACAGATCAGGACTTTTTGGGGGATGAAATAGATCAAAGATTTAGGTGGCTCTAACGATGATACCAGATTAAACCAAGAAAAAAGATCTGATAATACCATCTTTACCCTTAATAGTCAGACAGACATACCTGTTTGTCTAGATGAGAGTGGGTATCAGGTAGATATCTTTCTTATTTCTCCACAAAGACATAGGTTGTGGGTACTCATTTGAAGCACCTCACTGATGCACTTCTAATGAGTACCCACAACATATGTTTTCGTGGAGAAATAAGAAAAATATCAATATTTTTGGATCGAAAAAACATCTTATCAAGAGAACAGTGCAGTCTGATCAGGGTCCACACTCTTTTCCATTCAGCCATCGATTTTTGGTTGTCAAACAGTAAGTTATTATAATGTCTGAATATTCAGGCCCTATCAGTCCTAGTGCAGACAAAAAAAGATACCTTAGCAGACACTGTAGATCCAGATGAGATGGTTCAGAATGAGTCATCTAATCAGAATCTACATTGTTGGCCATTCTGTTTTTTTTTTTTTTGTTTTGTTTTTTTTTGGACTGATATCCCTATCATGATTCATAATAGTTTGAAACAATACAGTTTAAAGATGGACCTCCAAAAATGTTTCATCCAAATTTAACTGTATGATGATTTGCCTTTTATCTATACATATTTATTAGGGTATAACTGGTTGTTTAGCTAACATAGTTTTTGCCATTGCTTTGGATCCCAGCAATAGTGTTACAATAAGGTTCTAGGCCCAGCTGTTCAAAACTTAATGAAGTTGTTAGCTAATGTGACGTTAAAATTTCTATCTTGAAATATGGCAAACACATTGATATTTTTTGCTGAAATTGCAAAAGCTACTCACATTTTTGCAGCAAATATATCATTGTATTTGAAAATACCTTAGCTACAACAGTTAAGGAGTTTGTCATTAATGAGCTTGTTAAGCTAACTATGCTTTGAGCAACTGGTGTATAACCAAGATTAACTCAAGTCAACTCCTGACTTCACTGCCATCATTGACCCTTAAAATGCTAATCACAAATGCAGCAGACAAAACTTTGATTTTTTTTTCTTCTATTTACTTTATTTTTCAGAGAAAGTAAGCTTGACATTTCATGCGAATTGGCAGACAATTCACATGAAATGTCATGGTCTTATTTTTCTCTGAAAAAAAAACAACAACAAACAAACAAAACAAATAAAAAAACAAGAAAGTAAGGCTTGACGTTTCATGTAGTCTGCTTAATGTGGTTCTCTGAAAAATGACACTGTTAATTTTAGAATGTCATATGCTACAAATCTCTTTAGCTCTTTAACGTTTAATTCAAACTTACGACTATATCCAAAGAGAACAGGAATGGCTATGACTAACATTGGTATAACAACAATTGATCGTCTGTTAAAACAATCCTGAAACAAAAATCCAACAAATAAACTAAAATGTAAGAAAATGTACCCCCATGACACATGTTCCAATTAACAAAAAAAAATAAAAAAAAAAAAGTAAGAGAAAAGTCCAGGGAGTGACACAATCACAAGCCGCACCCCATCCCAGACGCAAAGAGGAAGCGGAAACAGACAAAACCAAATAAGCCCAAATCGAACAAATGTTCGAAAAGCACTAAGATTGGCTCATTAGTTCTCACTTCCCCAAGCGAGGTAATCACCATGTTAAAAGGACTGAAAAATACAAGAACAAAATAACACAAGGCAAGACTTAAAACAAATCTCCTCATAGAATAAACCACAAAGCAATTAAAGAGTAAGACTAACACCAGGACCACAGCCTCAAAATGGTCAGTAGAATAAACCACCTGAGTGGGGGGCGTTTAAAGCACTTTTACGGCCAGCCAACTTCACCCTGGGTCCCGATGCTATCTTAATAGAGAAATACATAAAAATTTGGTTCGCATAAAGGCTCCCAACTCAGTCAACGTGACAAAGTGAAAACATAAAAATAAAATTAATCACTATTATTTAACAAAGACAAGTACTCATGGCAATACTACTGTGTGCCAGAGTAAATGAAAACCAATAGTTGAACCACAGCAGGCCAAGCCAAAGACTATCGTCAAGCCCCAGCCCACTGAAAGTTTTATGAAGAGGCCATGATTGAATCTGCGGCCCGAACCACCATCATGCAATTAAAGAGTGAAGCATAGCCATCAAATATTTCATGATCATTTTCCATGAATGAATGATGCCGACTGTGCCGGGGTCGAACCCGCAACCTCGTGATCTTCAGCCTGACGTGCATCCAACTGAGCCACCGAGGCCAGATTACCATGTGTATCAGGTCCCCATAAGTATATCTAAAAAGCATAAGTAACAAAATGTGAAATACGGTAAATGTCCTAAAAATTTTGAACACTTTATTCCATACTATTATGGCTAAATTTTGCTATTTATGCAGTTGTTTCTTAAATACAAATGGCAAACAGTGAAGACCCTGATCAGACTGCTCCTTCAGGAAAATAACAAGAGTGAAAATTCAAGATTGAGAGTAGTATATGTTGAAGAGAAAAAATTGTAGCTGACAACTAATGTTATTGTCTTCTTTTTTTTCCCCAATAAGGGCCTGATATTTTATTAGTCATCTCCTATAAAGACAATTCACATAAAAAGTAAAACCTATTGTTATTGGGTAGGAGGATTGGGAAATAAGAAAATGTCATCTGTTAACATTCATAGTAGTGCATTATGGGTTAACCTATTCAGCCCTATAGACCCAAATGGCTATAATGGAATACAGTGGAGATCTAGATGAGATGGCTGGTTTATGTTCAAATTCAAAGATGGAAGAGCCTGTGTCAGAAACTCAATGATGAAAGTGTTAAAAAAAGATACTCACTGATATTAAACCTGCTATAGTTCCTCCTGAAAAAGAAAAAAAATAATACATAAAGAGAAAAAGTGTCTTCAATCATACATGTATGTGAAATGCACAGAATCATATAACATAAGAGGAGCATCTGAGGCTTGTATGCATTTTCGTTGGCCCAGCTAATACAAAAATACAAGTGATAATGCCGAGGAAATGCCACAATCACAAAACACACCCTTCCGGAGGCACCAAAATAAATGACAAAACAAATGCCACATATGCAATTACCAATGCACAAAGAGAACTGCAACAGAGATACCACTTCAGAAAATCAAATGCAAAACCTGGAACAAGACCTACACAAACATAGATGGTCAAGAGAAGCCTGAACATTGTTGCAGTCAGATTCTATAGAGTAGACCCCTTTTCAGAATGGGATTGGTGTGTAAGAAAGCAAATAGGAAGTCACAAAAGTTGTCTATCTTGTAAAAAATGGCAAAAATTTAACCTTAATATACATGCATTCTGGTCTGGGACACATATATTTATTTACATGAAGTATTCTTAAGGCATTTTTTAAACCTGGTCCTGCTGAACCCGGATATACCCTGCCTTTGCAATCAGTGTAGATCCAGATCAGTTGGCTTCTGAAGAAACGAACTTATCTGAATCTGCATTGTTTGTCATTTAGTATGTGAATTTGTTTTAACAACTTAGATCAAGCAATCTGATTGGCTAACAGTTTGTTTGTATTGAGGTTTTATGGCCCAGTCAACCCAATAGGGTCATGTCAAGCATGGTCAGTTTACCTAACCACACTTTTACTGGGCAGACTCACATGTAGTCCTCTAAGCAGTTAACCAGTGTTGTGTACATTCTTTCGCCAGAAACTGACAACTGCCCTTCTTGAATCAGCGGAAGGGAGAGAATAACTGTAGAAAATATTTCATGATCAAATCTCCAAGAAAGAATGTTGCCGACCTGGCAGGGGTTGAACCTGCAACCTCCTGATCACCAGTTGGACGAGCATTCCGAGCCACTGAGGCTGATGGTTGGCAGTTAGAAGTTGGCTTGGCATCTCAATTTATTCAGCATGACAAGGGTTAATGGTATGGCTCACAAACAGTGGCTCACATGCTCTTTTACTTTACACTAATCTCTACAACAGCCATCTTCTTACAACCGTCAGCTGTATGCCTTCCCAAGGTTGCTTTCTGCAGCAAGGTTGCCCAGTACTATCAGTTTTTATTTTCAAAAGCTTCTTCTTGTGAATAGACAAAATTAACTAATGTCCCAAATAAACCTAGAAATATATCAGGTAATTACCATAACTCTAGAAAGTCCACGATAACAAGAATGGGTGTTGAATTTTTCAAAAGTTTAGAAAAATGCTTTTTCCATAGTAGTAATGTGATGTCAGGTAACTTTATGTAAATAAGCTACAGTCCATTTTAAAGATTTTTGTGCAAAAAACATGTTCAAGAAGCACATGAATCTGCCCATTTGACATTGGCTTTAAAACAGGTGTATGTCTAGGTATTCATGCAAGAATATGTTTTCTTATTCCATTACAAAGCAATGTTGTAAGTACTTACCTACTATTCCTCCAATATCATACCATATAGATATTTTATCAGCAGTAGATTCAGGCCAGTGGAATGATTCACTGAGGTAGTAAGGTAACCAGAAAAAGAAGGAATAATTCACCAACTTGAGACAAAAATAAGCCAGAGCATACTGAAATTAACAAAAGGCATTACATAATTGAACAGCTTCATAAAAAGCTTTATCATATGGGCCAAGTCAAAAGAAAAATAGCCTTTGAACTTACGCAAATTGTGCATTACTACATGTAGCCACTGAGTTTTACTGTATCGCTCACTTGAGTACCAGACAAGTGACTGCTGGGGCAGGACAATTTTTAACCCAAGTCTGTAATTTGAATAAATTCTCTTCGATACTTCTAATGAAGTTTTGAGTTAATTGGCTTTTCGGTTCAGGAGATGAAGTTCAAAATAAATTTTCAAGATGGTACCCATGGCAGCCATCTTAGATTTCCAATCAGAACTATTCTACCTATTTTTGATCTACAAGTCAGCTTGATACTTCCTATCAAGTTTTGAGTCTATTGGTCTTACGGATCGGGAAAAGAAGTTCAAAACAGACTTTCCAGATGGCGGCAATGGTGGCCATCATGAATTTCCAATCGTCATGATTTTAGCTAATTTTAGCTTTGATTTACAAGTCACCCCGATAGTTTCTACCAAGTTTGCAGTCAACTTTCAGTTCAGGAGAAAAAGTTCAAAATAGATTTTCAAGATGGCCACCATGGCGGCCATCTTGATTTCTGATCGAAACAATTATAGCGCTTTTATTTATCTACAACTAGCTCTGATACTTCCTGACAAGTTTTGAGTCTACTGGTCTTTCCATACAAAAGAAGAATTTCAATCTAGATTTTCAAGACGGCAGCCATCTTAATTTCCGATCTGAAGCATTTTAGCTATTTAGATACAAGTCACTACCAAGATACTTCCTACCAAGTTTCAAGTCAATTAGCCTTTAGGTTCAAAGGTTCAAAATAGATTTTAAAGATGGCAGTCATGGTGGCCATCTTGGATTTCTGATCAGCATGCATGCCATAAGCTGTGGACTAAAATCTGTGAGATAAGGCAAAAATTTAAGGGAGACTTGACAAAATTCTACGAGATTTTCTTAAATATCACTTTTGAGCTCCCCAAATAAAGTCTAGTGTCTTTTTCTTTCATGTAAGAAGCTTGTGAAATTCACAACAGTGTGCGAGTTATGTTAATTTCTTCATAAAATGGTCTGAAAATTACGTGAGATTTTAATTTTTTATGGGAATTGCCTTCCAGATGGACCAAATTCTGTGAGATTTTATCTCACAGTGTGAGATATAGCATGTATGGATCAGAAGGATTTTAGCTATATTTGATCTACAAGTTGTTCTAATACTTCCTACCACTTTCGAGTTAACAATTTTAGCTATTTTGATACAGAGTCACCTAGGCAACATTCCTATGAAGTTTCATTGAAACTGGGCCAGGAGTTGTGATTTAAAGTAGATTGTTGACACCTACTGACTCACAATGGACACTAACCAATCACAATAGCTCACTTTGAGCACTTTGTGCTCAGGTGAGCTAATAAGGGGGTATCATGTAATCATTTGAAGATATATGTTGTGGGTACTCATTAGAAGCACCTCAGTGAGGTGCTTCTAATGAGTACTCACAACATAATATTTTTGTGAAGAAATAAGAAAAATATCAATTCTTTCTGGCTGAAAAGATGTGCTCATCTAGAGCTATGATCAATTGTGTAAATAACCTGTACACAAATTCAAGGCATAAGTTCGGATACTATAGCTAAACCTCAATACGGGGTAATTTATCTTATGACCTGTACCAAGCAAAGATTAAGATCAGTTTGAATATCTGCATGATAAGCCTGAGTAACTGCATGGTCTGATAAGCCTTTGCTGTACACCCATGCAGTCTGATCATAGTATTTCTTGGGTAGATAGCCAAAAATCTAATGTCCTATGTTCACATAAGAGAAGTATCTACACGAATAATTTTCTCATTTCCCCACAAAAACATATGTTGTGATGCTCATCAGAAATGCCTCAATGAAGCGCTTCTAATGAGTACCCACAACTTATGATTTCATGGAGAAATAACAAAATTATTCATGTAGATTATGCAAACATAGGACATAAGACTTTTGACTATCTACACAGTGCCCAACAAAGACTATGATCAGACTGCATGGGTGTACAGGCTGATCCAAGTCACTGCTAGCAGCACAATCATGTCAAGAGGTACTTTTTCTCATGTTGCAGCTAAATTACCAAGTTTGTACTAACCAAGATCACTCCTGGTAAAAGTAAAGCTTTCCAAAAACTGAGAGCATTTTCTGTTCTATCTGCTTCTGTTTCAGACTGTTTCACAACAGTGTCACTATCTCTTTGTTGCAACAAAGGATCTGAAAAATATTAAAGTGGCATCATGTAAAAATATCTGCTAGGCATGTGCAGACAGCAAAGATCCACATCAGCCTACACATCCATGCAGTCTGATCAGTACCTTTACTATCTGCTTATAAAACTAGTTAAAGTGAACAGTGGGTCATGTATAGCCCCAGTCCAATCCATCAACAGGCATGATTCTCTCTTACACAATACAATTCATACCCAATGTTTGTACCAAATTTCAAAATCCTAGGTCCAGTAGTTCCTGAGAAATCTTTGAAGGAAAAAAGTTTACACACACACATACAAACACACACACAAACATTGTTATAGAAAAGACAAAAGCTATATACTCCCTATACTTTGCATGCTGGGGATATAACCATTTTGCTTCTACAGAATACATCTATGAAGAGCAAAGCTCATGGTAAGAATGTGTAGATGTGTATGCTTATTGAGTCATTACTTTTTGCACAGGTCCAAAAGGCTCCTTTTTTGTATGGTGTTTCTCATTTAAAAATAAACCAAGGTATAAGAAATCCTATTTTGTGGCAACATGTTAACCCTTGTCCTGCTGAATAAATTAAGATACCACGCCCATTTCTAATTTTCAGCCAATCAGATTATTTGATCCTAGTTGTTGATACATATTCACATACTGAATGACAAACAGTACAGATCCAGATCAGTTGGCTTCTGAAGAAGCCAACTCTGGATCTACACAGTTTGTAAAAGCAGGGTATATCCAGGTTCAGCAGGACAAGGGTTAACAACAATGGTCTTGTCAGAATAGCCTTCACCGCTACAAAGTTGATAATGCTTTTTGCTATTGGCCATTTATGACCTGTAAAATTCTAACATGTGTGTGTGTGTGTGTGTGTGTGTGTGTGTGTGTGTGTGTGGTGTGGTGTGGTGTGTGTGTGTGTGTGTGTGTGTGTGTGTGTGTGTGTGTGTGTGTGTGTGTGTGTGTGTGTGAGAGAGTTAGCTGCTCTTACCATATTTCAGCAAAGCTCCAGAAAAGACAGTTTCTAACCAATAAGTATCGATATGGTTTTCTGATTTCTCCATGAAAAAGTTGTCGTGGATATTTAATACTGTTTGTAATGTACTCCTTTAAGGTACAAATAAGACCACTACTTTATAATTATATATATTAACCCATTTACATTGAGTAGACTCTTCTAACACTTTGGACTGGTCTATTTCCAATAGCAGGGTGTCTGGTTACTCTCCTTTCAACATCTTTTCGAAAGTCATTTTTTGTCTGGTGCTTTTGGCAGAAGTATAACAGCAAATTTTTGTCATGATTCAATGCAAAACCTTTTGTCGTAAGTACCTATGCTCAAAAAGGTTTATTCTATTCACTTGTTTTAAAAACATTTGAAAAATTCCATTTTTCCCATAGTAAAAAATGGCTGCAAATTCTGCAAAAATCGATAGGGTAGGTAGTTTGGATGCAAGTTTTTAACAAATTCCACTTGCTCAAAATTTCTGAAACTTTCAAAACACTGTTATGGAACATCAATAATTTGAAATCAGTGAAGAAAAGCAAAAAATGATTTCTAATAAAACTTTTCCAAAAATCCAGTTTACTATAGAAATTGCACAGGTCAGACCCATTTTTGGCCGTAAAAGTGATATAACAGAAAATATTTGAAAACAAAGCACAGAACAGGAAAGACAAATGGTTCCTGATAAGATATGGTCAATTAGGACAGTAGTTTTTATTATTACTATGTTTTAAGAAATTCCTGTAGTTAATGCAAACAGTGTAGATCCTGATCAGATGCTACACGGGTCTGCACTGTTTGCCAATTTCCCTTTTGATGGTCCCCAGACTAAAATGGATTAATATCAGAGCCATGGAAAATGTGCCTTTGTGCTATGCACACTCTGATCAGCCCATTTGCTGTCCACTTTTAAAATCACTGGCTACTGTAGAAATATCTACCCTTATCAGATTGTACTCATAATTCTTGATAAGATGCTTTTTCCATCCAAAAGTATTTATATTTTTCTTATTTCTCCATGAAAACATATGCTGTGGGTACTCATTAGAAGTGCCTCACTGAGGCACTTCTAATGAGTACCCACAACATATGTTTTTGTGGAGTAATTAGAAAATTATTTACCTAATACCCAGTCTTATCTAGACCTATGTATGCTGCTTCACTAGCTGATCTTAGTATGTTGTATTTACTGTTTACATAGGTGCCAACCATACCTTTTCTCATGGTGCAGCTCATTTATAGCTCTGGGCCCAGTTGTTCAAAACTAACGATGTTATTAGTTAACATATTGTTAAAACTTTGAACATTGAATCTAGCATTTATGCTAATATTTTTGCTGAAAAAATGTGAGTAGCATTTGCTACTCTCTTTTTTTTTCCACCAAAAATACCAGTGAATTAGATATTGTATTTACAAGAACAGGTAACATTTTGACCACTAACAAGCTTGTTAAGCTAATGATACTTGAACAACTGGGCCCAGAAAATTAACCCTGGTCCTGCAGAACCTAGATATGCCCTGCCTTTGTAAACAGGGTAGATCCAGATCAGTTAGCTTCTTAATCTGTATTATTTATCATTCAGTATGTGAATTTGTATCAACAACCTGGGTCAAGTAATCTGACTGGCTGACAATAAGACATGGGTGGGGCATCTTCAATAAGGGTCAAAGGTTAATCTCAGATTTTCTCTACCTGTATCCTCTGTATATTCATCATCATTATTCTGTACTTCAATGTTACCATTTTCCTGCTTTCTGTGAACATATACTTCAACTTCTGATTCCTGCAACTCATCTGGTACTGGTAATCCTGTCATTGATCAAATAAGATATACTTCATACAGGTAGGTAGTTAATTAAAACTGACAGTCAAGAAAAAAGAAATCTGATGAATTTTCTCATTCACCAGGATGATGTTTTTATTTTGGCTTTTTAAGAGATTTTGTTAACAGTATTTTAGTCATTTAAAATAGATGATAATACATCTGTCCAAGAGGATTAAAGCTTAGATAAAGTACATATTTCAGCCAAAAAACATTACATGTATCCTTTTCTTATTCTCTCCTTTAAGGAGAAATAAGTAAAGTATCCATGTAAATGCATTTTGGCTGAAAAATTATCTTATACAGACATGTCTCATATGTTGTCGGTAGTAATTAGACGAGATGCTGCAAATGAGTACACACTGAAGTTTTCGTGAAGAAATAAGAAAAAATATTTGTATGGATATCTCTCCAGTCTAGAGCTATAGGGAAACTATGGTAGATGTCCTATAATTTCAACAACTTTACTCCACATTTTGTTTTTGCCTGATGTTTGCTTTTTAAGCAGTTTTCTTAGAATACCTAATGGAATGGCAAACAGTGTATGTCATTTTGTCAGAAACTTTTGTGTACAAAACTTAAGGACATTTAACATACATCTTTTGAAACAACTTCTCTCTTGAGTGGGATTCAAACTTACAATACCAAGAACTGCAGCTGGTTGCCAAAAAGTATTATGTACTGTTCTACTTGCAGACCTAAGAAAGCTTATGGTGAATGGACACCTCTAAAAGGCAATAACTTTGATACAAAAATATTTTATCTCCCTTCAAAATGTGGGCTACTCTTTTACTTCAAAATGTGGGCTAGTCTTTTAGGAAAGAGAGGAATCGATTTTTTCCTTTAAGAGTAGCCCCAACCCCCTATTTTTTGAAAGAATTCAAGTGCCTGGAAACCCGATTTCTGTACATTAAAGTTGTCTCTCTTTGCAAAACGATAGAAATTCACATATTTAATGACAAACAGTGCAGATCCAGATCAGTTGGCTTCTTCAGAAGCCAACTGATCTGGATCTATACTGCTTGCTAAGATAGGGCATGTAGTGTTCAGCAAATGAAGGGTTAAGAGCAGCCCCGACCCCCTATTGCTTGAAAGGATTCAAATACTAGGAAACCTAATTCCTGTCCATAAAGGTTGTCTCCCTTTGCAAAATGGAGACAAAATCATTGAGGTGTATCCATTCCACTAAAAGAAAGAAAACACCGTCTTATCTTACCTAACTCTTTTGGTGTAACCACAAGTCCAAAGAAATTGATAATCCCACCTGCAAATAATACTGTGGACGTGACCAGAAAAGCAAACTGAAATAGATAATTAAGATCAATGAATATACATGTTCATGAAAGATGTTGCCACCATTCCATAAAGATAGGTAACTTGCTACAAGGAGTTGTCTCCCTAGTATTTAAATCCTTCTAACAAATGAAGGCTATACTGAAAGGAAAGAAATTGCTCCCAGAGGGAGCAATTTCTTTCCTTTAAGAGTAGTCTCTAAGAGCATATTCTTTCCTTCAAAAGTATCCCCACTAAAAAGGGAGGTAAATATATTTAGCATGTCAGGGTGATTTCCCTTGAAGAAGGTATCAATTCCCCTAAAGCATTATGCTGAAAAATTATCACATATTCCTATATAAATAAAAGCATCCGACCAGCCTGCACATTCCTATCCTACAGGGTATCTACTCCTTCTTACACAGTAAAATTTCAATGACTCGAACACCAATGGCTTGTTTACCATGGCTGATTTGACCTCGTGTTTGAGTGGTCCTTAGTGGTCCATTTTGCAAAACTGAGACACTGTGGGTAACAGTCAAATACAATCAACTGCAGCCAAGGTGTATGAGTAGTTAAGATAATAACAATAGTATTCTCGAGTGTACACCTGCCCAGGAGCAGATCCAGGAATGCTGAGGGGGTTCTATTTGATAAAATTACTGTACTTACTCTATGTATTTGGACAGATAGACCTTAGCAAATAATGTAGACCCAGATAAGATGCTGCAGAATGCGGCATCTGATCAGGGTTTACACTGTTTGCCACTAATTCAGCAATTTTACACACACTCACAGGCAGTAAAAAGGACTTGTTGAAGAGAGGTATAAAGAAAAGAGCAAGGGTGTGTATATTTAGGGTATATACAGTATTCCAAATTCATAAAATTTATCCAAATTTCCCATGACAATGACATTTTGAGTCAAAGGGGGAGTTCTACCGAACACCCTGAGCCCCCTCTGAATCAGCCCCTGCTGCCTTCATTGTCCACACTTGTGACAATTGTCCTTTTCTCAGAATACAACTTGCATGATCATTCATAATAAATATTTTTGCTTTCCCATGAAAACTGTATCATTTCCCAGATAAATGTAAAAGAAATTAAGGCAAATGGATACATCTTCAAGAGAAATAAATCTTGACATGAAAGTATTTACCACCCTTCTTACTGAGGAGTTTCCCTTAAAGGAAAGAATTTGCTCCCCCTTTTTTTTAATTTCCCTTACAAATGATGATGATTTGGTGTTTTATATCCCTTTCAACATTATTTAAGTCATATCAAGATTATGGAAGGGTGATAATGAAAGGCTCTGTGCAATGAAGCACCATACATTCCTGGGCTGAATTATGCCTCCAGCGGGATTCAAATCCGGGACCCTGTGATCCAAAGTCTGGTGTGTTAACCACTTAGCAACTTTTTTTCCCTTTAGAAAATTTGTTATTTGCTAATTCAGCCTTGTTAAAACCAACTTACATCATAACCATAATGTAGCACTTGGGAGACCATGAGAGCACCAATAATATTTCCAACTGAAGCACAGGCACTCCACAGGCCCAGCACAAGTCCACGACTGAAACAATAAGGAACAAAACATGACTAGATCTATGGATTGTGCATATATGTAGCTTGCAATAATGTGACAATTAGGAAAAGTTTTGTTATTTTTTAACAAAAACATATCCTATGTCCTGTGGGTATTCCTTGGAATCCCATACTCAGTGAGGTATGAAGATTCTAATGAGTATCCAACAAGACATGTTTCGTGCAAAAAATAACAAAAATGTCTTCTCTTTATCAGGACCAAGGAATATGCCAACAGCATGTGCTCAGATCAGTCTGAGCATCAACAAAGTCTGAACTGGGCCTTTACTCCTCTTTGATATTATCTACATCATGAAAACATGTCTATATAACTTTGACCCCCTTAAACCCCACTGGGGTTTACAGGGGTATACATTATTTTTCTTATTTTTGCTCAAAAATGTAGATTGTGGGTACCTGTTAGAACCACCTTGCCGAGGCAGTTCTAACCAATACACACAATTTATGTTTTGAGCAGAAATATGAACAAGAGGCCCACGGGCCACAACTCGCTCACCTGAGTGAAACCGCCACTGCAGATATGCAGATGGCATGCAACATTTTTCCAATACTCTTATGACAAGGCAATGGCTTAAACAGTTTTTGAAATATCTTGCTTACAAGGTTAAAATGCTGAAATTTTCTAAACGTTACAAGTAAAATAAGTCACCCCCAATGCCTCCTACCAACTTTTGAGTCAACTGGCATTTCGGTGCAGTAGAAGAAGCAAAAAATAGATTTTCAAGATGGCTGCCATCTTGGATTTCCGATCGGAATGATTATAGCTATTTTCTGATCTACAAGTCACCCTGATGCTTCCTACTAAGTTTCAAGTCAATTGACTTTTAGTTTTAAGAGAAGAAGCGAAAAATAGATTTTCAAGATGGCTGTCATGGAGGCCATCTTGGATTTCTAATTGGCACGATTTGAGCTATTTTTTATGTACAAGTCATCCCGATGCTTCCTAGCAAGTTTGGAGTCAATTGGCCTTTCGGTTCAGGAGAAGAAGCGAAAAATAGCTTTTCAAGATGGCTGCCATGGTGGCCATCTTGGATTTCTAATCAGCACAATTTTAGCTATTTTTGATTTATAAGTCACCCCAATGCTTCCTAACCAGTTTGGAGTCAACTGGCTTTTGGGTTTCGGAGTAGAAGCGAAAAATAGATTTTCAAGATGGCTGCCATGGTGGCCATCTTGGAATTTGGACCGACACGATTTTAGCTATATTTGATCTACAAGTCACCCTGATGCTTCCTAGCAAGTTTGGAGTCAATTGGCCTTTCGGTTCAGGAGAAGAAGCGAAAAAGATTTTCAAGATGGCGGCCATCTTGGATTTCCGATCGGAACGATTTTAGCTATTTTTTTTATCTACATTTCACCCTGATGCTTCCTACCAAGTATCGAGTCAATTGGCCCTGGGGTGTAGGAAGAGTAGGCCTTTAAAGCAATTGTTCACGCCGCATGACCCATGATGGACGACGGACATTGACTGACCACAATAGCTCACCATGCGCACTTCATGCTCAGGTGAGCTAAAAATCTGAGCAAATTTGGCTCAGTGGCTTCAGAGAAGTCGTCAAATTCTCAACAATTTTCCCATATAAATGTTATGGGGCTCATACAAATGCATGGGGAAGCAAACTTGACCTTGCCGTAAAAAGGTCAAATGTCAACGTACGATAATCTTTTCAGCAATTTTGGTAGATCTCCTGTCCCTGATGATTTGTGCACAGATTTAGCCCCAAGGCATCCTCAGTTCTAAAGAAGAAGATTTTTAAAGGGTCTTACCATATATGGGCATGGTGGCCATCTTGGTCGACCTACTGCGACCATTTTAGCAATCTTTCGTTCCCCTGACTTAAGAAGGCACAATATGAAATGTGAGCAAATTTGGCTCAGTGGCTTCAGAGAAGAAGAAATTTAAAATTCTCAACAATTTTCCTATTCAAATGTATGGGGCTCATACAAATGCATAGGGAAGCAAACTTGATCCTGCCGTAAAAAGGTCAAATGTCAACGTACGACAATTCTTTTGGCAACTTTGGTAGACCTCTCCTTCCCGATGATTTGTGCAAAGATTCAGCCCCAAGGCATTCTCGGTTCTGGAGAAGAAGATTTTTAAAGGTTTTTACCATATATGGGCATGGCGGCCATCTTGGTCAACGGACCGCGACAATTTTAGCAATCTTTTGTTTCCCCACACTAAGGTGGCTCCATATGAAATTTGAACAAAATTAGCTCAGAGGCTTCAGAGGATAAGTCGTTTGAAACTCTTAACAATTTTCCCATTCAAATGTATAGAGCTCATACAAATGCATAGGGAAGCGAACTTGACCTTGCCGTAAAAAGGTCAAACGTCAACGTACGACAATTCTTTTAGCACCTTTGGTTGACCTCTCATTCCCGATGATTCATGCAAAGATTCAGCCCCAAGGCATCCTCGGTTATGGAGAAGAAGATTTTTAAAGGTTTTTACCATATATGGACATGGCGGCCATCTTGGTCAACGGACCATGACAATTTTAGCAATCTTTCGTTCCCCCACCCTAAGGTGGCTCCATATGAAATTTGAACAAAATTAGCTCAGAGGCTTCAGAGGAGAAGTCGTTTGAAACTCTTAACAATTTTCCCATTCAAATGTATAGAGCTCATACAAATGCATAGGGAAGCGAACTTGACCTTGCCGTAAAAAGGTCAAACGTCAACGTATGACAATTCTTTTAGCAACTTTGGTTGACCTCTTGTCCCCGATGATTCGTGCAAAGATTCAGCCCCAAGGCATCCTCGGTTATGGAGAAGAAGATTTTTAAAGGTTTTTACCATATATGGGCATGGCGGCCATCTTGGTCAACGGACCGCGACAATTTTAGCAATCTTTTGTTTCCCCACCCTAAGGTGGCTCCATATGAAATTTGAACAAAATTAGCTCAGAGGCTTCTGAGGAGAAGTCGTTTGAAACTCTTAACAATTTTCCCATTCAAATGTATAGAGCTCATATAAATGCATAGGGAAGCGAACTTGACCTTGCCGTAAAAAGGTCAAACCTCAACGTACGACAATTCTTTTAGCAACTTTGGTTGACCTCCCGTACCCGATGATTCATGCAAAGATTCAGCCCCAAGGCATCCTCGGTTATGGAGAAGAAGATTTTTAAAGGTTTTTACCATATATGGGCATGGCGGCCATCTTAGTCGACGGACCGCGACCATTTTAGCAATCTTTCGTTCCCCCACCCTAAGGAGGCTCCATATGAAATTTGAGCGAAATTGGCTCAGCGGCTTCAGAGGAGAAGTCGTTTGAAAATGTTAACGGACGGACGGACGGACGGACGGACGGACGGACGCACGGACGGACGGACGGACGGACGGACGGACGACGGACGAAAAGTGATCACAATAGCTCATCCTGAGCAGAGCTCAGGTGAGCTAAAAATATCAGAGTTTTTTTACCTGAAAATTTTCAGTTTTTGGAGGTGAAATTTTCTATATATTTGAATAGGCGTGTTTTCGTAATGTCATGGGCTCATGTCCTTTGATTCTGAAGGATAATAGTTAAGACTAATCAGACTGAGGCTTGGAAAGTTAATATGTTTTTTTTTTTACCAGATGCATAGGTTCTGGTGACTTGTTTTCTTACAACACAGTTTAATTTCTTTGCTTCAGTATTTACCCTAAATATCCAGGCACCTTACCACATTATTGTACTTAACCTAAAATTTAAATATCCATTTGACTGCCTAGTGATGTGTCTAAAATGTAGTGAAGGAATGGCAAACAGTGCAGACCCTGATCAAACTGCTCCTTTAGGAGCAGTTTGATCAGGGTCTACATTGTTTGCTCAGACCCACCTGATGATGATGATGAGTTCAGACTTATTGACGTGTCAACCCATGATGGTCATTTGCATCAAAATGGTGTATTGGTTTTGTAATGAAACAGCTATAATGACAGTCATATATGCATGGAAACATTCAGAGCCACCTGTTCAAACTAAAACTTAGGATATACAAGAGACTGTTATTTCATTGTTGAGTCACATGGCTGACAAATGCAAATTGATTTAACCCAAATCTGCCCTTTTCTGGTCATATTTATGAAGCATGCCAATTAATAACTGGACTTTCCTGTAATAAGTAGTAATTAATAATGAACTCTTCACTGCTTATATTCTTTTTTTCTGCTTAACTGCTTATATTCTTTTTTTCTGTTTTTCTAAAATAATAGATTAATAAAGCTCTAGATAACAGGGGATATAAGGTAGATATTTTTCTCCACAAAAACATACAGTGTAGGTACTCATTAGAAGTGCCTCACTAGCCTGCCACAAAATAATAATTAAATGTTTGTAGAAAAATAGGAAAACTATCGATAATTTCTGGCTGAAGAAAAGTGCCTTATCTGAAGCATTATAAGGTTTGCTATGTATATTAGTCACTTCAATCTTATTTCTCCATGAAAACATATATTATTGCATAAAAAGCAGTGTCGCACGTTATTAACAGCCGTGCATTAACCGGCGAAAAGCGCTATATTAACAAGGCAATTCATGCGCTGTTAATGCATGGCTAAGCAACTTTCAATATGATCGTACGAGGGCCACAAATTTGTTGCCGTTACAAGATGTGTACCGCCCTGCCCTAGAACAAGCATAGTCCGTGGAAATAGCTTTCGAGAGACATCATTGAAAAGGCCAAAAAAAAAAAATAGTGCAGGAAATAACGTGAAATGTAGCACATGTTTTTCAGTTTTTATGCAAAAATAGCGATTGAACATGGTTTCTCAAAGCATTAACATTCGCCAGGTCCCTTGGGAGGTGTTGAAAACGGCGGCCTTCGCCCTCGGTTTTCAACACCTCCCACGGGACCTGGCGAATGTTAATGTATGAAAAACCATATCTGATCCCTATATTGTGGGTACTCCTTAGAAGTGTCTTGCAGGAGTGCTTTTAATCAGTGTTCACAACATACATGTACTTTTTGTGTAGAAAAGAAGAATATTTACCCGATACCCACTCTCAAGTCGAGATATGCAAATGCATTTTTTTCTATCCCTTATCTACAGCAGAAGACATTCTGATTTTTTTTTCTTTCCAGAGAAAAAAAAAGCTTGCCATTTTATGCAAGTTGTCTACCTAGCAGTTCAGTGATATGTTTGTTTGTATTGAGGTTTTACGGCCCAGTCTACCCAATGGGGTCATGTCGAGCATGGTCAGTTTACCTAACTACACTTTTACTGGGCAGGCTTAGTCCTCTAAGAACTTAACCAGTATTGTGCATTCTTTTGCCAGAAATTGACAACTGCCCTTCTTGATTCAGCAGAAGGGAGAGAATGACCGTAGAAAATATTTCATGATCAAATTTCCACGAAAGAATGTTGCCGACCAAGCTGGGGTTGAACCCGCAACCTCCCGATCACCAGTCGGATGGCTCATTCATATGTTATGTCAAGCCTTATTTTCTCTGAAACAATAGACTGTCACCTGTTACAATTTCATTTCATAATTTAAGGACTAAAATTATTCATCAGCCTGAATGCTTTCTATCTGCTAGTTTCATTTGTGTCGAAATAAAGACAGGAAGTTGCACCAGAAATGGCACAAAGTTTATAATAAATTATGTATTGCAATCACAAGGTAAATACAGTAATTACTAAATGACACCATAATAATTACTGAATGACATCCCAGTGAAAACTGCATGGAACAAGAAATTTGCTGAGTGGTTATGTCACGACTGCTGGTAGCGTTCAAGAAATGGAGCTAAATGCACAGAATAAACATTGTTCAACCAGGCGTTAAAAGTAGGTCATGGTCAGTAATGGTTAATGGCAGATGGCAGGGTGCATCATGGCAGATGTGTGTATGAAGTTTTATTAGGAGCTGAAGCCTTGGTGTTTGAGAAACAGAGCTAAGCGCACAGAGGTAACATTGTTGATGCCGACGACGACAACACCAATGCCACCACTGGAGAGAGATCCCTACGTCGCTCCTGCCTGCTAAAGCAGTTACAACAACACAAGAAAAAGTTCTCCAGCTTCTCCCAAGAGTAGCCTACTGTTAGAAGGGATTCATAAACAGTGTTCCGGAGAAGCAATAGCCGTAATAACCCTAAGGATTGGGGCAGATAGGTCTTTGCAAGCAGTGTAGCGCCAGATAATATGCTGCAGAATGCAGCATCTGATCAGGGTTTACACAGTTTGCCATAAATACAGTAATACTTTAGACACATCAACAGGCGGTAGATTTGACTATTTCAAATTTTAGGACAAGTATGTTAAGTAGATAAGGTGTCCCAATACTTAGGTCAAATATGGTAATCTGCTAGAGTGGTCTTCCTTGGAATGATCAGCACAGACTGTTTCCCTTTGAGCTGTATCCATCTACCTTAACAGAATGCATAGATTTTTAAGGGAGGTAACAAAGTTATTTTGCTCTCTTCTGAAAAGGGTTTACTCTAAAAGGAAATAAATGCTCCTCCCACCCATTACAGCACATACACACCCTTCCAGTCCATCTGCTTGTGACAGCCTCTACTGTTTGTTCAGAGAGGAGGCAGTAAGTAACCAATACATATCCCAATGGCAGCATATTGATGCATCACAATAGGTGCTATATTGTTGTGCACATCAAAACAAAAACTAAATACTGACCTTGACCTTCCAAACCAATTGCCCATGACAGCCACTACTGTTGGCCAACCAGATGACTGTAGGAGTCCATTACATATCCACACAGCCACATAAAGGTATTTGTTATAATAATGACTCCACTCTAGCACAGACCCAAAGACAAACACCTAGCAAAGTATATGACAACCTTGTTATAACACTATCATAAACAGATGAATATTTACTGACCATTACAGGGGAATACTAAAATTTCAATGCTAAACATGGGAAGTCCACATTACATCATGGTCAGTAAACATTCATCATATTATACTGGAATCCAAAACAAAACCCATTTTAGCTAGAGGGGATGCACTGTGCAAAATTTTCATCACACCAAAGATGAATCAAACTGGTTAGGAAATAATGAGGTCTTAAAAACTTAAACGAAAACTTTAACATTTTTAAAATTCTATGTGATCTCGACCTCAAAGTCATGGTCATGAGTGCTGACTGATGGTGCTGATATATATATATATATATTGGACCAGTATATATCATGATACCAAATTTAAATTAAATCCATTGTTTGGTTTAGAGGAAATGAGGTCCTAAAAACTTTGACGTAAAATTTTAACATGAAAATTTTGACATGACCTTGACCTTAACATGAACTAGGGAGATAGGGATGGAACTGGGCAAAATTTTGGACCAATATGTATCATATATCAAAGATGAATCAAATCGGTGATAAGGTTAGGAAATTATGAGGTGTTAAAAACTTTAATGAAAACTTTAACATTTATAAATTTTAAGTCTGTGACCTCGACCTCAAGATCATAGTCATGAGTGCTGATGGTGCTGATAAAAACTTTTGACCAGTATCTATCATGATACCAAATAGGAACTAAATCCATTGTTTAGTTTAGAAGTAATGAGATCCTAAAAACTTTGATGTAAAATTTTAACATGAAAATTCTAAGTCTGTGATGTTGACCTTGACATGACCTAGGGTGGTGGGGATGGTACTGTACAAAAGTTTGGACCAATATGTATCATCATACCAAAGATAAATCAAATTGGTGATAAGGTTAGGAAGTAATGAGGTCTTAAAAACTTTAACTAAAACTTTAACATTTGTGGACACCACCGCCAACACCTATGCTGAGGGTAATACAATAGCTCTTCATGAACATTGTTCAGGCAAGCTAATGACCATTCCATCCATGGTCATTTTTTATATAATCAATACATTTTTGTTTACGCTGATTTTTCTATATAATATGTATATTTTTGTTTGGATACAACATTTCAGAGGTCTACCTTTAAAAAATTAAACTCATATCCAAAAACCATCTCATAATGAACCATCTTAAAAACAGGCCTTAAAATGTATACAAGCAGATAAAGCTCATCTAAGCCTGTAACTATGTAGTCTGACCTAGGCTTTTATTAGAGGGACCTTTACAGTGTAAATTTAACTCTTTGCATGCTGGGTACTTTTGCATGCTTTTCTGTCATCTGTGGATTTTTTTTTAAATTAACTTTCTAAAAAAAAAAAATATTTCAGGAATACCATCAGAGTGTCAAACAGTTTGGATCCAGATCAGGCCCAACATTTGTTGGGCCTGATCTGGGTCCAAACTGTTTGCAAAGGTTATCAGCAGATGACAAAAATCATTGCTAATGAGGAAAGAGTTAACAGGAGAAAAGCTGTTCTAGCCTTCAATGTTCCCAAAAGCACTACGTCTTGTTTTGCAGGACTTTGCAAGTTTTGTTTATTTATTTATTTACTTATTTATTTTTTTTTTTTACAGATTTCTCCTATGGCATAACTCCAATTAAGAATAGTTCAAGGTAAACATGTTTCTTATTTCTTCATGAAAACTTGTTTTTTTTTTGTTGTTGTCTTTTTTTTTAGAAGTAAGTTAAATACTACATGTACTTGTTTTGACAGAAAATATTGCCTTAATTGGAGCTATCTATGTCTATGTATATCTAGCAAAATGATGAGAATACCCAGCCAATTTCAAATTTTGTATCCATAAATTATTACTTTCCAGAACAACAAATTTTGTATCCTTAAATTATTACTTTCCAGAACAACAAATTTTGTATCCTTAAATTATTACTTTCCATAACAACAAATTTTGTATCCTTATATTATTACTTTCCAGAACAATAAATTTTGTATCCTTAAATTATTACTATCTAGAACAACAAATTTTGTATCCTTAAATTTATTACTTTCCAGAACAACAAATTTTGTATCCTTAAATTATTACTATCTAGAACAACACATTTTGTATCCTTAAATTTATTACTTTCCAGAAAAACTTTGGCTTATAAAAATTTAATAAACTACCGGTATGGCCTTGTCAAGCCTATCACTATCTATGAACACATGCATAATGAACAGTATAATCTGCATCCCCTGCCCTTCCTCAATACTTGATCAAATTCAAAGTTTCTGTAAAGGGAAGTGACGATCCTGCTTGGACTGCTAGAAAGTGCAGGCTGATCTGAACCTTTGCTGTCCATATATGGCTTAAAGATACTGTTACACAAGGTACTGCCTACAGGGTAGATTTTTACTAAAAATCCTTTAGATATTTAGTCCCTGGTATACCCTTGATGGAATAAGCAGGTGATAAACGAACTGTATAATATCTTATGACTGGATTCAGAAATTCAGAAATTGTTACCTAGCTTGTAGCATTTACTATACAACAGTTCCTTGCATGTTTCATCAGACTGTCCTTATTTTATCAGAAGCTGTCAAAGAATGTTGTGCAGTGATTTGCATCTAGTATTTATTACCATGATCTCTGCCTGACTAGAGCATGATGCATGGTCATGTGACCAGAACGCAGAGTCAAACTAACACTATATATGGAGTAGGAAGCATCTCTCAGCCATAGAATCTGCTTCATTTTAGGGACCAGGAGCTTCATTTAAAGCTTCAAAAGAATATTTCACTTGTCTGAAGATACATGCATAACAGTTTCACTGATTTTTTGTTGTTGATTTTTTTATTGTTTATATTTTATACTTACTGATATAGAACTTGTACACATTCCAATGGCAAGGACCTTCCTTAGGTCAAACCTGCAACAGTTGCAAGAAAAGATGAACTGTAATGCCATAAGCATTCAGACAGACATTCAACAAACAGTCAATACCCAGACCAGATGCCAAAGAATGTGGCATCAGATCTGGGTCTTGACTGTTGATCACTGTTTGCCACATATCCAGCAATTCTCAGATTCATCAAAAGGAAGTAGATTTCTCCAAATTTTAGGAAAACTATGGCAGACTTGTTCAAAATTTATGACAAATATAGTTAGTACAGTGGACTCTCGTTATCTCGAATTCCAAGGGACTTCGAGATATCCGTACCTCGACATATCAGATTTGCAGAATTGAGGAAAAAATATTTCGAACAACCACATTTAACAAATGTATATGTAATTGGACTCTTGAAGTTAGAGATATATTGAAAATATTGTGGAAAAGAGAAGAAATTGCTCCTTAGGAGCAATTTCTCCTTTTTTCCACAATATTTTTTTACCTGTTGTTAGATTTTCATGTTTAAGCAGGGACAAGATTTTCACTTCGAGATAAGCGGTTATTCGAGATAAGCGAGGTCGAGATAATGAGAGTCAACTGTAGTTAAGGTGTCTGAGTATACTATATTTATTACCACACCACAGCAAACTGCACCTTAAGACACATACAAACTGTGCATTACCAGACCAAACAGCTGTAAAAAGATCATGTCAACATAGGACGATGATTTTTAGGATTTTGATAGACATCTCCGATGCTGTTGACAAAGATTCAGACCCAAAACTTTCCTTGTTTTGGAGGACTTTTAAAGGTTTTAACCATATATGGGCATGGCAGCCATCTTCGCCCATGAATAGAGACCATTTTTAGCAATATTTCATTTCCCCGGACCAAGGAGGATCCTTCATTTCCCCGAACCAAGGTGGATTCACAAATTTGATATATCCCAGTGGTTTTCAGAGATTTGTTTAAAAATGAAGGTGGATGACAGATGGACAGAAGATGATGGACAGAAAGTGATCACTATAACTCACTCTGAGCCTTTGGTTTAGGCAAGCTTTTAAAAGGAGAAAGAGATATTTAATGTTGTCAGTTTTGTCATAGTCCAAACGAGAACGAGCAGTTCTGAATGTTACCTTACAGGAGTCAGTAAGATCCTGTGACCTTGGGTCATATGCCTCTGACCTTGAGACAATAAATTTTAGAGTAAATATAAATACATGTGTGTGTGTGTGTGTGTGTGTGTGTGTGTGCGTGCGTGCGTGCGTGTGTGTGTGTATGTATGTATGTGAATCTGTATCTCAGCAACTACTGTAGCCACAGCTTTCAAA
This sequence comes from Anodontia alba, assembly GCA_964016985.1. Taxonomy (NCBI): domain Eukaryota; kingdom Metazoa; phylum Mollusca; class Bivalvia; order Lucinida; family Lucinidae; genus Anodontia; species Anodontia alba. Next base: position 49,292,519 of record OZ024828.1, on the reverse strand, counting down.
CTCGGTAAGTTCAGATACACAGATACTGAATGCAATGCTCAGCATCCCAAGATAAATAACTGAAAAACAGACAGAATCTGTAATGCAACTGAATGAACACATTTATTTGTAAATGATACCAGCATTATAGCACTGACTTTCCATAGCTCAAAATAAGGCATGCTTTTCAATGTAAAAGCAGCATAGCCCGTGATAAAAGTGGGTATCCAGATATTTTTCTTATCTCTCCACAAGTGTGTGAGTACTCATTAGAACATATGTTGTGAGTACTCATTAGAAGACATATGTTGTGAGTACTCATTAGAAGTGCCTCAGTGAGGCACTTCTAATAAGTACCCACAACATATGTTTTTGTGGAGAAATAAGAAAAATATCAATACTTTTTGGTTGAAAAAAAGCAGCTTATCAAGAGCTATGAGTAGATATTTTTCTTATTTCTCCACATACATGTACCTTGTGGGTACCCATTAGAAGTGCCTTGCTGAGGCATTTCTAATGAGTACCCATAACATATGCTGACGTGCTTCTAATGAGTACCATAAAATATGCTGATGCACTTCTAATGAGTACCCACAACATATGTTTTCATGGAGCAATACGAAAAAATATCTGAATACCCCTTCTTATCTGGAGCTATGGCTTTCTCCCTGCTTCATAAGATATGCTTGGAAGTGATATAAATATTTAAATTCAACTCTGAATTTAGAAATATATATATAGCACAGCCTTTAACATCTTCTTGATCTTTGGGAAAATATGAAAGTTGAAATACTGAAATATGGCTGAAAACATACTGAAATACACTTAATCCAAAGAATTCTTTTTTATCATATCCCAAGAAGAAGCTTACTGTAACAGTTTCGGTTTTCATCGAGTACCAAACTCAGGCTGTGACCACCTCCTGATATCATGGACTGCTTACTACTAGTCTGGTTACCAGTAGTAAACAAAGGCCTGTAGGTGTTGCTCAGGTTGTATGCCCCCTGGTCACAGTTAGTGAAAGTTCTTTTTGGGATATGATAAAAAGAATTCTTTGGATTAATGTGATATTCCTGATGAACCTATTTAGTAAAGTACTGAAAAAGTGATGAAACCATACTGAAAAACTGTTGAAACCAAACTATAATATTGTTGAAACCATACTGAAATACTGTTGAAACCAAACTGAAATACAGTTGAAACCAAACTGAAACACTGTTGAAAGCATACTGCAAGGTTGGGCAGCAAATTCCACCCCCGGTATTTACCAGTGGCATTTGCCAGTATTTACCGGTCTGGAAAATACTCCTCAAGTGGCAAATACTGGCAAATACCGGCAAATTGAAATTTTTTTGGCCTTAAAAAACTGCAGAAGTCTTTAAACAAGTTGCATTGAAATAGTATAAGCAAACTAGATGAGTAAGAATGTTAAAATCATTAATTATATAAGGTTACCACCCTGAAGAATAGAAGAAATCTCAATATAAACATGTAACACTGCCAAAACGTGAATCTAAGACAAAAATTTTGAAATTATTTAAGCAACAAATGGTCTTTAATTAAAAAAAAAATCATGTAGGCCTTTATCTCAATAGTAGAAATTCACCTGTGCACCTGGCCACTGACATTTACCATAATGACCCTAAGTTTTTGTGCTGGAAGACCATGTCAAAAAGAGCAGACCAAGATCATACTGAACAGTCTGATCAGGATCTTAAATGTTTGCCAGGCCATCTGCATCTTTTAAACACACTTCTGTATGGTAAAAGTATGTTTTGCAAAGTTTAGGATATTTACATCACTTTACTATATTCAAAATTTTTAGGAGTTTTAGTGTACATGTAATTAGCAAGACTACCTGTATGGTCTAATTACTAAAACAACAAATCCCAGGACAACTGTTTGTTCAAGAGGGTACTTGATAGCCAGGGGCAAGATGTCATAAATGAATGCATATAGACAATAAGTCTAGGTGAAAGTAAAAAGGTGTTATTGAAAATATTGAAGAAAAAAAAAAAAAAAGATAAAAAAAGTTAAAAAAAAAAAAAAAATAAAAATGAAAAGATACAAAAAAAAATTAAAAAAGAAAAAAAAAGATTAAAAAACAAAAAAACAAAAGAAAAAAAAGAATGAAAAGAAAGAAAAAGTAAAAATAAAAACCTGTAGTGGTAGCCACAAGCCACCTGATGAGTACTTTGGCAGGTATGAAACAGGCTTTTTTTCTCTAGATTTCACTTAACTGAATTTAATATTAAAGTAAACTTAAACCAGAGTTAAACTGCAATCAGTATAATGTAAATACTAAGTCAACTATGTAGCCCCTATTACAGACATTGTCCATAGGTTGATACTGAGGGTAGGGTTTTGTCTTACTTCCAGGGTGGTAAATGCCAATTTCCAGTATTTGCCGGCATTTACCAGTATTTGCCGGTATTTACCGGTAAATACCACCGGCATGGAAAATACTCATATTTGCCGGCATTTTGCCAACCTTGCCATACTGAAATACTGTTGAAACCATATTGAAATACTGTTGAAATCAAACTGAAATACTGTTGAAACCATACTGAATACTGATGAAACTGAACTGACATATGACTGACATTATATTGAAATACTGTTGAAATATGGCTGAAAAGAATACAAAACCTCAGAACAGCATCACCACCAAAAACTATTCAAATCGACTTGAAACAAAGATGAAGCTGACACATTATGAGAGATTACAGCAGACTAAAAGTAAAATATACATGTACCAACCTGTCTCCAAGGATGCCACTGATGTATAAACCCTACAAAGACAAGAAATAAATATAGAATTACAACTATGCTACAACCTCTTTATAACACGGTTTGTTATAACATGGTTTTGGATATAACACGGTTCAAAGATGGATCCCAAAATGTATAGATTATATTGAAAAATGACCATACATGGTCATTTTTCAATATAATCTATACATTTTTGTTTGGATATAACATGGTTGTTTAACTAACACGGTTTCTGCTATGGACCCCAACAATAGTGTTATAAAGAGCTTGTGGTGTAACATTAAACCAGATATGCCGGAGTTTGAGAATCAATCTAAAAGATGCCTGCCAAGAATACTGAAGCATGGATTTGCCTTTAAAGTATGGTAAATATCGTAAAATTTTGAACACTTTATTCCATACTACTTTGGCCTAAATTTTGCTTTTTATGCAGCTGTTTCTTAAAATATGTGGTGGAGTAGCAAACAGTGTAGATCCTGATCAGACTGCTCCTTCAGATCCTGATCAGACTGCTCCTTCAGGAGCAGTATGATCTGGGTCTGCACTGACTGCATGTGTCATTTTGTCAGAAACTTTAGTATTAAAATTATAGGACAACTACTGTAGAGATTTGCATAAAAAAAAATGGAAAAAAAGTCTTGAAGCTGTGCAAAATAAGTGAAAAATGAAAAATAAAACAAACATCAAATTCCATAACTCTGGCTATGTTAGGAATAACTAGATACACATTTTTCTCACTAAAACATACATATATCATTGTGGCTTTGTGGACACTCACCAATATCACCTTGCTGAGGTGAATTTAATGGGTTTTCATGAAGAAAGAAGAAAAATATCAATATAAGTACCATTTTGATGCTATACCGGTAAAGTGGGCAAGGTCTGTTGGTAGCAGACTTTCTGGTCTAGTGCCAGCCGACTGGTAGCACACCTAAAAGCCTGCTACCAGCCGGCTGGCAGCAGACACTTCCTAAAAAGTATTACATAAATGATTATTCTAGCATAATTAATAAATTTAAAATTGTTTTGCAAAATCAAAACATAATCATCCAAACTTTAGTGAGCTGGATGCACAATTTCTCTCTCTAGATACTGGCACATGCCCTCAAGTACATTGTAGTTATTCATTAGAACTGTCCCATAAGATGCTTGTAATGAGTATTACAACATATTTCTTGTGGAGAGATAAGAAAAATAAGCCAGCACACTACAACCTACAATAAGACTTTGCAACCAGTGAAGACTCAGATCAGCCTGTACATCTGCACAGTCTGATCAGAGTCTAAATATTTATGGTAAATACCATCAGCTGGCTTAACAGATGAAAACATTTCTCTTTTTCCATCTCCTGACCCCTAACCTAGAAAACAGAATGTATTATTTTATGTATTATAAATCATCCCATAGCAGATATCAAATTTAATGAATGAAAATGTCAAGCCCTATTTTCAGCATAAAATGGGCCATGCTAAGCGAAAAAGTGCCTTCGAGCATATGCAAAATGTTTGGATTCACATCATCCTTCACATGCGAAAGTCTCATCCTGGCATTTGCTCGTCATTGAAACATTCTGTAGTATCCAATGATTCTGTAAGCAGACAGCAAAGGCCCTAATCAGATTGTGTGAATGCCCAGGCTGATCTGGGCTTTTGCTGTCTACATATGCCCCAAGACTCCTCTTCGCATGGCACTGCCTAAATATTTCACAGCTCTAGATACTGATATGATGGTCATTTTAGCAGTAATTTCAGAAAGATTATTTTTTGTATTTCATTTACTTTTGCACCAAAACACATCTCGAAGGTTATCACTGAAATTGCCTCAGCAAATACCAACGACAGGTTTTTGTGCAGAAATATCAATCATCATCTTCTGAATATCCATGACATGGGATGAACACATTTTCCCATCAGAGCTATTAACCTTGGAGACATATCCATTCCCTTACACCTGAAAGCTTCACTACCAGCCTTTTCAAAGAACGAAAAGTTTTGCAGACAGGGACTGTCTTCTGTACAGGGTTCTCGGGACGCAGAATCCTAGGACACATAAATCAGGGTCCGAACTCCTAAAAATTCCAAAAGCCGAATCCGCCAGACACATTTTTCCCGTGGAACAACTACTAATTATGATCTGATTATTTGACTGGTCTAAAGTCCGTCACGTGTTATTTGTATGGTCGGTAGCATCTCAAAAGAACAGTAGTAATCCACCACATACTTTTCACACATGCGACAGTCCTTTATTTGCTAGGCAAGCGGTAATTAAACAGGTGTTGGCAGTTCACTCTTCAGTGATCGAGCAATTAAAGCATGCGACTGACACCGGTATGCGACCCTTTGCCTGTACCGACCGATTCATAGAAAATGCACATGCGTGTGTCATGCTTTTATCCCTTGAGGCTGGCATTTCTTTCTATTCTTTTCTTTTTTCTTGTTGTTATTAACTGATCATTTTTTTTTTGTGTGTTTTATAATTTTCGGACGCTGACTTTTAACGCCCACTTACTGTTTTCTGTTAAAAGACGACGAGCAGCCACAAGAAAAATAGTACCTTAACCCTTTGCGAGATATCAGTCTGTGCATCAAAACGGTTATTCCTGCTTGCCACTAAAAAAGAAAAAATAGTTTCCTAGTCCCATAGAATCTATCCCGTAAACCCTGTGAAGAGTCTAATGGGACGGCTCCGATGCACCACGGACGAGAGTAATTCTGGACTGTTCTGGTATGGATTACAATTTCCATTGCTCCCGCATGAAAGAAGCATGTGCTCGTAACGGTAGCGCGTGCTCATATGGGTAATGTCATTTGACAGCGTGGCTGGAAACCGTTTTGGGAGAAAAACGAACTACTACCATGTTGCATTGTAGAGCACTTCCTTATCAGAAATGCTTATGAAACAGACATATTAAAAATAGAACTAAATTATCAAGACAGTTTCTTGTTAGAAATGAATATGAAACAGACACATATTAAAATGGAACTAAAGTCTCAAGACTTTTACGGCAAATCAAAGCAGTAGATCGAAATTTCAGCAAATAAAGAAGTCCCGGACATTTTTCTTAGCGTGTATTGATTGCAGCATGGTGCAAATGTAAACATTAGAATGACATTTTGCGGGAAGCTGAATACTGACAACAGAGATGTCCATGTTCAAAATGTGCGGATATATTTCATATATAAGTTTGCGATACCATATTGGTTTTGATTTAAATATGTTTCACTTCATATCCATAACACTCAAGATCACTTAATACAGACAGCAATGAACCAGACTTTTTTGGGTTGGGATGAGGAATTGAACTGAAAGGCAATGAAAGAGGGGTGCCATTGGGAGGATTAGTTCACGTTTCTTGAGAAATGTCTTTGAATCTTTTGCTACATAAACCATAAAATAATAATAATATCTGCTTTACTTGCAGCACATGATGAAAGAGTTCAAGTATTGTTACCTCTGAAAAAAAACAACAAAAAAAACAAAACAAAAAAAAACTAAAAACATTGACTGCATTACTTTATTAAATATTAAAAGTGCGACAATCTTTACCATGCAAGTAAAATAGGTTCGGATTGTCATGTCTCCCTGATCTGTAAAGAAGTCTCTATTTTCCCATGAGACAGACATGACATCATCCTAACTTCTGGGCCAGCTCCACGGAATTAACAACATCAGGATGTGTGATAATGAATACCAGTTTGTTTCACGCATTGCTCGGGATAATACATAAAGCAGAGACCAAAGTCATTAAAAAAAAAAAAAAGTGCGTGAAAATAAGGAAACTGATTCCCCATCTGGTATTTACAGAATGAAGTAACCCGGGGACATGAAGTCCCAGACCTACTTTTAAAATCCTAGTGAGAACCCTGCTGTAGCTAAAGTCTTTTGAAGTTGAGGGCTACACTTATAGGGAACAATTTGCTCCCTGATTTCCTTTAAGAGTGGCACCCTATGAGTAGGGGGATAAAAATTTCATGTTACAGTTATTGCCCTTCAAGGTGTTGCCATTCCTCTTCAACATACATTTCCTTCAATTTAGATTTGTTTAACATTTACCACTCTCTGGGCTTATTCAGCAGATGACAAATTGATAATATTTTTGTTACTTTCCCAGAAAATAGGCTTTGACATTTCATGCAAATTGTCTCTTCTGGAAAATAGACTTGGACATTTCATGCAAATTTATCTCCAAAAGAGACAATTTGCATGAAATGTCAAAACCTATTTTATGGGAAAATATGAAAAGTATTTCAATATTTATTACCCAGCAAGTTCAAGTTAAGCCTTAAAATTGGTGACACATAAAGACTACTGTGTAGATTTGACACAGTATTAGGACATACATTAAACTGAAAGTAAGACCTACAACAGCATAAGAAACCATGAAGACAGCATCCAGCACTCCAAGGTATGTCTCTGCATCATCAGCAGTCTTGAACATATGATGGGCACCCCAGATCTGAAACATACATAAAAAGTGACAGCTTACAATCAGTTGTCAAGAACTGTAAAATTTAATCTTCTTCACACTGCAGAAATGGTTTTTGAGGGTCTGTAGTTTGGTTTTCTGCTTTTCCTTTGACATGCTGCAAACATTATACACAAGAATAAAGTGTAAAGAACTAGAATGCAAACAATACACATGATTCCTTTCCCGATTCTGTACAGTTTATTGGTGATGGTGATTCCTTTCCCGATTCTGTACAGTTTATTGGTGATGGTGATTCCTTTCCCGATTCTGTACAGTTTATCAGTGATAGTGAAATTGTGTGGGATTCCATAGCTCCAGACAAGGCGGTGATATTGATATTTTCTTATTTCCACATAAAAATGTGTTGTTTGTTTGTGCTGAGGTTTTACGGCCCAGTCAACCCAATGGGGTCATGTCGAGCGCGGTCAGTTTACCTAACCACACGTTTACTGGGCAGGCTTAGTCCTCTACTCTAAGCGGTTAACCAGTATTGTGCACATTCTTTCCCCAGAAACTGACAACTGCCCTTCTTGAATAAGCGGAAGGGAGAGAATGACCGTAGAAAATATTTCATGATCAATCTCCACGAAAGAATGTTGCCGACCTCGGCGGGAGTTGAACCCGCGACCTCCTGGTCTCCAGTCGGACGGCGCATCCAACTGAGCCACCGAGGCCGGCAACAAAAAACAAAAACAAAAAAAAAAAACTTGTTGTGGGTACTCATCAGAAGCACCTTTTCAAGTACTAATAAGGACCCATAACATATGTTTTTTATGGAGAAATTAGAAAAATATGTTCCTGATGTGCAGGCTTATCTGAAGCTATGGGATTCTGTATGTGTAATGACAAACCTCCTTGTTAATTGTCATGAAAACATTGTTCTAGATAAGAGGGATTATCAAGTAAAATATTTTTTTTCTTAGTTTCTCCATGAAAACATATTTTATGGGTGCTCATTAGAAGCATATCAGTGAGGCACTTCTAGTGACTACTCCAAGGTATGTTGTTGTTTTTTGTTTTTTTTTGTGGAGAACTAAGAAACATGTCAATACTTTTTCAGGGATTTTCCTTGGCCAAATTTGGGGCCTATAATTGGCCTTTTCACAATAGCAAAAAGGGTGAGTTTTTTGGCTGAAAGAGAAGTTCCTAACTTAACCTTATCCTGCTGTTCACGATAACCCCTACCTTTGCAAACAGTTTAGATCCATATCATATGGGTTCTGAAGAAGCCATCTGATCAGAATCTACACAGTTTGTCATTCAGTTTGTGAATTTGAAAGAAAACATTTGTAATCTAATGTAACCAGAAATGGGTGTGGCTAATTAAATTATTCAACAGGTTAAGGATTTAAGCTATAGTGAAAATGTGAACAGTCTGTCTACTTTCTGTGTACTTCTTACTTTTCAAATCTGATCCACATAAATACATGCAGAAAAGGTGTTAGTATATATACAAGTAGCCCAGATTTGGTACATCAGCTACATTTTGAAATTTAATGAAAAGTATACATGATTCATGTAGCATTATACATGTACTTTTCATTAAATTTCAAACTGTACCTGATATGATGATGCTCTATTTTTTATAGGCATTTCTAGTGAGTAACTCAAAAATTATTTAATTGACACTAATACCACCTACTGGATTTACCTTACATATTCTGACACGGTAATTGTTAAACTCACAGCTCCAGATAACAGGGGTGACCACATAATATTGTTCTTATTTCTAAACATTGAGGGTTCTCTTTACGAGTGCTTTAATGAGAAACATTTGTATTTCTAATAAGTACCCACAACATAAGTTTTGTGGAGATATAAGAAAAATATCAGTACTATTTGGTTGAGAAAAACTGTCTTATCTGGAACAACCAAATTAACACTTGTCCTGCTGAATAAATTAAGATACCACGCCCACTTCTAATTTTAAGCCAATCAGATTACTTGATCTGAATTGTTGCTATACATTGACATACTTCATGGCAAACAGTGCAGATCCAGATCTTCAGAAGCCAACTGATCTGGATCTACACTGTTTGCAAAGGCCGGGTATATCCGGGATCAGCATGACAAGAGTTAATTCCTTACAGTTCTTGTCCTCGCATTTGAACTAAAATCTTGTTCTCGCATTTGAACAAAATACATGTACATGTCATCGTATTTGAACAAATCCATTTACTATCATCTGATGTGTCCTAAAACTGCAAGGTGAGTGACAAACAGTGTAACCTAATGTCACATTACGCAAACTCTGATCTGTATCTGTCCTATCTGTTTTGGTATTCTGTCCAAATACTTTACTCTTGTCCTGCTGAACCCAAATATACCCTGCCTTTGCAAACATGCTAGATCCAGATCAGTTGGCTGATCTGAAGAAGCCAGCTGACCTGAATCTACACTGTTTGTCATTAAGTATTTGAATTTGTGACAGCAACTTGGATCAAATAATCTGATTGGCTGAAAATTAGATGTGGGCATGGCATCTTAATTTTTTCAGCATGACAAGGGTTAGGGTGAATTCAGTAGCTATAACATGTTCATAGTTTTGACACAAAATAATGATTCCTTTCTAAATACACACACACACACACACATATATATATATATATATATATATATATATATATATACTGTTTTAAAATGCCAGGAAAACCTGCATCTGAAAATGTTGTATGTTTAGGTCGTCTGCTGAATATTCTTGCAAACTTTTAGCACCTATTTTTGCTTACAGGCAAACAGTGTGGACCCTGAGCAAACTGCTCCTTTAGATCTGACTGCTCCTAAAGTCTAATCTGGGTCCACACTGTTTGCAAAAATGACTTTTAAAATCACAAGCAGATGACAAAGCAAACGATGATTGTTGTGATTGGCAGTTTAAAGATTAACCCTAAGTATTGAAACATCACTTTTTACCATACTTGACCAAAAGTTTGAAAAAATTTATTTTACATCCTGTTGAAGTGTCTAAAATAGTGCTGGATGTGTGGCAAACAGTGTAGACCCTGATCAGATGCCATGTTCAGTGGCATCTGATCTGGTTCTACACTGTTTGCTCGGGCCTGTCTGTCCCAATATTTTGGGTTATTACCGTATTTTTTGTTTCCAGCTAGATAAGAATGTGCTTCAGATGATAAAAATAGACCATAGCTCGAGATAAGGCACTTTTTTTTCAACTGATAAAAGGCACATTTTTTTTCAACTGATAAGTATTGATATTTTTCTTATTTCTCCATGAAACATGCTGGGGTACTCATTATACCCCACCCCACAACCATGCAAACTGTGTTTAGTTGTCTGTTTGTCTAGCCATTCATTACAGTTTAGTCCTTGCGAATAGGTGGTGTCTGTGTGTGTGTGTGTGTGTGGTGGGAGGGGGGATGATGGTATCTTATAAGCAGGTTGCTTATTGGCAATTTCTTGTTAGAAGTGCCTCAGTCTTATTTCTCCATGAAAACAATATGTTATGGGTACTCATTAGAAGTGCCTTATTGAGGTGCTTCTAATGAGTACCTATTCACAAGAAGTGTTTCCATGGAGAAGTAAGAAAAATATTATCTGTATACTCCTCTCATCTGTAGCTATGCTGGACAAATGCCATAGCTCTTGATAAGGTGCTTTTTTCAACCAAAAAGTATCTATATTTTTCTTATTTCTCGACAAAAACATATGTTGTGGGTACTCATTAGAAGTGCCTCGCCGAGGCACTTCTAATGAGTACCCACAACATATGTTTTTGTCAAAAAATAAGAAAAATATTTACCTGATACCCACTCTTATCTAGACGTATGAATGCTACATCTTGTAGCTCTGAACAAGAGAATAATTGTGATGTGTACTATAATTGCCCTAAGTATTGGGACAGGCACTGAGCTAACCATGTAGACCTCCATCAGATGCCACAGAATGTGGCTTCTGATCAGTGTCTTCACTGTCACTTGTCCAGCAAAATTCTAAACACATCAAGAAGTAGTAGCATCTAGAGACCTTTTCAAATTTTAGGACAAGTAGTGTAAAGAGCTGAGGTGACCCAATACTAAGGGTAAATACAGTAATTAAATTTTATTTCCACAGAGATATAAACAAGTTAACTTACACTCTTTGGTTCATTGATTTCTGTGGCATTTCCTCCTGTTTGACTCCATTCGTCTGATATGGTTGATTTAACATTACTAAAAGTCTTTCTTGTAGCATGGAAAAATGCATAACTGAAAACAAATCAAGATACATGTAAGTTTTTTAATTTGATTTGGAGTTTTATGGCCCAGACAACACTTTTAAGGTCATGTACATGACCACTGCTAGTCAGCTAACCTACAGAAATTTTCCTCTGACAGGCTTAGTCATCTAAGTGGTTAAGCAGTACTTTCATTTCCCTGCCCCAGGGAGGCTCCAAATGTTTGAGCAACATTGGCCTAGAGGCTCCAAAGGAGAAGTCATTTGAAGTTCTCAACATTTTTTCCCATACAAATCCATAGGGAAGCAAACTTGACCTCGCCGTAAAAAGGTCAAATGTCAATGTACAACCATTATTTTAGCTATTTTGGTAGACCTCCCTTCCCTGATAATTCAAACAGAGATTCAGCGATATGGCATTCTCGGTTCTGGAGAAGAAAATTTTTAAAGGTTTTTACCATATATGGGCATGGCGGACATCTTGGTCAATGGACAGCAACCATTTTAGCAATTTTCATTCCCCTGCCCCAGGGTGGCTCCAAATGAAATTTGAGCAACACTGGCCCAGAGGCTCCAGAGGAGGTCGTTTGAAATTCTGAACATTTTTCCCATACAAATGCATAAGGAAGCAAACTTGACTTCGCCGTAAATAGGACAAATGCCAATGTACGACCATTATTTTAGCAACTTTGGTAGACCTCCCATTCCCGATGATATATGCAAAGATTCAGTCAAAAGGCGTCCTCGGTTTTGGAGAAGATTTTTAAAGGCTTTTTTCCATACAAATGCAAAGGAAGAAAATTTGACCTTGCCATAAAAAGGTCAAATGTCACTGTACGATCATTATTTTAGCAACTTTTGTAACCAATTTAATACACTATTTAAAACATTTGCCAGTAGCAGACAACTGTCCTTCTTCAAAATGATGTTTGTGTTCTTACTTAAACTGTATTCTTTCTCCATACAAATGTTCATAGCCAGTTTTATGATATAGATATATATATATATATATATATATATATATATATATATATATATATATATATATACACACACATGCATAAGACATGGTTTAACAGGGTTGTGCATGAAATGACTAGGGGTTATGGATTGGGGGTGTTTAACAGGGTTGTTGATGCAATGACTAGGGGTTATGGACTAGGGAGGAAATGGTGTTGGGGGCGAAATGACTAAGGGTAAAAAACTGAGGCGAAACGACCAGGAGGGAAACATCTTGGGGGCCGAAACTTCTTGTTACCCTTGAAACAATAAATCTTTGTCTAAAAAACAATTAAAAATCTGATCTAAATTTCCTTTCTCTTGGATAATATCTATTTAATACCTCATAGTATAAACCCAAATTGAACAAAGTTTAAAACATATTGGTCTTGCTATCTAGGATGGAAATTTTGGTCCTGGTCTTGGGTCTTGGTCACAGGTTCCGGTCTGTGCGTTTCATACCCAACGGAATGTTTGGTCTGTGGGTTTCATACCCTTTGAAATGGTAAATCTGAGTGTTTGTTTTTTTAAAAATTACAATTCCGATTTAAAATTTCCTTTCTCGTCGATAATAATTGTTCAATATATACTGCCAACAAGCCAATCGATAGAACGGTTTCATCAATGTCGGTAACTAGTAGCATTCGTCAATAGGGTCAACGTAGAACAGTAGGCCGATTCTTTCCCATAATTTAAGCTGATTTTACGCCAAATGTGTACTTACCTTAAAAAGGTTAAAAGGAATGTTGATATGTGATAAAACGTCCACATTATTACGCTTGCACTATATCGGTGAAATGAAAATAAAGGCTAAAAGCTTCTAAAATACACAAAAAGTTCAAGAAGGAAGTAGATACCGTAATTTACCTCCTATTAGGAGAGTACGCACGGTCGGCGCACGGCGGGTATGAAAGTGGGTCCTACTAATCACCCCATGGCACCCCACGGCACTAAATTATTATTATTATTATTTTTATTATTATTATTTTATTTTTTTGAAGAAGGGTATAGATTTTTTTTTGTGAACAGTCCCTATATCTTCATATTTTATTTTTTATCATAACTAAATACTTTTTATATATATATATATTCTCCCCGTCACATGATGCACAGAGGGTCGGGGAAGGCCATCCCTCCATGCATCTTAAGCCCCGTTTATATGCATTAAGTTTACCCCTATGGGTATATTTACCCCTAGGGGTAAATATTTGCCCCACCTTGTTAAATACCCCTGTGGGTAAACGGTTGCGTTTATATGTGTTTTAGGAAGAAAGGGCAAATAATTTTCTTTTATTTTTAAAGCCTATCTATCTATAATAGCAGCACTGTTTCTTTAACCTTAACCACTTTCTGAGAATGTTTAGCAGATGACAAATTGATAATATTTTTCTTAGTTTCCCAGAGATCTGGATTTGACATTTCATGCAAATTGACTCCATTGGAGACAATCTGCATAAGATATCAAATCCTGTATCCTGTGAAAAAAATCAAAATGTCGTCTGCTGAAAATTTTACCCAGGTGCTTAGTGTTAATCTGCATTAATGAATTACATGAGAAAGCTTCAGAGGCAACTTGCTACAATAAGAAGGGAAAGAAAGTTTTGGTGAAAAAAAAGTATTATTTGGTGGTCAGTAATATAATAATCCCTACTTTACTTCCGTAAACAAAGCAATTATGCCACCATACTGTACATGTACTGATGGGGGTGGTTGGGTGAGGCGAAGGTGTCCTGTAGCTTTTGTCACCCCGCCCCCCCCCCCCCCTCCCCACCTCCCACTTCATCTTCCCTAATATTTCTTCTGTCTCTTTTCTACCTTTCTCAAGAAGACGACACAAATGACCCACAAGGGTTGACGTGTCGTTAAACCCCAACACAACCAATGTACATGTTGTGCACATGTACATAGAAATGTTCATCAGCCTGCAGGCTGACCCCATAATCATTTGAGGCGCTCCAAATAGAAACTGACCTTATGACATATGCGAACAGGGTACACCCAGGTCAGCTTGTGCATCTGTTGGGTCTGTGAAACCAATGTAGACCCTGATTATGCCCAGATGTGCAGGCCTCTCTGCGTGTATGCAGGTCACATATGTAATAAAGTTAGTTTCTATTTGGAGTAGCATATTTACATTTTTCCACTCATCAGCTATGTGCTCTAGATGTGAAACCAGCATTAATCAACAGAACTAAATGGTAATAATCAAGAAAAGAGATAACGATAATACATAAAAATTAATTATTTGACATTGCTTTTTTATAAAACAGGTCAGACTGTATGAAAATGTTGAATGTTAATTGGCATAGGACCTGAAACGGGGACTAACAGGGAACTCAGTTCTGGTGACAAGCCCATAGATCTGCACAGTCTGGTCAGGGTATTTCCTACTTACAGATGGGATTCTACATATAAAGATAAACAAATTCACAGGTCATTGGTAATGACTGTCCATTATCATTGCAATCCACTTGCAGTGCTAGTGGCTGTACTCAAGTGATTGTCACATACTGATCTGTTGAAATGCAGTGTGTGAGTACCTACGACCATAATCAGACTGCAGAGGTTGTTGAACAGATATACAGTCTGATCTGGTACCAATTTTTATATCTGACATTTCTGTAGCCTGGTAATTTTTGTTCAGTCATTACTCTTTACCACCCTCTGGCTCTCTGGGCTAAATTAACAGATGCCAAACTGGTAGTATTTCCCTGTTTTCTTGTTTTTTTTTTTTTTTTTTTTTTTTTTTTTTGTTGTTTTTTGTTTTCAGAAAATAAGGGATGACACCATTTTCATGAAATGTCAAAGCCTATTTTCTGGTAATAATAAGAAAATATTTCAAGTTGTTGTCTGCTAAAAAATTTACCCTCCATGATAAACGTTAAGAAATGGGAATTAGTTTTAGTCATCAAATTGGTTAAATATACCTACTGCGAAAACTTTCCTGATGTTATTATTTAATTATAGATCAGCACAAGAGTGTGCTACTTGATCAGCACCATAGTATTCAAATATCATCATATTTGCCTTGAATCAGTATCCTAACTGCTAGCATAATAGTATTCTTGTCCAGTAACTCTCTTCTGACCAGAACTTGCAAATATAAATTGATACAAGTATATTTGCAGACATTAAGTAAATAAACAAATAAAATTTATGCAAAATAAACATTGTATACATGTATTTTGGGGGCATTCCAAACATATTTACACAATTTACCCCTATGGGTAAATTATAATTTGTGTTTACATGACGAAATTTACCCCTAGGCCCTACCCTTGAGCACGTGGGTAAATTTTGCCCCTAGGGGCAAATGCGTTTACATGACAAGTTTACCCCTAGGGGTAAATTTGCCCCTAGGGGTAAATTTGCCCCTAGGGGCAAACTTATGCATATAAATGGGGCATTACAATATATTGTTTACATACATACACTATACAGAACTCTGCTTAATGACATTATAATCAATCTACTATATATATTTCTAATCATCACCCCGAATACTACAACATCTCAAACACACTCATTCCTCAACAAACAGTCCTCCTCACCACTCACTGATGCACCCGAAATATGTAGGATGAGTGGCTAACATTGGAGCCAAAAAAAGATCTTGCATTCTGATGTTGGTCCATATGTCTGCCCAGGTTTGACTTTCCCAATACACTGGGGGTGGTCGCAGCAGCTACTAGCTCTTCAGGTCCAAAGCTGGCCTATTAGCATATACAAAAATAAATTCTAGGAATGACGGGGAATTAATTTGTTTTCTAAAAAAGAAAAAAGACAGAAAAAAACAATAAGAAATTGAAGATAGATGATTTTGAAAAAAAAAGGAAAGAATTCTGTTCTAGACATCTCCCCAACAAGACCAAATAACGCGACTTACCGTAATACTATTTTCCATTAAGTGTGTCAGGATCTCTCATCAAGCCGTTCATTTCTATTAAAATGTTCAAAAAGTTCCCTATACTTTTGCCATTTTGTCTCAAAGGCATTCATTATGTTGTTTTTTGTAGCAATGTGTTTATCAATTATGTATCCTGCTCTTAATTTGTGTTACAAAGCGACAATGGATAGGGCTGAATTAAGATGTTTGGATAAATAGATATAGTATTTTGTGGTAATTATAATTTGTAAATCTGCTTGTGTAAGATTGTTACCTATATTAAAAATAAACAGTTCCTCACTAAGTGTTATATTGATATTATATGTTAATAATCATGTTTTTAATTGGGTAACTAATTGGGTAACTAAAGACTTTGTGTCTCTACATGTCCAAAGCATATATATTATATCTTCTTCCACCTGACAAGAATTGCATAATGGACTTGGTGTAGCGTTTATTGTATAAAGATATTTCTTAGTAGGTAATAATCTGTGGTTTATTCTTGTCTGAAACCACTGAAGATTTGTGCCTACATTTAGTTTAAATGGAGAAGAGTATACATTGTATATCTTTCCATGTATCTTCTATATCATATATATTTTCCCATTTACTTTGGGATGTAGGTTTATGTGGGAAGTATTGGCTGTTGTAACTTTTTAGTGAAAGTTTTTATATCAGTTTTCAGTTTTAGAAACTCTTTAACAGACCATATTATTCCATTCACTTGAAGAAAATTTGTTTTTATACTATATTTAGTTTTCAACTCTTGCTCAGAGTAAAATTCACCATTGTTATTTATAATGTCGTTAATGTAAGTTATTCCTTTCATGTACCACTGACTGAAGAAGACTGGTTTACCCCCTATGAGAATGTTATGATTAAAAAATATAGGACTTGATAGGGCAAAATCTTCTGTGCTTTGTTGATTTAATTCAAGAACATTTGAGTAAGCTTTAATAACATCTTCCCAAAACGGATTACTGATTTGTTTAATTATGGAGTCTGCATATGCTTTCCCAAAATCAAATAGTTTTTTTTAAAAGTTAATATTACTATTAAGATCTTTCCATTCACTGTCAGTTTGAATCCATCTTCTTAACCATGTTGCTTTCATGCTGCTGATGAAAGCTTGAAGATTAATCCTCTTTAGACCACCATCAGAATACTGTTTGGTAATAACTGTTTGCTTTATTTTTGCTGGGCCCTCCCACAAAAACTCATAAAATAGTGTATTTAATTCTTTAACAACATGATTACCTGGGTTTGTTAAAGAAGTGAAGAGATGGTTTAAAAGTGGCAAAAGAAGAGATTTAATTACTGTTATTTTTCCAAGTGGTGTTAGGTATCTTCGCTTCCAGATTTTTATGAGTGACTTTATCTTTTGTATTTTTTCCTTGAAATTGATATCAGTGATTTTTTCTAAATCTACATGGAATTTAATACCAAGGAGCTTAAAATCAGTTTTATCCCATGATAATTTCCATCTAGTTTTAATAGTTGCAGAACTGAATTTTTCCTTCCCTATCCAAACAACTTGCGTTTTGTCAAAGTTTACTTTTAAACCTGAAATTATAGAGACATCATGCAACACATTTAATGTTTCCCTTAGTGAATTCTCTGATCATCTAAAATGACAGATGTATCATCTGCGTACTGTGATAGCTTGTATTCTTTATTGAAAATACCTTTTATGTTTTTGTTACTCCTTATCATTAGTGCTAAAATTTCAGCACATAAAACAAATATACTTGTTGAAACAGGATCTCCTTGTCGACATCCTCTCCCAATGTCAAAAAAAAAAAAAAAAAAAAAAAAATGGAGACAAATTTCCTCCTTGATTAACTGTTAATTTGGCATTTTTATAAAGAACTTTAATCCAAGAAATCAAAGATTCACCAAAGCCGAAGAGTTCCAAAACTTTATGTATAAATGACCAAGAGTCAAATACTTTCTCAAAATCTACAAACAAAAGCAAGCCTTTTAGATTATTTTTTTCAATATGATGCATAATATCATATATAATTCTTATGTTTTCCCCTAAGTATCTACCTGAAATAAAACCAGTTTGATCTTTATATATCAGTTTATTTAGAATGCTTTTTATTCTATTAGCAATTGCCCCTGATCCAATCTTGTATACACAGTTTAACAAAGAAATTGGCCTATAATTAGTTATGAAATGACGGGGTTTATTGTCTTTTGGGATACAAGTTATTATTCCTTCCTTTTGTGTTACTGATAATTCTCCTTTCATGTAACCATAATTTAGTGATCTTAAAATAAAGTGACCCAATTTACCCCAAAATACTTTAAAACATTCTGCTGTAAAACCATCTGAACCTGGACTGCGATTATTTGCCATTGCTTTTAAAGCTTTTGTGACTTCCTGGTAGGTTAAAGTTCCTTCAAGTAAACTGGACTCGTCTTAACTTAATTTTTTTTTTATATCTGCATTAGATAATATATGTTTAAGATCTACATCAGTTAATTCTGCATCTTTACTAGAGTATAAGTTTTCATAAAATGTTTTGACTTCTCTTAAGATCGTTGTTTGTTCATTAATAATGGTGCCATTGCTTTTTTCAAGTTTTGGTATAATTTTAGAAGTGTAGTGGTGCTTTTCCAAATTACAAAAATAGTTAGTTGGTTTTTCATCATCTTCTATAATTTGAGCTCTTGATCTGATTAAGTAACCTTGCATTTTAGCTTTTCGAATTGTTCTCAGTTCTTCCCTTAACATTTCTATAGTTTCTACATTTTCCTCTGTGAGGCTTTGTTCGACTAATTCTATTTCTTTTATGAGGCCATTTTCATGTTCTTCGTTTTGTTTCTTTTTATAACTAGAGTAGGATATTGACTTACCCCTTAATTCCATTAATAATGTTTCAAGAAACAGCTGATGACTGATTAAAAACTGAATTTCATTGTCAGGTATATTTTTAATATTTTCCATATGATATATTGGCAGAGCATATTGTGTTTTAATTTCGGTTATTTTTATTATTAATTAGGTTAATATACTCTATATCCTGAAGAAGCGAGTTGTTATGTTTCCACAACGGTTTTCCTTTCTTAAATTCTAAAAAGTCAATTTCTAAGATAACAACTGAGTGATCTGAACGGTAGCTAGCTTCAATGGAACACTTGTTGACTGAGGCTAGTATATCCTCAGATAATAGAAAAAAATCTAGTCTAGCTTGCTTTAGGGGTGATTTCCGCCTCCATGTGTATCTTCTAATTAATGGATGTATTTCTCTAAATGGATCTACCAGATTATATGAAGATTTTATTTCTAGGATTTTTACTTGTGCTTTTTTATTATTCACACTCTTATAATTATGATATTCTAGTTTTTCATCCTGTACAGCATTAAAATCCCCACACAGTATCAAATTAGGATTTTCCATTTTTTCCACGGTTTTCATGATGATTTCAAAAAATTCAGGGCTGTCTTTGTTAGGACCATATAGAGAGACAAGAGTGACCTTATTATTATCTATTGTCAAGTCTAATATTAGGTAGTTTCCTTCATTGTCAGTAATTTTATTGTGTATCTTGTATTCCACATTTTTACTAAATAATATTGCAACACATCTAGAGTTTGATGTACCAGAGCTGAAAATACAGTCACTTCCCCATTGTAGCCTTATATAGTTTTCATTAGATGTTGTTGAATGTATGTCTTGAAGACAGTATATATGACATTGCATTGATTTTAAGCAGTTAAAAACATCTAACCTATTCTCAACAGAACTGAGACCCTGACAGTTATATGTTAGAACTTTAACCACCATCGTCTATGTATGTGAATGAAACATGGTAGGTCAATGTTAGGGAGACCGTCCAGGGCAGACGGTAAAAGATAAATCTTATAGAATGCAGGTATAAGATTACCTGCATTGTAACAAAACGTAAAAGAGGCTGACATTTTAATGGGATTCAATCGTAGGTTCAAACTTTCTTTTTGAATTTGCTTTTGCGTCAACTTAACAATTCTGTACTATAGCTACCGGTATTTGTTTCAGGTTTCTGTTTTGTATCTATGGGTGCCCATCAGAACCGCCCCGTTGAGGCAGCTCAACTAGGCGTACAAAGATATACCCATACCATTGGAAAATATACTGACACATATAATATATAGACATGACTGAAGAATATACAGACTTCTAACACCATAGCATTGTGTTTCATATACATTGGCACCCATTAGAACTGTTTCCACATGCAGCTGTATCCGGCATCCAAGACAACTGTATACAATTAAAGAATGTAAAGATACACTAGGACTCACACTACAACTGTCTTGTAGCCATGGGCACCCACCATACCTGTCCCAATTGGGCAGCTGCACCAAGTATCCAGATACACCCACATGAGGCAGCTCCATTGAGTACCCAAGGATATGCCCATATAACAGGAATATACAGAGAAAGTTACAACTCCCACCAAAGCTGCCTGTTTCATGGCCATGGGTACCTACCTGAACCATCTCAGTGAGGCAGATCCGCCGAGCATCCAAAGATATATTCATGTAAGAATATTGTACCTTATGAGAGAAAAGTATACAGACACAGTAATTACTCACACTACTGTTATCTATTTCATAGCTATGAATGCTATCTAACTCATAGCTAGGAATGCTCAGCAGAGCCGCCACAACAAGACAGCTCTACTAAGTGTATATGATAGAAAAATATATAGACATGGAAACCTCACACTGCAGCTGTCTATTTCATACCCATTGCCACTCACCAGAACAGTCTAAATGAGGCAGCGCTACTGAGCATCTAAAGATATACCCATAAAAACGAAGAATTTACAGACATTCTAACTATTCGCATGTCTGCTTCATACCCATGGACACCCACCGGTACTGTCCCAATGAATTTACAGACATGGTAACATTCATACTACAGTTATCCGTTTCATAGCCATGTGCACTCATCAGAACCGTCTCAGTGGGCAGCTCCACCAAGCATCCAAAGATATACCCATATAGATACAGTATCAATTCTCACTGAGACTGACTGTATAGAAGCTATAGGTGACCACTAAAACTGTCTCGGTGAGGCAGCCCCTCTCAGTATCCAAAGATATACCCCCTAAGTCTGAAGTATATAAAGATACAGTATCAATTCCCACTATAGCTGTCTGTATATTAGCCATGTGTACCCATTAGAACTGTCTCCATAAGGCAGCTCCACTGAGCATCCAAAGATATACCCATATGATTGGAGAACATAAAGATGCAGTATCAACTCTTACTAAGACTGTCTGTACAATAGCCACGGGCCTCAGTAGAATTGTCTCAATGAGGCAGCTCCACTGAATACCCAAAGATTTACACATATGACTGAAGAATATAAAGGTACAGTATCAACTCGCACTAAGGCTTCTGTAAGATAGCCATGGGTACCCACCAGAACTGTCTCAATGAGGCAGCTCTACTGAGTGTCCGAAGATATACCCATATGATTGAAAAATATAAAGATGCAGTATCAACTCGCTCTAAGACTTCTGTAAGATAGCCATGGGTACCCACTAGAGCTGTCTCAATGAGGCAGCTCCACTGAGTACCCAAAGATATACACATATGATTTGAAAACATAAAGATGCAGTATCAACTCTAACTAAGACTGTCTGTATAATAGCCACGGGCCTCAGTAGAACTGTCTCAATGAGGCAGCTTCACTGAGTACCCAAATATTTACACATATGATTGAAGAATATAAAGATACAGTATCAACTTGCACTACAATGTCTGTAAGATAGCCATGGGTACCCACCAGAACTGTCTCAATGAGGCAGCTCTACTGAGTATCCAAAGATTTACACATAAGATTGAAGAATATAAAGATACAGTATCAACTCGCACTAAGACTTCTGCAAAATAGCTATGGGTACCCACTAGAACTGTCTCAATGAGGCAGCTCTACTGAGTATCCAAAAATATACCCATATGATTGAAGAATATAAAGATGCAGTATCAACTCCCACTAAGACTTCTGTAAGATATCCATGGGTACCCACTAGAACTGTCTCAATGAGGCAGCTCTACTGAGTATCAAAAGATATGCCCATATGATTGATGAATATAAAGATACAGTATCAACTCGCACTCAGACTTCTGTAAGATAGCCATGGGTACCCACTAGAACTGTCTCAGTGAGGCAGCTCTACTGAGTATCTAAAGATATACCCATATGATTGAAGAATATAAAGATACAGTATCAACTCCCACTAAGACTTCTGTAAGATAGCCATGGGTACCCACTAGAACTGTCTCAATGAGGCAGCTCTACTGAGTATCCAAAGTAATGCCCATATGATTGATGAATATAAAAATACAGTATCAACTCGCACTAAGACTTCTGTAAGATAGCCATGGGTACCCACTAGAACTGTCTCAATGAGGCAGCTCTACTGAGTATCAAAAGATATGCCCATATGATTGAAGAGTATAAAGATGCAGTATCAACTCGCACTAAGACTTCTGTAAGATAGCCATGGTTACCCACTAGAACTGTCTCTGTGAGGCAGCTCTACTGAGTATCCAAAGATATACCCATATGATTGAAGAATATAAAGATGCAGTATCAACTCCCACTAAGACTTCTGTAAGATAGCTATGGGTACCCACTAGAACTGTATCAATGAGGCAGCTCCACTGAGTACCCAAAGATTTGCACATATGATTGAAGAATATAAAGATGCAGTATCAACTCCTACTAAGACTTCTGTAAGACAGCTATAGGTAACCACTAGAACTGTCTCAATGAGGCAGATCCACTGAATACCCAAAGATATACCCATATGTTTGAAGAAAATAAAGATACAGTATCAACTCGCACTAAGACTTTTGTAAGATAGTTATGGGTACCCACTAGAACTCTCAATGAGGCAGCTCTACTGAGTATTCAAAGATATACCAATATGATTAAAGAATATAAATCTGCAGTATCAACTCGCACTAAGACTTCTGTAAGACAGCCATGGGTACCCAGCAGAACTGTCTCAATGAGGCAGCTCTAATGAGCATCCAACGACATGCCCATATGATTGAAGAATATAAAGGTACAGTATCAACTCCCACTAAGACTGATTATTTAATAGCCATGGGTACCCACCAGAACCATCTCAATGAGGCAGCTCTTCTGAGTATCTCTTCCGAGTATCCAAAGATATACCCATATAATTGGAGAATATAAAAATACAGAATCAACTTCCACTATAGCTGTCTGTATAATAACGATGGGTATGTACCAGACCTGTCTCAGTGAGGCAGCTCTACTGAGTATCCAAAGATATACCGATATGATTGAACAATATATAGATACATTATCAACTCTCACTAAGGCTGCCTGCATAAAACCCATGGGTATCCACCAGAACTATCTCGGTGAGGCAACTCCACTGAGCATCCAGAGATCTACAAATATGATTGAAGAATATAAAGATACAGTATCAACTCCCACTATAGCTGTCTGTAAGATAGCCATGGGTGCCCCTAGAACCGCCTCAGTGAGGCAGCTCAAATGAGCATCCAAAGATCCACACATGATTGAAGCATATAAAGATATAGTATCAACTCCCACTAAGACTTCTGTAAGATAGCCATGGGTACCCACCAGAACTGTCTCAGTGAAGCAGCTCTACTGAGTGTCCAAAGATATTCCCATATGATTGAAGAATATAAAGATGCAGTATCAACTCCCACTAAGACTTCTGTAAGATAGCCATGGGTACCCACTAGAACTGTCTCAGTGAGGCAGCCCTACTGAATATCTAAAGATATACACATATGATTGAAGAATATAAAGATACAGTATCAACTCGCACTAAGACTTCTGTAAGATAGCCATGGGTAACCCCTAGAACTGCCTCAGTGAGGCAGCTCTACTGAGTATCCAAAGATATACCCATATGATTGATGAATATAAAGATACAGTATCAACTCCCACTAAGACTTCTGTAAGATAGCTATGGGTAACCACTAGAACTGTCTCAATGACGCTGCTCTACTGAGTATCCAAAGATATACCCATATGATTGAAGAATATAAAGATGCAGTATCAACACGCACTAAGACTTCTGTAAGATAGCAATGGGTACCCATTAGAACTGTCTCAATGAGGCAGCTCCACTGAGTATCCAAAGATATACCCATATTGAAGAATATAAAGATGCAGTATCAACTCGCACTGACTTCTGTAAGATAGCTACGGGTACCCGCCAGAATTGTCTCAGTGAGGCAGTTCTACTGAGTATCCAAAGATATACCTATATGATTGAAGAATATAAAGATACAGTATCTACTCGCACTAAGACTTCTGTAAGATAGCCATGGGTACCCACTAGAACTGTCTCAATGAGGCAGCTCTACTCAGTATCCAAAGATATACCCATATGATTGAAGAATATAAAGATAGAGTATCAACTCGCACCAAGACTTCTGTAAGTTAGCTATGGGTACCCACTAGAACTGCCTCCATGAGGCAGCTCTACTGAGTATCCAAAGATATACCCATATGATTGAAGATTATAAAGATACAGTATCAACTCCCACTATAGCTGTTCATATGATAGCTATGGGTACCCCCTAGAACTGCCTCAGTGAGGCTGCTCTACTGAGTATCCAAAACTATACCCATATTATTGAAGGATAGACGGATATGGGTAATGAATGATTATTAGAGCTATCCCAGAAAGATGTGGGGAGAGAATAGACAGGTGTCACATTTCTAATCTTATCTGGAGAAGGGTCCAGAAAAAGCAATAAATCCTATGAGTACAGGTTAATCATACTGCTGAACTTGGATTTACAGTTAGAAATGTTACTGTACTGTTATATATTTGTTTTGGCACTTTTTTCTCTCTGACCTGTCATATGATAACGCGTAATTTGACTAATATCTTCTTTAGAGTTTATCACGCACTGTAGTCTGTTATTTTCTGAATAAGCTGAATAAACTGCTATGCTTATTATCTTAATTGCCAGAATTAGTGAATTAATGAGTGTTTATTCCCAGCTACTGGACAGTGACAAGGTACAGAGAAGACTGGCTGATGGATTCACTGACCCCATCCAACTAAGTCAGTCAGCCAAAAAGTCAGCCAAATCAGTCTGCAGTTTAGACAGTCACACATTCTGTTGAAAGATTATTTAGCTTTGATGTGTCCTTTGTCTGTGTTAATTATGTCTTCCACTTTGTCAAACAAGTCAAATTTGTACCTTTTTCCTGCTTTTGTTTTCCCGTAGACTGATCTGTTGAAATACCAGGCCTGGTCCACCGCTTCATGTTCACTGATACATTTAATTAAATCAACGTTCATTTTTGTGACGTCATCAACCAGTCGGTTGCCTGCTTCTTTAAATTCTTTACGATTCTTCATAATTTTAGTCTTCTCATTGTTATTTGCCAATTTCACCAGTATTGGCTTTGGCTGATCAGCTCTACCTGGAATTCGGTGAATTGCCACTATTTTTGATGGTGAAACTTGTATGTTCTTTGCATCAAATAAACTAGAGACGGTTTCAGTAAGTTCTTGCTCTGTCTCAGCTTCTTTCTCCTGTATGCCCATTATTTTGATATTATTCTTACGGGAATATTGTTCGTTGTAATTTGCCTCCTGTAATGCAACATTTGACCTTATATCAGTATCCTTTATATCTTTCATCCTTGCGTTTGTTTCTGCTAATTGGTTTGACAGAGATGTATTCTCTCTCTCCAGATGTCTTACTCTGTCTTCAAGGTCTTTTGTTTTCTCTTCCACCTTTAATGCTATCGTGAATTCAATATTTTCAGTGAGCTCATTGATGGTACTTTTCACTGTTTCCTTGATTAAATCAATCATATCATCTTTCTTCATTATTAATTTCATTTCTTCCACTATATCTTCAAGCTGTTGGTGGATGATTCCCAGCTCATCTGTGCTATAGTTGGAGACTTCCCCTGGTAAACCTATTGTACCTGAAGGTGTACTCACTGATGCATTGGATTTTCCAGCAGTGCCTTGTGTTCTGGTGGGCTTCTCCAGTTCTTTTTTATTGAGACTCATTATTTGAGTTAAATCCAGTATTGATCCAGTATTGATTAACAGCACAGTATAATAATCACAGGTAGAAATTCACAATGAAAAGAGAATTCACCCTTGTAATCCTTGTAGGGGTTTTCTCAAATATTTTTTTAAGCTGTTCAACACAATAAAGGTTCTACACTCCACACAATGGAAACAAAGGATTTGTATAAAAATGACAAATTACATCAAACCTCAAAACTTCTACCTTCCAAATCACAAAGTATTATAAAGTATATCCTTCATTGTTTTTGAACAAATTCAAAATTCTATCACTAATAAATATGATAAATCATCCCAAAATGTCAGAGAGCTAGATTAGCTAACACATCACTTTAAATGCCCTAAGGCACTAAATTATTTCATTGTATTTATTAAATGCTGAAATTACACCAGAGTATTAGTATTATGTATCAAAATTTGCTTTTGTGATAGTTTAAGACAGTAACCTTACTTCAAGCGCTTATCTCGGGTGCCTGAACACCGAGATTCAAAATGACGCTAAAATATAACAAAGAGACCAACCGGTATAATAAGTTGATAGTCTATCAAAATATATATAATTAACTTAAAAAATTACATCTTATATTCAAGTTTATGCATGTAAAATAAGTATAGGTATTCTCACATATTCTATGCATAACAAAAACAGAGACTCCTGCTTTCACACCGGGGATTGGGACCCGGCGAAGGCCCAGTTATCTCTCTCTCTCTCTCTCTCTCTCTCTCTCTCTCTCTCTGTGTGTGTGTGTGTGTGTGTGTGTTTCGTTTTTTTTTCTTTTTTAAATTAAGTACATTTGTCAAATTTCTTAGTGTAGAATGAAAAGAAAAAATGCGGTGAAAAATCCCTTTTCATTATAACAATTTTAAATCAAACACAAAACTATTACTTTCCATATAAAACACATTATGGTAAATATACATACAGTTTGATACCATGAGGTTTCACCCCACTAGAGCTGTTAGTTTTGATTTTTATTTATTCAGATCTAATGCGTAGCTACCCAATTGCGGACCCTTCCCGTTGCGATTTCTCAACAATGCTGCATTGGCAACCAAAATATCCATAACAATACAATACAATATTTTATTAAAGTCTCACCTCATAAGAAAGTAAAATATACATATATTTAACTGTTTGTATAAAAATCACGTCTAGTTCTTAAAATTTCAGACCAGCTTTTGGCACAAGTTCTAATACTTCTATTTAGCTTGCAACTTAGTATTGTTGACTTCTTCTCTTGATCAGACATAGTATCTAAGCCTGAAAATTCATCTGATAGAATACTGAGCATTGGTTCTCTTAAGACATCGTACAAAGGGCACTTATGAAGGACATTTTCTATTGAATTCACGCAATTAAAACAGAACCTCCTGTCTCCAGGTAAACGTTCCTATCTGCCCGTTTCCATGCGAATTTGGGGCCACTCCACAGCGGAATTTCAAATATGCATTTCTGTGATAAAACACTGTAAATACTGCTCTGTCCTGTAATAATTCTTATACGTTTTATTTATTCTTAACTTGTTCTTACCATTTCCCTGCCTCGCATTGATCCTATTTATATCCTCGACCCATGAATGTATGAAGTTTTCATACAGATGCTCTGCTAATTTTGCCTTAAAAATTCGTGGATTTGTTACACAAGGATCATACACAATATTCGCTTCTGCTAACATTTTATTTAATCTATAGTTCCAGTTCTGACATATGCCGTTACTATTCCCTTCTGCCCACATGAATATTTTATAATTTGATCGGGTTGTGTCCATTTCTTTCAGTCGAACATACTGATTGATGGCAGCCAACCATTGTCTGACAATTGTTGGTTTCCACCCTGTGTCTCCAAGCACAGCTGAGTTCGGAGAATACCTCCCCACTTCTATGTAATATCTTGCTGCCCTAAGTAAAACTATATTAATGCATGAGAATTGTCTGTTTCCCCATATGGCTGCTCCGTACCTTATGATACTCCATACCATACTGTCAGAAAGTTTAGTAAATGACCTGAACACAGATAATCATGTGTGTCTATCGGGTGTGCGTGATGATATGTTGAACTTCTAGCAAAGCTAGCAAAGCGCAAACTTGAATAAAGGACAATAAACACCATGAATTTCCATGTGTTTTCTATGGCTTTCGGTACGCCTTCAGCACGCGAAAAAGAATTCAACCAATATGCGTGAAGTACATGTAGGTAGTCCGAGATTTACTCCACATACGCCGATATCAATGGGCTATTGAATGTATTCCCCCTTTTTTCAAATGATTTAATGGCTATAAGCAATTAACAAAATATGATCGACACATTTGCCTTTATTAATTAATCCGTATCTTCAAACAGATTCGTCAACACCTTCATGCCAGACCAGACAAATTCTTTGTTGAATACGTATTTTTTTTTTTTTTTTACCTTTTAAAGTTTGCGTCTTTTTAATGGTTGGTTTAAACACTATTTTATTCATAAACTCATACAACATGTATATGTATATCAACGTTCACGATCTAAAAGAAAGGTTGATGCCTATATTAATAATCTCCTGATTATACATTATAATTCTAACAATCTTTTGTGCATGGTGATTATTTTAAATCTTATAATAATGATACTTATAATAAGGACAATAAAAAGCAATAATAACAACAACAACAACAGTAATAATAATAATAATAATAATAATAATAAAGAAACTCGTTTCTTTCTTTCTTTTTTTTTCTTTCTTCTTGCCCTCTTTCTTTCTCCATTGAATTCATGCATTCATTCATTTTCTATCATTTTTTTTCCCTTTCGGCATTCGGAATACTACATTTTTCTACTATGCGGTCACCTTTTTGTTGAAAATTCAATAAATAAATAAATAAATAAATAAATAAATAAATTTACAACATATTTGTTTTTCAGGGACAAAGTGCGGTTCGAAACTTTTAAGTAAACATGCGTTTTATATGTAATTTCCCAGGTGCCGAGATCTGCCGTGTGGATTGAAGTTTCTGGGTGCGAAAAGGTTAGCAAGGAATGTTCTCGAAATCGATTTTACGAGTATAAGATACCGAATTAGGAATTTCACATTATTCTTGATAATACATCATTCGACAATGGAAAGTTTGGAATCATATTATTGCACTGATATATGACGACATTGTGTGTCAAAAACGTTTTGAAGCTATAATTACTGTCAAAATCGATGGTTTAAGCTTTTTGCATCAATCAGACCGTCAAAACAATAGAAACTGGTGATTTGGATGCCGCCATATTGAAATAGAAGAAAGCAACTAAATCACCGAATATTTGAATGGAATTCCTATCATAACAACGAGTAAAGAAAGCAGATTACGATTTTATGAAAGACTATAAAACAATTATAGAATAATGTCAGTTTTATGACGGTAAACATAATTTTCCGTCTGTTTCCATACCATTACGAAAACACGTACGCCTATTCAAATATATTGAGAATTTCACCACTAAAACAGAAAGTTTTCAGATAAAAAATCTGACATTTTGCATATGTCTGCTCAAAAATTAGATTATGGGTTCTCGTTAGAACCGCCTCGCCGAGACGGTTCTAACGAGTACCCACAATTAATGTTTTTAAGCAGTGATAAGAACAATAGTGTATACCCTTGTAACCTCCAGTTTTACGATATAAAAGTGGAGTTTAAGGGAGTCAAAATTATATAGGTATGTTTTCGTGATGCAAAATTGAGTATTGGCTTTCAACAGGTGAGGCGACTTCTCATCTGGGCAAATGACCGAACAATCTAACATAGTTGTACTTTCTTTTCAGTGCCATGCTGAGGAACTGGTTTCTCAGCTTTTATCATCTTACTTCCACTAACTAAAACTATTTGCTTTTAGCCATTTCTATTTTATTTCTGTCAAACTTTTGTTGGAGTGCTGATAATCCTTGCGACACATACATAATGTTGCATCGACGTTAATGAGACGTTGTATAAACGTTTTGTGTTCATCTTGAAATGATCTAGAAGTTCTATGTTAGAGAACGCATTATTCCATAGATGTATATGTATATGAACTTTAATGGGAAGGGTCACTGGATCTTAAGACCGAGGCTGAGGCCGTTCCCATAGAAACTGATATATTTAGCGTAACCAAAGAAATACCTTGGGAAAACTATAAGGCTGACACGATTAATCGGATAATCGATTAATTGATCGATAAATTCCACAAAAATTATTACCATTACTGATTTGCTAATAATCGATCATTTGATTTCTGTGTTTGTTACTTTACCGTATTTACCCTTAGTATTCAGACACCTCAACTCCTTACCATACATAATCTAAAATTTGAACAAGTACAATTTACTACCCATTGTTGTGTCTAAAAATAACTGGATGGGTGGCAAACAGTGTAGACCCTGATGAGACGCAGAAAATGCGGCGTCTCATCAGGAACTGCACTGTTTGCTGAGACCCTGATGAGACGCAGCAAATGCGGCGTCTCATCAGGGACTACACTGTTTGCTGAGGCCTGTCTGACCGAATATATGCAATAAAGTATAACATATGGTAAGAGTTATGCACAGACAGGTAAAATTATGACCAAATCTTCAGTGATTACTAATCGATTATCGATCACAATGGCAGGACTTATAATCGATTATCTTTCCAGCTCCGATCAGCCAGCCTTAGAAAACTATATAAATGATTCTTCAAGCATTTTGAAAGTTTCATAGCCAACTTTGATTATTACACTACATATCCATGTGTTTTGAAAAAAGTTGAGGGGTATATTGCTTTTTGCTTTGTTCGTCCGTTCGTTTGTTCATTCGTTCCCCATGCTTTACCTTATGTACAAGATATCTCAAAAAGTATTTTGGCTTGGGCTTTCATATTTTGGAGAATTATTCGGGCTGAGGAGTAGATCACCTGATTAACGTTTGAAAAAAAAAAAAAAAAAATCAGATCAATTTATAAGAGTTATGTGCCTTTTCAAGTTTGACATTTTTAGGGACAGGCATACAGTTTGGGTATACTCGTATACAGTGTTTTACAAACACATATTTCTATTATTATTATTTTATTATTATTATTATCAGTTTGTGTTTAAACAAGTTTGCTTCTATCGGGGTTTAATTCAACACAATGATGATTTTAATGGAATAAGCGTAAGAGGAAGAATTTATTGTAAACAGGAAAATCACATATATATATTTTAACCCTTGTCATGCTGAATAAATTACCACGCCCACTTCTAATTTCCAACCAATCAGATTACTTGATCCGGATTTTTGATAGAAATTCACATATTTAATGACAAACAGTGCAGATCAAGATCAGTTGGCTTCTTCAGAAGCCAACTGATCTGGATCTACACTGTTTGCTAAGGTAGGGCATGTCGTCCTCAGCAAGAGAAGGGTTAAGGATTTTTGGAAAATGGCCTTTAAGAGAATGCTAGGGTTTCATTTTAAGTCTTTCCCGAATTTTTAAGACTGTTGACACTTTCGGGAAGTTGAATTCGTGAAGTTGAATTCGTGAATTCGTGAAGTTGAATTCGTGAATTCGTGAAGTTGAATTCGTGAAGTGGAATTCGTGAAGTTGAATTCGTGAATTCGTGAAGTTGAATTCGTGAATTCGTGAAGTTGAATTCGAGAAGTTGAATTCGTGAAGTTGAAATCGTGAATTCGTGAAGTTGAATTCGTGAATTCGTGAAGTTGAAATCGTGAATTCGTGAAGTTGAAACCTTGAATTAATGTAGTTGAAATGACACTACCCGTCTTTCGTATGCCACTGTCCGACTGGTAATCGCAAACTTGTGGTAAACATTTTAAGTAGGGCTCCTGCTTACTTCAGTATCTTTTTTTTTTCAAAATCATTTTTGTATAAAGCCAGCCAATTTGATGACTGCAGAAACGAGATTAGGCAATAACTGTTCCTTTGTAATAGCGAAATGTGGGAAAAAAGGTCGTCGTCTCCAACGCTTATGCATATTGCACTATCTAAACATGCTTTTAGGTCAATATATTTGCCTAGAATAATTTGAACGCTTCTGGCAATGTTGACAATGCTTTCTAATTTTGCGCACATCAGAACTCTAATTAAGCCATGCATTTAAATCATTACCATATTTACATTAGATATACGAACCCATAACCTTCCTATCATATTCATTCTAACATTTCAACAAGTTAATTTTACTACATATTGAATTGCCTAAAATCCACTGGATGAGGGGCTAACAGTGTAGATCCTAATCCGAGACGCCGGGTTTCTTCAAAAATATGATTTTGTACTCATAATCATCTTACTAATGCACCTTTAATGAGACACCACACGACCTAAAATCGAAACTCAATGACTCGGACATCATTAGGACCATGGCAATTTCTTTTAAACATGGATAGTTCGAGCCACAAAGGGTTCATCGTAACGCCAGGACAGGAGACGAATGGGGATACTATAGGGATGTTTTTTTCGATCTTCAGTAAGACAATTGAACGTTGTGTGTACTCATTAGAATCGTCCGATGAGGTGATTCTAATGAGTACACGCAATATACATTTTCTGATGAAATAAGAAATTATCCTTGATAGTTGTTTTCTTGATCTATCAACAGAATTACCTAAGGGCTCAAAAACGAGTTCGAATCAGCCAGGGTAAACGAGTCATCGGTGTTATAATCATTACAGTTTTACGGGTAGTGGTATTCAAAGGAGAGAAAAAAATACAACTACTCTTATCTGGCTAAACTAGGTCAGTTGTGGAGACACAAGCTATTCTCAGAACATTCGCAGATGGTATAAAGCAGCCTTTTCCACTTCACTTCGTGGTTCGTATCATAAAAAGATCTTTTATTTCGTTTTCATGCTCTTGCAAGTCCGTAAAACTAGTTACACTTCTAGTGTTCAAACACTTGATTTAATAATGCAAACATTACAGAAAATATTCAATAACTATTAAATAATCAGCAGATTCTGATAACATTTTATTATAAAAATGTAAAGTGTCAGGGTGATCTTAATTTAGATAAAAGCCTGACTAACATTTTCTTCTCTTCAACGAAAGTATGTTGTATTTAAAGAACTTTGTTAGAATCAGACCATTGAGTTCTGTAAATATTGTACGAGCATAAGGCCCAGCTGTTTAGAACTAGCAGACAATGAAATGATTTTCCAATAAAAAAAGTTCTGAAAAAATAGATTCTTAAGAATCAAAGAACAAAAATCAAATAAACAAAAAAAAAAAAAAAAAAAAAAAAAGAAAAAAAAAAAAAAAAAAAAAGCAGACAGACGGTATTATTGAGTCCTCTTCATGGAAAGTAATGTAACGTGCAACACTGCTCACACCTTCTAGCCGATGGTCGAGGGATAGTCTATTTTCAAATACAAATAAACTCAGTGATGACAATAAATTAAAATGATACACATATAAAACTAGTTTATGTAGATCTACTGTGACTCATCAGTAACCTCTACCAACATGCTATCCTGCGGGCACATGGCGTTTATAGAACATCGCGTCAACATCGACACACCACATGGGACAATCCCAAACATTGCAGCATGCATATCCCGTACAGCATTGCACTTCACCTCAGACGCATTTGCTCCGACATAGAAACATCCGAGTTGAGATTAAAAGGGCTGTCTAAACAGTTGTACAAACGAGGCTTTCACAGAAAATGCACGGCAACAGAACAGAGACGATCGGCTGACTTACAAATATAAAACACATATGTTAGAACAACACCGTGTTCCTCTTTATGTTTACATATTACCGTGATCTTCCAAAATTCAGAGTTTAGCAACAAACATTAGTCTATCATTGAGTCAACGAAAGATTTACTTCTGGATGCGCAAAATTATAACGAATATAAAATAATCAAAACCATCCAAAACTAGGCAGTTGCTATGACAATACAATACAGCAGAACGCAATACAATACAAATCAATGCAATGCAATGCAATGCAATGCAACGCAACGCAACGCAACGCTACGCTACACTACACTACACTACACTACACTACACTACTCAGGCAACATTCTTTCACGGAGATTTGGTCACGAAATATTTTCTACGGTCATTCTCTCCCTTCCGCTGATACCGCTTAGAGGACTAAGCCTGCCCAGTAAAAGTGTGATTAGGTAAACTGACCGCGCTCGACATGACCCCACTGGGTTGACTTGACCGTAAAATCTCAACACAAACACAAAAACATTACAATACAGCACAATACAATGAAATACAAAAAAAAGACGGTTCAAACTAAGATTTCTGCGCCATGCATGGCTTGCGTAAATAGAAGTGACCGTTATCTAGGTTCTCTTATCAAACCCAAAGGACATGCCCCAATTTCGTATTATTTTTTGTTGATCGCCATAAATGAAACATTGTTAACATAGTGGACAAATACGTTTTACTTCCGTGTTTTTATCAGCAATATGATGCCAATACATGACCAACTTTTCAGATCTTTGGTTTAAAAGTACTTTATTTCAAACTGACATATATATGGTTAGAACGAAAGCAATTGCTTATTTCCATGTCGTACTTCTCCCTTACAAAGGCATATTGTGTACATAAATGGCGAGAGCATGTCATTTCAGATATAAAATTTAAACAAATCAAATCGAATGTTTGTCAGTTGCATTGTGTATGCAATTGACCAGAATAAATCATACAAAAAGAAGAGAATATATATACAAAAATACACATACGTGTATATGTACATTTGTATATTAATGACAACACATAAATTTGCAGGACGAAACTACAGAAGACATTCAACAATTTTAAAGCAAATCAGAACTTGATACCTATGATAGTGATATGGACGATGCCAAAAATATTATGTGTACGTATGTCTGAATTCTCATTGAAGGATAAGGAAAACAACAGAAAGAAAACAATAATTCTGCTGAGAATAAAGAAGTAACCAAACGGCTGAAGAAGATATGAGCGGATGGAGGACGTATCACAGTAAATGACCATAACACATCACTTAATAAACTCTCTTAAGAAACGTACGCAGGACAGACGGAATGACTACATATTTAAGAGCGTAAGTGTCTCTTATTTATTTTTGTACTTTCTCCACTATTATCACGTTTATGTCCTCCGACAAGGCGATATAAACATAAAGAAGCAAATTTAACCCATCTATGGCGAGTGGATTCTTCTACTTTAACCCTTTGGACAGGTTCATTTCCTATATAAGGGGTGTCTGGTTAGTTTTTATTATTGTCATATTTTGTAGAAATATCGGAACAATGCAAACAGTGTAGATCCAGATCAGACGCCGCTGGGTCTACACTGTTTGCCAGTGTCCCTTTTATGGAACGCTAGGCTTATATGGGTTAACGAGATTTCTTGGTACTGTGAGATTGTGATAAAAGCTCAGTTCTCTGTCCGCGGTGGTTACGACGAAAAGAAATAAAGTTTGCTGTCTCCCACAAATAAATGTACAGCGTAGGGAATCTATTACGTCTTTCTTTTAGAAATGCCATTATTCAAAATGCCACACATTGTTCTAATTCACGTGTGCAAGGTCTGACTGTATGTCTGTTACCAGCATAGAAGTGTTTCTGAACCGGTTGACAATCGCCTTTAAGGTATCGTTTGAAAGATGTAACTGATTCTAAGTTTACAGCTTCGTCTGGCACACTTTTGCAGTCGCATATAATTGAAGGTACAAATGACTTAAAATCATGTGTGGTTCTAGCATCAATTGTCTGCCGATCACCAGAATTTCGGAGGTTATATCTAGAGAGCGTACCGACTGCCTTCGGTAGCATGTCAGAAAGATATGATGATGCCAACCCGCTTTTCATTTTATAGAGAAGATAAACTGGTGTTTTTTTTTTTTTTTTTTTTTTTTTTTTTTCGCCTTGTTTCGAGAAATTTCCATCAGACCTCTATATAGATTGGCTATTGGTACTAGTTTTTGGTTCCTGTGGCTATTCTGGCCACTTCGTTTTGAATATTCTCGAGTTCTTACTTTTCGTACTGATACAGTTGTCCAAAATAACCTTAGAGCATTCTAAGACTGGTCATGAGGTATCATTTTGCTACAACAGGTAATACCGTTATTGCATTTAAAACATCTTTAGCATGTAGGAATTTAGTTCCCTAGTGTTGGAATTTTTGGGTTGATTGTTGATTGTTTACAATCGAGCCAAAGTATACAGACACCAAATTTTCCTTAAGTGCGGTGTCCACGTGATTATCAATTACCAATGAAATCAAACCGCGCGTTTGTACGAAATCCAGGTAACGGCTATTTATAGCCGCTCTGTTCTTGTCGCAGTGACGTCAGTGTCGTGTAAAGAGGTTTATCTGTAAAACGTGGACTGGGACACTGGCAAACAACGCAGACCCAGATCAGACGTCACAGAACGCGGAGTCTGATCATGGTCTGCACTGTTTGCTTAAATTACAGTAAGTTAAGGGTTAAATGAAACAATCTTAAGTCTACGTTCAGGACACTTTTCTCAGCCTACACTCAGGGACAATCGACCCACCAGTGTAGTCAATTCTTTGAATTAAAAATGGACGCTACTCTTAAAACAATAATTTGATATATTCTTGCTGCAGTATGATTACCTTAAATGTAGTCCTGTACGGCGCATCATTGACTGGCTCCAGTCGTTTCTGCACTTTTTTTTTGTCATTTTCTGTCACTCCCTGCAGCTGTATTTATCTCTTTAATCCCATTTCACTGTTTTGCAACATTAACAGCTCTATCTTTTCCACCAAGAGACATACATAATGTAACTCATTAAATCATTATAAGCTGTACTAGATTGCATATCTTTGAAAATAAAAGAGAAAATCATGGAAAAGATAGAGTCTTGAGACAGACTAGGCACATCATTGCACAGAGCCTTTCATTATCACGCTTCCATGATCTCGATATGGCTTTATTAATGTTGAAAGGGGCGTAAAACACCAAATAATCATCAGTTTACTGTAGTCGCAACGAGAAGGTAAATGTTTATATGAGGTTATTCCCTTTGAAAGTGTATCCAAGTGGGTGTTATAAAGAAACTGATAGGCTATGACTAATTTATTACTTGTTTGTTTGTGTTGAGGTTTTATGGCCCAGTCAACCCAATGGGGTCATGTCGAGCGCGGTCAGTTTACCTAACCACACGTTTACTGGGCAGGCTTAGTCCTCAAAGCGGTTAACCAGTATTGTGCACATTCTTTCGCCAGAAACTGACAACTGCCCTTCTTGAATCAGCGGAAGGGAGAGAATGATCGTAGGAAATATTTCATGATCAATCTCCACGAAAGAATGTTGCCGACCTCGGCGGGGGTTGAACCCGCGACCTCCTGGTCCAGTCGGACGGCGCATCCAACTGAGCCACCGAGGCCGGCTCTAATTTATTACTGTTACTGTAAATTGTTAATGGCATGACAAAAACATAAGCCTTAAACAGAAGCTGTTACTGTAAATTGTTAATGGCATGACAAAAACATAAGTCTTAATCAGAAACGTCTTGTTGTGGCGTCTGGTCAGGCTTTTTGACGTTTATATTATACTGTTGGCTTAGATCCATTTGTTTGGGACGCTAAGCATTGGTCGGTCAAAGAGTAGTTCGTGGAATAATTCTTAGACTTTTTTTTTATACTGTCGCGATTCCCTGATTTGGGCTTCATGTGACTTAGAAACCCTACCCCTAGCAAATATCTATCATATTTGGAGATAAATAAGTATTAAGGAAATCTATCACAACAATATACTTAGCTAGCATTCTTTATAAATCAACAACGGGCCGTTATCGGCCCGTCAGCTACCCTGACGGGCCGATAACGGCCCGCTATAGATTTATGTAGAATGCTTACTGGGATATTTAGTTTCATGGTATTACTTTTGAAAACGAGCAGAAGAAATTGGAGCACAGTCCGGGATATCGATTTTGCATGTAAGCTGACAAAACTGTGCAGATGGGTGTAAATTTGCTTTCCTAGTTTTGTTGAAGCCTTGTGAAGAACCACAATTAATGTCTTTCAAACTGAGTGAAACTGTTTTTCAAAGAGTCGAAACATTGATTATGTCATGCGCAATACTAAAAGTAGGGCAAAACAGGGTTAATGTTACGAGTAGGAAAAAACAAAACAAAAAAAAAAAAAGTAAACGACAGATTAGCAACCAAGAGCTAAACCACGGAAGTGATTACCTCAAGGTTTTTAGCACAATGACTTTATTGACACAACAGCATCAGGGGCCTGTTCATGTTGACACAACAATT
Organism: Anodontia alba; assembly: GCA_964016985.1. Classification (NCBI taxonomy): domain Eukaryota; kingdom Metazoa; phylum Mollusca; class Bivalvia; order Lucinida; family Lucinidae; genus Anodontia; species Anodontia alba. The sequence continues at coordinate 49,253,945 of OZ024828.1, read as the reverse complement.
CAATACCTATGACGCTATTGATCACAAATGCTTCTGTTACCGGGTGCCCCTGTTATAAACTTCATTACAGCGGGTGTGCCATTCATTAGATTTACCACTCTTTGGCAATTTCTGCAGGCAACAAATCCGTGATTTTGTTTTTCAGAAAATAGGCTGCTTTGACATTTCATGCAAATTGCCTCAAAGCCTGGTTTCTGGGTAAAAATAAGAACAATATTTTCAAAATGTGTTCTGCTGATTGTTTTACCCAGCATGCAGAGCGTTAAAATTTATATCCTCAAGCACAAATGACAGGAATAACATAATGGTAAATTTGGTTTCTTCGGCGAGGACGAAAACAAATTAATAATAAATTGATGAACAGTCTTCTGAGTAGGATAAAAAGCCAAAGATCAGACATTCCACTTAGATGTGATTGAGCAAGAGCCTTGATAAAAAATTCGGCAGCTAGTTTACACCATACTTCAATATGAGCACATTTAGATAAATTAACATACATGTACCTCAAAGAGAGAGAATTGTTTCAAAGATACGAAGTACAACAGTAATAATTTTTCTGGAATTGTTTCGAAGATACGAGTTGTATCGTATGTACTACAGCAGTATTGGATTTGCTTCGAAGATACGAAATATATCAACTACAGACCGAAAAAAGTATGAATAAAGAGTTGCATAAAAACCTACCGAAAGGTCAGGTTCCACTCAGATTGGATTAAGAATGAGCCTTGATAAAAATTGGCAGCTGCTTTGACCATATTCCGATACAGGCATATTTTTAAAAAGTAAATCAATATACATGTACTTCAAAGATTCAAAGGTATGGACTATTTTAAAATATTAATGTTACTGGATTTGTTTCGAAGATACGAGCTGTTTAAATTACAGCAGTACTGGATTTGTTTCGAAGATACGAAATGTATAAACTACAGACAGAAAGTGAACGTGTTAATAAAACATGGACTCAATACAGTGTTGAGAAAATTTGCAGATGAAAACACGTTTTTGACGTTTCTAAAACAGACGCGTGTATAGTCGTAAATAAAGGCAACTTGTTGTTTAGAGAAGACAATCTTATCTTACCAAACAATCTAAAAAAAAAAAAAAAAAAAAAAAACAACAACAAAAAAACAAACAAACAAAAACTTAGGAAGCAGAGAGTAATCATTGAAGATTTGGTCATTATTTTACCTGTATGTCTGAGCATGACTCTTACCGTATGTTATACTTTACTGTACGTATTTTGCCAGACATGCCTGAGCAAACAGTGTAGACCCAGATGAGACGCCGCAAAACGCGGCGTCTTATCAGGTCTACACATTTTGCCACTCATTCAGCTATTTTAGACACAACATTGGGTAGTAAATTCTACTTGTTCAAATTTTAGATAACGTATGGTAAGGAGTTGAGGTGTCTGAATACTTAGGGTAAATATTTATATGATAAGTAACAGACAAAATCAAATGATCGATTATAAGCAAACCTGTAACGATAATCATTTTTGTGGAATTTATCGATCAGTTACGAAATCGATTATCCGATTTATTGTGCAGCCTTAGCAGAGACGGCGACAAAATGCGAAATATATCGGACTTGACGGCGCATGAACTGACTAAGGACCTCTTTATCAATGTTCTCCCAGTGACCGTTCTATTTGGCATCGAGGCAGTTGTCGGGTTTATTGGAAATATTTTGATATTATATATTTATTACAAATGGTATATTCATTGTAACTTTCGGTACTTTGTGCTCTTTCTGGCCATATATGACTTCACAAGTTGCCTGACAACTTTACCAGGAGAAATATTCTCGCAGTGTAATTGGTTTGACTATAAATATGGATGGGTTTGTAAAACAAAATCTTACTTCAATGTGTTTACTGCCTGGGGATCTGCGTTTACGTTACTACTTCTGGCGTTTGATCGCTATAGGAAAATATGTCGGCCTCTTGCCTGGCAGATACAACCTTCATTTGCTTTAAAACTATGTGCCAGTGGAATAATCCTTTCGTCAATTGTGTCCATTCCAATAACAATTTTGTGGGGGAAACAAACATATATATATGAAGTTGATGGGGTACGTCTAAATGTCAGTATTTGTGAAAAATCGGAGACATACGCAAATGACATCTACCCTTTTATTTACATTTTGTGTGTATATATTTTGCCAATCGGATTCATGATGGCCTCGGTGTGTGTTTGGAATGCCCTCATTGGAAGGAAGTTATTTTGTAAAATGTACAGAACTGGAGTGTCATGTTACAACAGAAACACCATCAGAAGAGAAAGAATGACCAGGAATATTTCAGCATCGAGCGATATCTCTAGAATCAGTTCTGCGTCGTTCGGTATTCGTAAAATGTTATGTTACACAGCCTCAGTTGTGTCAACGCATAATCTCCAAGAAGGCAAAAGGCAACTTCGTTCTCTACATGAAGATAGCTTCGTGACATTGAGCGCTGTTTCCCTTCAGGAAGTACCCATAGCAAGGAGTGTTTCATCGACCTCAATGGAAAACCAATCTACATCTGAAACCACATCCCCGTGCAGAGAGCCCTCCTCCAGACAGGATTCCGAATCTTCTGGCTGCAGTGCAGCCAACGAAGGAAGAATTGCTGCACGTGAACTAAGCTCTGAGGGTGGAGCCATTCGAAGGAAGCCTAAAACATTTATAATGTTGGTTTTGACGTCCGTGTTTATTGTAACAATGACACTATATATAGCCTTGCTGTCACTAGTAGCGGAGACAAACAATATCTTACGGGAGCTCTCCAACACAAAAAGAGTGGTGTTTTTCTTCTTTTGGCGGTTTTACTTTATAAACTGTGTAATAAATCCTGTATTGTATGGTGTTATGGATCCTAGATTTAGGAAAGGGTTAAAACGGATTTTCTGTTCTTGTAAGAAGCAAACAGGTCAGTAATTAAAGTACTCTACCTGTCAAACAGCTAAAATGTATACACTGCATGGCATAATTAACTGAAGGAACAAAACAGAGTAGAGCAGAGTAGAAGAGAAGAGAAGAGAATATACAAATTCACTCGGATTAACTGGCATTGTAAAACGATTTAATATCGCTCTGGTCAGGAGACCCACAAAAGGGTAGCTGGCAAACAGTGCAGACCCAGATCAGATGGCACCCCAATGAACCCATTATAGTCCGGAGACCCCCAAATGGGTAACTGGCAAACAGTGCAGACTCAGATCAGATCATATGGCCTGACAAACCTAACTGAAATTCGACTCTTCCAATATATAGTAGTTTGTTCAGTCTAAAATGGATTAAATGAGCAACTATCGAACAATATGACAAGTACATATCTTATGATGGAGGGAAACTATGAGAAATTGGCCGCATTAATGGAATATATATGTACCTGGGATTATGATCAGCAGAAGATCGCATTACATTCTTCCGAATTAGATCAAGCCATACAGGTGCATTCTTTCAAGAAAACGTTTGATTGCTGGAATAACAATCAAATGTACATAAAGACATAAAACCAGACAATAGTAATAGTTTTATATAATAATGCAGTACTCTACTTTCGACAGCTTTAAGAAAGTCGTTTGTTTTACCTGGCATTTTACACAGGAGAAGCAACTTTGCAAATTTTTGTCATGATATAATGCAAACTTTTTGTCGTAACTACCTACACGCGAATTTTTTTATTCTGTTTATTGGTTTTAAAACAATAGAATGTTTTCACTTTTGCTGTAGTAAAATCGGCTGCAAATTATACAGAAATTGTTAGGGTAGGTAGGGTAGGCGAAAAACGTCTTTCCGAGTGATATCGAAACTAACACGGCATTGCGGGGACAACGTACAAGTGAAAGCACAGTTTTTACCCCCTCACCCTCGCCCTTCATCTTTTCCCACCCCTCCCCATCTCCGCTAACCACCGCCCTACCCCGATGATAGTAGATGAGTGTAACTGGGTGCAGTGCTTACAAATGACAGGTGCGTAAAGAACATATAATGAAAATATAATCATAGTAAACTTCACGCTTTCAAAGACTGGCTGCGGACCTCTCACCCCTCCCCACCCAGACCAAAGTTAAAAGTGGATGCGGGGTTGCAAAACTATATTTTCTATAACAAAATTGTCAAAGTAGAATCTACTTGTTTGGCAAGTCTGGACCAGATAAATTGACACGTCAGCTTTTTTTTTTTCATTTTGTGAGTGAGTTCATTGCTTTTCAGTAAAGGTTTTCCCGTTTAGAGTCAATATACCATAACTGTGAACACGCTTAAAAATTTGATCAACATGCCAAAATTCGTCAACATTGGCCAAATTGGAGTAGTGTACTTCGGTTTTAACACCAGTACCACTGCGTTGAACTACAGAGAACTACACTGAAGCAACCTAGCGGGCACACACCATTTTAACAACGTCGCATTAACGTCGTAATGTTGCATCTACGTTGATGTGACGTTGTCACAACGTTGCGCGTCCGCTGGGAATCAATCTTGATTATAAAAGTAGAATAATAAGACAATGCTAATACAAAGACAACTTTTTAGCTGGGACAATTCTGAAAGCTTTGTACTTTACAGGTCCGATTTTGGGTCATTCAGGAACCTACTTCTTTGTATTATAGTATTCCTGACGCATAAGAAATATCAGGAAGTCTATGTTATATTGACCTCATGTTCTCCAGTAATATATAGTGAAAACTGGAGTATACATGATACTCATTACTAAGCGGATTGTCAGAGTTTCGTTTTTCAGTTTTTAAATATATTTTCAAACACAGCACTGATATATGTCTTAACCAGTTTATGCCTATGGTCCAATAAAAGGGATACTGGCAAACTGTGCAGACCTCGGTCAGACGCTGCAGGACGCAGCGTCTGATCAGGGTGTACATTGTTTTCACTAAATACAGAAGTTTCCATATAACATGGTAATGATAAAAACTAAGCAGACACGTCTTCAGTTGGAAATGGACCTGTCAAAGTTTAGGTAGAATATAGTCTACTCGGCATAAATGGGTTAATATACTTAATAACTAACAATTCCAACTTTTTCTCCATATGATATAATGGAAATATCACTGCGTACATAGCTTTCTATACTTTCTATAAGAGAACTAACTAGTGAGTACATAAATATATTCTTATTTTTCCACGAAACCATATGTTGTGGGCAGTAGCGTAGCCAGAACGGAATTATTTTTACGCACACCCAGGAAAAATATTAAATAATCTCCCTAATGTCGCTTTCGAAATAGGGGCTACTATAAAAGAAAAGAATCTGCACCCAGAGGGAGCAAATTCTTTCTTTTAAGACTAGCCCCTATTTCGAAAGCTATAAATTATTTCCTTCAAGAGCAGCCCTTACGGTAAAAAGAAAATATCTTTGTTAGTTTATGTCTCTTTATTGCAAATAAATTTCTTACACATATTCGCGCATGCGTAATGTGCACAATGAGCGGGTACTCATTAGAAGAGTCCACAACATATTTTCGTGGAGAAATACGAGAAATAACCGAAACATTATAATTATGACTGGAAAGTGTTTTATTTGGAGCGTTGGATTAAAAGATGCCATATTTATCCTTAGTATTGGGACATCTTTTCTTCTTACCATACTTGTCCTAAAATTTGAAATCGTCTTGATATGTCTAAAGTATTGCTGTATGTATGGCAAGGTGTGCAGACCCTGAACAGACGCCACGTTCTGCGGCGTCAGATCTGGGTCTACATTGTGTGCAAACGTTTATCTGCCCCAATACTTAGGATTATTACGGTACATGTGATACATTTGAAAGTTCTCATTCGTATTTCCTCGAATAAAGGAAACTAAACGTTTTAATGACTTTGCGCTTTATGAAAAATAGACAGATTTGACTCTAGAGACTTGGCTACATAATTAAACATTTGCGTTTGATTTTGGTACCTAGAGACAGTATATACTGAGTTTAATCTATTGTTTAAGGGGAATAGATACAGTAAATAGATTTTCCGCCATTTTTGCAAGGGAGACAACTTTTTTTTTATATTATTTTCATGATTCCTGCACTGTACCCATACAGCACTGTACCCATACAGGGTACAGTGAACTAATTATTTTTCCCATAGAGCTCCATAGTAATTCCGTCCTTTTTGGTGGTAAAGGGTTCATTTCAGGGTATAGCTGGGCTTCTAAATTTTGTTTTAATTCAAAGACCAGACTTAGCACAGCAAAATAAACAAGGAAAAATACCACCATCACCAGCACTTTCTGGGACTTTTTCGAGGCTGAATGTAGCAACCCCTCAATTGACAGGTATCAAAAATTGAAACTTTGCAATTTCACTACTTCTTCTTTGGGCTCCAGCAAACACACAGAGAAACATTTATTTCTTTGAAACAATCAGAAAATTACACACAGACATTTTTTTCTTCAAATTAGAATGATGAGTTTTAATTCATCTTTATTATTAACTAATCAAAGGTCGCCTTACACAAAATAACTACCCCGGGCTTCCTACACTTTTTTATGCACCAATCAGCAGTCCTGTCACAATTGGTCCTCTGCGAAGGGCGCATTTTGCTCTGTTGCGGGAACACTATTCTCCTGCAGTTGCAATTATGCGTATTCGATTGTTTAGAGTTGTCTATTTATGCTGCTCTACATATACTTATGCGGGGAATCCTCGAGGGGTGTAGGGGTGGGGCTTACATATACTTCCTATATATGGCTATATGGCATAGTACGAATGTGCTTGCCGAATGACCCCCTTTTTTCAGCCCTGCCAGGTACATATAATTAGTCCCATTTTTTTTTAACAAAAAGTATATGAGTGACCCGATTTTTCTTGATTGGTATATGAAATGCCCCACTTTTTCTGACATCCCGATTTTTGCACATCCCGATATATGCACATATTTTTCACTCATAGATTTTTTAGGCTGCTTGTTCTCTTGGTATTCAATAAATTGACTGCACTATTTGTATAACTACCAGCAATAAATGGGTACAAAAATCAACGGGCAGTATATGAATGGGTCAACATTTCAGAGGATCTAGTATATGAATGGGTCCGTTTTTTTCAAAGGCCAGAATGGGGTAGGTTTTGAAATACTGGCTCGCACATTCGTACCAAAATTATCCCCAAGTTAGGCTACTCCGAGAGGAGGAATCACCTGAGGTTATCAATGAAGATTAATCAACTGAGCCGCATCAGGCCAAAAGGTTGTTAGACAAATGCGAACAGGTAAGTCCCAGCTAAGCCTGCTTCTCCACTCGACAAATCAGGGCCTACGTTCTTCATCAGCTAGTTCTTCAGACAATAAACAAAGATTATGGAAGTGAACAGTGAAGACCCTGGATGAGAAAAAAGAAAGAAAAAAAAAAAAAAAACCTGACTCAAATTCCATTACGTGAACTACTCCTCCATTACTCGGACCCATCAATACCGAGTCCATTACAAAGGTCTGAGCGTGATCTGAGCAAACATTGTGGACCCAGATCATGGCATTTTATACAGATGATGTTAGTTACTCTGATGTTAGTGGCAAATATCAATACAAAAAAAAAAAAAAAAACAACAACACCAAAACATCATAGAAGACTCAGATTTGTATAGTGTGTGTTTTCGATCAGGCTGCAAAGACGGAAATCAGAATGACTACCGCGGTAGCGTTCAAACAGCAGTTGCAGTTGTATGAAATCAGTAGTCAAGAGTTGTCCAGCCATGATATTTCTATTGGTTTTCATACAGGTTTGTCTTATCTCTCTTGGCGAATGTGCTGTTATACTCATATGCATTAACTTTAGCCCTGCGAATAGAAGTACACATGAGGTGGGTAAACGGTTACTTTATATATGTAATTGAAAGAAGGGATAACTGTATTATCTATTTTCTATCATATAAATAATCAGGACCCATTTGTTCAAAACTAACGATGCCGTTAGTTAACGTACCGTTAAACTTTGATCATTAGCAAGCTACTCACATTTTTCAGCAAAAATAGGTCAACTAGATATTGTACTTACTAGAACATTTAACACATTGACCACTAATGAGGTCATTAAGCTAACGATGCTTTGAACAGCTGGGCCCAGACAATTAACTCGTTATAACAACAACAGTAATCGGGTAACTAGACTTACCGAAACGAAACCGAAATACCGAAACAAAACTGAAATACCGAAACAAAACTGAAAGACCGAAACAAAACTGAAAGACCGAAACGGACTATTAAAAATATAGGGAAAGAGTCCAATTTACATTTATGACACTGGTTTCTTGTTTCGTTTTGGGATTCTCAGTAATTGAAACGCAAGGATAATAAGAGTTTTGCAAAGACGTATAAAATTACTATTCACGTCCTTGTATTATGTAAAACATTTATTTGGGTATTTTGGCTCTTTTAGGTGGTATTTAAGAATATATTCCGCTAAATCAATGACTAAGCATTTTCCCTATATTTTTAATGGTCCGTGCCGATATTTGGGATGCATCTCAGTAAATGAGACATAATCATTTGATATTATTTTCCTCCTCAGTGCAGATTTTAAACTGTATGTATGTTTATATGTTATATTTATTTGAGAAAATATTTTGGTATTCATATCGCCGCAAAATTATTGACTAACAGCATTTTCCCTATATTTTTAATGGTCCGTTCAAGTATTTCGGAGGCATCCCATTAATAAGGCTTATTCATTTGCTATTAATTTCCTCTTTAGTGTGGTTATTATACTGTATGTATGTTCATATATTATATTTATTTGAGAAAATATTTTGTTATTCATATCGCCACAAAATTATTGACAAACAGCATTTTCCCTATATTTTTAATTGTCCGGTATTTTGGAGGCGTCTCATTAATGAGTTTTAATCATTTGTCATCAATTACATCCTGAGTGCAGATTTTATACTGTAAGTATGTTTGTATATTATATTTATTTAGGAGAATATTTCGTTACCGGTATCCATTTCGCCCCGGCATTTACTAACTAACAGCATTTTTCCTGTATTTTTAATAGTCCGTTTCAGTATTTTGGTTTCGTTTCGGTACTTCGGTTTCGTTTCAGTAACTCTAGGTACCGACAGTAATCTATATTACTAAATAAATAGATTGTCGAATAAACCAAGATAATGGTTAAGATTACCACTGAGGTTTCAATACTGATTTGTCAGCAGATTGCCCCCATTGATAATTTCAATTTGAGATTTATGGAATTTTGTTTGCTTTTTCTGATTTTTTTTAAACACAATATTTTTTTTCAAATTTTCCCAAAGTAGCTGAATCTTTCATGAATTTTCCACTTATAAATAGCAGCTGAATTTTTCTCGAATTTTCCACCTATAAATAGAACACATATAAATAGATCACATGCGCTGGCCCCCGTGCACTGTCTGTCGCAGATTGACCTTACTGACCTTCATTAGAAATAAATCAGTTCAGCCAAGTATATTACTGTAATGCAGATTGTGAGCAGCTTATGCCTTCTGATGCTGGTAAACAACGTAGCTGTGAACCGAAAGAAAGAACAATATGGTAAAATTAAAACGTAATGGTACACGAAATTAAGAATATTCTTTTGTGTGTTTGTTTGTGTGTGGGGCGTGGGGGGGTGGGGGTGGGTGGGAGGGGGGGTGGTGGGGATTCACGAAAAATCTAGCCAATAAGTACTTTCATTTTGGTCAGTTATTAATACTGCCCTCTGTGATGTAGTGGCCTCTCCCAAGAATGGACTTGGATTTGAATCTCATCGGTGCCGTTTTGTGTGTGTGTGTGTGTTTTTAATTTAATAAACATTTTAGCTGTTTGTTGCTCCAGGTCAACTTATGCCATGGCCTGTTGTCCGTTGCTAGCTTTTCAACATCTCCTCCAGAACCATAAGTCGGATGGAGCTGAAACTTAGTGTAAGGCATTTAGCAACATGGAGTTTCAGAATTGCTAGGATTGTTCCGTTCCGATATCCAAGATGGCTGCCATGGCGGCCATCTTGAAATTCTTCAAACGACTTCTCAGTGCTTGCATTAAGGGAAGTCTGGGAGTCAGAGACTCCCAAAAATTGCCCTGGGACTTCCAAAAATCAATGCCAGGAAATCTGGGACTCCCAATTTTTGAAGATAGTTAGTCATTTATAACAAAATTTTAGAATGAATTTATGTGTTATTTAGCTTAACAAAGGCAGTTTTACTCCATAAGTGAGAGTTTAAGAATACTGAGGTTGAATTTCTGAAAGTGAGTGAAAAAATTTGATCACCAGGACTTCCAGATATTGGAGCTAGGAAGTCCTGGAACTTCCTGATTTTGACAGTTAGTGCAAGCACTGGACTTCTCCTGGGACCCCCCAAGCCATAGGTCCGATTGAGCCGAAACTTGATAGGAGGCATCACAGTGACAGAGATTCAGAATTGCTAAAATCATTGCATTCCTATATCGAAGATGGCCGCCATGTCGGCCATATTGCAGTTCTTCAAATGACATCTCCCCTAAAAACCATAAGTCAGATTGAGCCAAAACTTGATGGGAGGCATCCATGCGACACAGAGATTCAGAATTGCTAAAATCTTCCCGTTCTAATATCCAAGATGGCTACCCTCTGAAATTCTTCAAATGACATCTCCTCCCAAACCTTAAGTCAGATTGAGCCAAAACTTGGCGGGAGGCATCAGAGCGACATAGAGATTCAGAATTGCTAAAATCTTTTCGTTCCGATATCCAAGATGGCCATCTTGAAATTCTTCAAATGATTTCTCCCAAACCTTATGTCTGATTGAGCCAAAACTTGATGGGAGCAACGGAGCGACATAGAGATTCAGAGTTGCTAAAGTCGTTCCGTTCCGATATCCAAGATGGTTACCCTGGTGGCCATCTTGAAATTCTTCAAATGACATCTCCTCCCAAACCGTAAGTTTGATTGAGCTGAAACTTGATGGAAAACATCAGAGCGACATAGAGATTCATAATTGCTAAAATCATTCTGTTCGGCTATCCAGGATGGCCACCTGGGCAGCCATCTTGAAAATCTTTAAAACACACCTACTCCTGAACCCTAAGTTGGATTGAGCCCAAACTTGATGGGAGGCATTGGGGCCACATGGAGAATTAGAATTGCTAAAATCATTCTGTTCCAATATTCAACTGTAAGTCGGATTGAGCTGAAACTTGATGGGAGGCATTGGAGCAACATAGAGATTCAGAATTGATAAAATCGTTCTGTTCCGATATCCAAGATGGCCGCCGTTTTGGCCATCTTGAGAGTCTTCAAACCATATTTGCTCCCGGATGGATTGATTCCAAACATGGTGGGAGGCATTGGGGTGACATGGAGATTTAGAACTGCTATATTCGTTTCGTTCCCATATCCAAGATGGCTGGCATGGTGGCCAGCTAGAAAATCTTGAAACAACATCTGCTCCGGAACGGTGTCGGATTAAGCTGAAACTTGGTGGGAGGCACTGGGGAGACCTGGAGATTTAGAGTTGCTAAATTGTTCCGTTCCCTTATCCAAGATGGCTAGCGTTGTGGCTAGCTAGAAAATCTTGAAACAACATCTGCTCCCGAACGGTAAGTCGGATTCAGCTGAAACTTGGTGGGAGGCATTGGGGAGACATGGAGATTCAGAACTGCTAAATTGGTTCCATTAGTATGTACAAGATGGCTGCCATGGTGGCCATCTTGAAATTCTTCAAATAACATGTCCTCCCAAACCATAATGCGGGTTGAGCCCAAACTTGATGGGAGCATCTGAATGACATAGGACTAAAATAATTCTGTTATCCAAGATGACCACCATGGCAGCTATCTTGACCATCTTGAAAATCTTCAAATTATATCTGATCCAGAACGGTAAGTCTGATTGAGCTTAGATGGCTGCCATGGCGGCACATCTCCTTCCAAACAGTAAGTCATATTGAGCCGAAACTTGATGGGAGGCATCGGGGTGACATGGAGATTCAGAATTGCTAAATCGTTCAGTTCCATAACAAAATCCCGTGACTTTTCTCTGCAATAGCAGTAGTTATCTGATATTTTCAAAGTATCTGAAAATGGATTTTCCAAACATTGTCAAAAATTGTTTTTTTTTTTCATAAAGTCATTTTACATTCTCTTAAAGTTTGGTGCTATTTCAGGCTAGTTTGTCTAAATTGCACGGTTTCTTACAAATAGTTGTTATTATACCGTTCATTAACACCAATTAAACCTGAATAAAGATCAGTTGTTTTGTCTGGTCAGCATGGTATCTGGTCAGCGTTTTAGTCACTTTGGTCAGCATTTTGTCTGGTCAGCATTCAGCTGTTCTGCAGCAAAAAACAGCGTTTTAGCCAGACTCAATTAATCCTTTTTATCGCACCTGCTTGTAGCAGAGTGCGATATAGGCATCCGATTTTCTGTCCGTCAGTCAGTCCGTCCGTCAGTCCGTCCGTCCGTCTGTCAACATTTATGTCGACGTTCGACATTTATGTCAAAGTTAGTATTTTAATCAACTACAAGACTAAACAACCATCAAACCTTGCATGAAACATCTCCCTGACCTCCTGACTTTGCAACATAGGCGTCCGCTTTTCCGTATGTCTGTCCATTCGTCTGTCCGTCTGTCAACATTTATGTCGAAGTTCGACATTTATGTCAAAGTTAGTATTTTAATCAACTACAAGACTAAACAACCTTCAAACCTTAAATGAAACATCTCCCTGACCTCCCGACTTTGCGACACAGGTGCCCACTTTTCCATTCGTCTGTCTGTTCGTTTGTCCGTCTGTCCGTCTCTTAACAGTTCTGTTATGTCGAAGTTCGACATTTTTGTCAAAGTTAGTATTCTAATCAACTACAATTCTAAACAACCATCAAACCTTGTATGAAATATCTCCCTGACCTCCTGACTTTGCGACATAGGTTCCCGCTTTTCCATTCGTCTGTCCGTTCGTCCGTCCGTCTGTCTCTTAACAGTTCTGTTATGTCGAAGTTCGACATTTACGTCAAAGTAAGTATTCTAATCAACTACAATTCTACAACAACCACCATTCCTTGCATGACACATCTCCCTGACCTCCTGACTTGGCAGATATGTTGACCCAGTGACCTTGACCTACATTTTGCGCTCCATTGACTTTGACACAATTTACGTTGACATTCCAGATCTTCTCAACTATAAGGCATACAACTACCAAACCTTGCATAGTGCTTCTTCTAGATGTACAGACTTGGCAGGTACCTTGACCCGGTGACCTTGACCTATATTTTGCGCTCCAGTGACTTTGACATATTTTGCGTCGACGTTCGATATCTCCTCAACTATAAGGCCTACAACCATCAAACCTTGCAAAGTGCTTCTCCTCAATGTAATGACTTAGCAGATACCTTGACCTGGTGACCTTGACCTATATTTTGGCTGCAGTGACTTTGACATAATTTACATCAACGTTCCAGATCTCCTCAAGTGTAAGACCTCTAGCCACCAAACCTTGCATAGTACTTCTCCTATATGTACTGACTTGGCAGGTATCTTGACCCGGTGACCTTGACCTATACTTTGAGCTCCAGTGCCTTTTACACATTTTACGTCAACGTTCAATATCTCCTCAACTATAAGGCCTACAACCATCAAACCTTGCATAGTGCTTCTCCTCAATGTACGGACTCTGCAGGTACCTTGACTGGGTGACCTTGACGTATATTTCATGCTCCATTGACTTTTACACCTTTTAGGTCACCCTTCCATATGTCCTCAACTGTAAGGCCTTCAACCACCAAACCTTATATAGCACTTCTTCTCGATGTACTGACTCGACAGGTACCTTGACCTGGTGACCTTGACCTATATTGTGCACTCCAGTGACTGACGTATTTTATATTGATGTTCGGTATCTCCTCAAATATAAGACCTACAACCACTAAACCTTGCATAGTGCTTCACCTCATTGCCCTGGCTTGGCAGGTACCTTGACCCAGTGACCTTGACCTATATTTGACACATTTTACGTTGATGTTTGATAACTCCTCAACTATAAGGCCTACAACCACCATACCTTGCATTGTGCTTCTCCTTGATGTACTGAATTAGCAGGTACCTTGACCCGTGACCTTGACCTATATTTCATGCGCCAGTGACTTTTACATATTTTACGTCAACGTTCCATTATCGTTGGGCTGTATGATACGAAAAGTCAGTGCTGAAGATATAGCCATTAGAGGAATGGGACTGGCCTGGAATATATGTGCCCCACTAGGCACTTTGTCTACATTTTTTCAACCCAGTTTTCCAAGTAAGCACTGCTAAGAATGAAATAAACTTATTTAATAACCACATTCTGATTGAGGCTCCTGTGACTTTTGCGCCAGCAGGTGCGATGACGCCTTCCGCGGAATTCTTGTTGTAGATGGGTGACCATACTGTTAAGGCATATTCGAGGTGAGGCCTTACAATAGACTTACACAGGTTTAAAAACCTGCCTGTATCCATGTATGTGGATGTTCGAAAAATTAATCCTACATTTCTGTAAGCTTTATTTACTTTGTTGTTTATATGCTCCGTAAATTTCAACGACATGTCCATAATAACTCCCAAATCTTTTTCGGATGTAACTTTATCCACAATTTTGTGCACCTGATCTGCTTCCATCGTATAATCGTAATTTATATCATGGATTCCAACATGAAGATGTTTACATTTTTCAAGTGGTATCCCGTTTTCCAGAGTTTTGCCCAAATTTCAGCGGCACTTAAACTTCTTTTTAACAATTTCGTCCCTAATCAGTCCTTCAAGCAGCTTTCCGGGTACTGAAGTTAGACTGATAGGTCTATGATTTTTAGCTTTTGTTTTCGTTCCATTCTTGTAGATGGCAGTAATGTTACTTTGCTTCCAAACATCTGGTAGTTCACTATTTTCCATAGACTTCTTAAAAATAATTTCCAAAGGCTCCAGAAGTACATCTTTACACTCCGTTATTAATTTCGGGTGTAAACAGTCAGGCCCCAGTGATTTAGCTGCCTTCAGTTTGTCAACTGCTTTTGCTATTTTGGATGCATTTATTTCGATGTTCAATAGGGGTTCATTGTAGTTCTGTCATCAAACGGTAGTCATAACGAAAACATGCCTATATAATTTTGACCCGGTAAATCCCGCTTTTATATAGTAAAACTGGGGTTTACAGGGGTATACATTATTTTTCTTATTTCTGCTCAGAAACGTAGATTGTGGGTACACGTTAGAACCGCCTCGCCGAGGCGGTTCTAACGAGTGCCCACAATCTATGTTTTGAGCAGGAATATAAAGAATATCAGAATTTTTTATCTGAAAATTTTCAGTTTTTTGGTGGTAAAAGTTTCAATATATTCTAATAGGCTTGTTTTCGTAATGAAAGTCTCTGACCCTTTCAAAAACACTCGCAAAATAATTGTTCAAGATTTCTGCCTTATCTTTATCATCATTTGTGCAAATACTATCTGGTGATTCTAACTGGCCAATATTTGCTTTTGCATTTGTTTTTGAGCGTACATATCTCCAGAAGAGTTTGTTGTCTTATTTAATTTTTGTGGCAAGGTCCTTTTCGAAACTACAAATGTATATTTAGATCTTCTCAACTCAGATATTACTTTATTTCTTGCCGCTTTGTAATCATTATAATTTGGATCCGTTTTACAGTGCTGATACTTTAACTATTTAGTGTGTTTTTAGCTCACCTGAGCTATGCTAAGGATGATCTATTGTGATCACTTTTCGTCCGTCGTCCGTCCGTCCGTGCGTCTGTCCGTCCATCCGTTAACATTTTCAAACGAATTCTGCTCTGAAGCCGCTGAGCCAATTTTGCTCAAATTTTATATGGAGCCTCCTTAGGTTTGGGGAACGATAAAATGCTAAAATGGTCGCGGTCCGTTGACCAAGATGGCCGCCATGCCCATATATGGTAAAAACCTTTAAAAATAATCTTCTCCAGAACCGAGGATGCCTTTGCACAAATCATCGGGGACGAGAGGTTAAAATAATTGTTGTACATTGACGTTTGACCTTTTTACGGCGAGGTCGTTTGCTCCCCTATGCATTTGTATGGGCACCATTCATTTGTATGGAAAAAATGTTGAGAATTTCAAACGAATTCTCCTCTGAAGCCTCTGAGCCAATGTTGCTCAAATTTCATGTGGAGCCTCATTAGATTGGGGGAACGAAAAATTGCTAAAATGGTTGCGGTCCATTGACCAAGATGGCCGCCACGCCCATATATGGTAAAAAACCTTTAAAAATCTTCTTCTCTAGAACAGAGGATGCCTGTGGGCTGAATCTTTGCACAAATCATCAGGGACGGGAGGTCTACCAAAGTTGCTAAAATGATAGTCGTACATTTTCGTTTGACCTTTTAACGGCGAGCTCAAGTTTGCTTCCCTATGCATTTGTATGGGCCCCATACATTTGTATGGGAAAAATGTTGAGAATTTCAAACGACTTCTCCTCTGAAACCTCTGGGCCAATGTTGGTTCAAATTTCATGTGGAGCCTACTTAGGTTGGGGGAACGAAAGATTGCTAAAATGGTCGCGGTCCATTGACCAAGATGGCTGCCATGCCCATATATGGTAAAAACCTTAAAAAATCTTCTTCTCCAGAACCAAATAAGCCCTGGGGCCTTATCTTTGCACAAATCCTCGGGGACAGGAGATCTACCAAAATTGCTAAAATGATGGTCCTACGTTGACATTTGACCTTTATACGTCAAGGTCAAATTTGCTTCCTATGCATTTGTATGGGCACCATATATTTATGTGGGAAAAATGTTGAGAATTCATATTTTGGATATCTCCTCTATAATCCATTTGAATCGATGATGAGCATTAGGGTGCTTATGAGACGAAAATTAGCTAAATGAGCTGATAGAAAATCCAAGATGGCCACCACAGCCGCCATCTTAAAAATCAATTTTCGACCTCTTCTCAAACCTTAGATCGCTTTGAGCCGAAACTTGCTCTTTAGCAACAGGATGACTGCTGGATCGAAACAAGCTAAATTTGTGTCAGTCAAAAATCCAAGATGGCCGCAATGGTTCTGCTCCATTGAACAAGATGGCCACCAAAGCTAGAAATAGAAAATCTTCAACGACATCTAGTACTTGGCCAATGGCCTGATTTCAAAATATTTGCACAGAAGTATTCCACCAATGGCCTTCAACCAAAATTACTAAAATGGCTCCGCTTGGCTGAACAAAATGGCTGCCAGAACTAAAAATAGAAAAAAACCTTCAAAAGACGTCTCCTCTGCTGCCAGTGTCCCGATTTCAAAGTAATTTCACAGAAGTGTTCCTCTTATGGTCCTTTACCAAAACTGGTAAAAAAGTTCTACTCGGCTGAACGAAGTGGCCGCCAGAGCTAAAAATAGAAAAAAAATCTTTAAACATCTCCTCCTTGGCCAGTAGCCTGATTTCAAAATGATTTCACATAAATGTTCCTCTTACCCCCCCCCCCCCCCCCCCCCTTTACCAGAATTGCCAAAATGGTTCTGCTCTGCTGAACAAAATGGTCACCGGAGCTAGAAATAGAAAAACCTTTAAACGACATCTCTGTGGCCAGTGGCAAGATTTCAGAATAATTTCACATTAGTGTTCCTCTTATGCCCCTTTGCCAAAATTGATAAAATGGTTCTGTTCTGCTGAAAAAAATGGTTGCCAGAGCTAAAAAAAAAAAACAACAACAACAACAAAACAAAAAAAAAAAAAAAAAAAAAAAAAAAAAAAAAAAAACAACCATTAAAGGACAGGATAAATAGATGAACCAAATGACTTCTGAAAAATATGTGAACTTTGTTTTTACTTATGGCGTTTTGAAAATTTCAGCATTTTAACCTTATAAGCAAGATATCTCAAAACCTGTTTAAGCCATTGCCTTGTCATAAGAGTATTGGAAAAATGTTGCATGCCATCTGCATATCTGCAGTGGCGGTTTCACTCAGGTGAGCGAGTTGTGGCCCGTGGACCTCTTGTTTCTTAATTACAGATAAGCATTGCCGGTTCACATAGGGGATTCCTCTTCCCAGACCCACTGGAAATCTTACTCTCTGGTACATTTTCTTCTACTAATTTGATAAGTTTATCTGTAAGAATTTCCCATGCCTCTGACAAGTCTAGTCCCTGCAGAATGTCTGCCCAATTGATGTCAATCAGCGTTTGGTTTGTAACATTATAGTTTCCCTTGAAAAAGTTGTAACATTATAGTTTCCCTTGAAAAAGTTAAATTTCTTTGCTGACGTCTGATTTGATTTAATATAGCAATTGTGGACAAATTCCAACATCAAATGATCACTTTTACCAAGCCCTGGTTTGTACTCCCATTTTCTAATCTGTTCTTTGTTTGCAAAGGCAACCTTTTTTTTATGTTTATTTTACTACACTGCAGCTGGTTTTAGTGCCGTGTTGCGGCGTTAGAACGTCTCCCTGTACATCACCATAGTGCAGATTATATTTCGTTTCCTTTGGGATCATTGGGCCCATTGTGGTGTATTTGAAAATGGAGTTCTGCTCATGTATACACTAGAGGGCGTAAGCAGTGCTGCAAACTTCATTACTGCTTATGAAGAGTCTCCATAAAACCGAGACTATCATTTTCTAATCTGTACTGTGTTCTTTGTTTCCAAAGGCAATCTTTTTGACGTTTACTTTACTACACTGCAGCTGGTGTTAGTGCCGTGTGGCGGCGGTAGAACGTCTCCCCGTACATCACCATAGTGCAAATTGTATTTCTTTTCCTTCGGGATCATTGGGCCCAGTGTGGTATATTTGAAAATGGAGTTTTGCTCATGTATACGCTAGAGGGCGTATGCAGTGTTGCAAACTTCATTACTGCTTATGAAGAGTCTCCATAAAACCTAGAATCCCATTTTCTAAGCTGTACTGTGTTCTTTGTTTCCAAAGGCAATATTTTTGACGTTTATTGTATTTCAATTGGCTAACTGTATCTTCTTCATTGGTTAAAATCCAATCTAATATCGATGGTGCATT
Organism: Anodontia alba; assembly: GCA_964016985.1. Taxonomy (NCBI): domain Eukaryota; kingdom Metazoa; phylum Mollusca; class Bivalvia; order Lucinida; family Lucinidae; genus Anodontia; species Anodontia alba. The sequence continues at coordinate 49,235,018 of OZ024828.1, read as the reverse complement.
TTGATCTCTGTATCTTGTAGGCTTTTTCACGTGTTGAATTAAAAAAAGTCCCTTATGCACTCTAAAAGCAATGACGAAATATGTTCTTCATGTTCTGTTGTGATATAATTACTCCAGCTATATGTTCAAAGTTAAAATCCCCAACTATCTGCAGATGTGAAGGTTTCTTTGTTTGAACTCCCGAAGTAATGCGAACAAGTTCTAGATATTTTCACAACTGCAGTTTGGACTCCTATATACACAACCTAATATAAATCTATCTCCACCAGTTAAATTAATTTTACACTAGGTAGATTCCATGGAATTTTTCGAAACACTGATTTCGATTGCCGGAAGACTGTTTTTGACATATAAAATAACACGTCTACCCTGTGTTAAGTCTGATTTGAAAATTGTATTATCCACTAAGTATGAAAATCTCTTCATTAATTTCAAATGCCTTATTTTTCGGAAGTACTTCCGTTAGTGCCATTATGTCTGGTGCTCTTGCTTTAATGTTACATTCTAATTCGATTCCTTTAGTTGAGACAGGCAGTCGCAATTTGCATAAACAATTGATAACCTTTCTGGGACAAGTTCTGAGCTATTAAGACTGAGAATTTCACTATGTACAGTCTTATTAAAACTAAAACATGATTCCTAGGCTAGGGTTGATGAGGCTGGACTAACTCCTCTAGCGTCCTGTCTGTAACCTCCGACCACTGTGTAATCCCCAGCTTCTGTCGTGTTGTTGAATACATTTGAGCTAGCTTGTTGGTTGACAACTGTATCGTCTTCAAATACCTCGGATTCTGTATGTATATTTAGTTGTGACAAGCTGCTTTCTGCCAGTATTGGACTCGGAAGTGGCGTCGCTCCGACTTCCATAGCTTCTCGATTTCTGTTTGATGTCCTGTTGGGTTCTTCACCTGCCTCTGCATTTCTTACTCTTTCCCTCCGTTTTCTTCTTTCGACTCTTTGGGTCGGGGTTAAATCCTTTACAACTATGACCCCCTTCATCTGTTCAGTTGCTTTCTGTGCCACAAACTTGGCATTATCCAAAAGAATTTTTTTGAGACTTCATTTCTAAAACCAATTTCAACGGTCTTGTATTTGATGGACTTTTTTACCTAACCTGAAACATGTTGTAACTAGTAGATTATCTAGCCCTATGGAAGAACAGTGATATTATGTCGTCTAAGTCACCCCATTTATTTGCCTTCACAATAATATCCCTTGGTCTGCGGTTATTGGATAGTCTGTTTGTAGCACGAGTAATCCGATGGACCCGGTCGATCTCCCTAGGATCAACCCCACCATCAACATACTGGTTAAGAAAGCTGCATACTAGGGTTTCACTGCTTGTTTTATCATTTGCAGGACTACCTGATATTACTATATTATTACGCCTCGAGTACTGTTCGAAATCACACTGTGATTTTGACGATTCAAGTTCATCAGTAAGCTGCTTAACGTTACTGGATAGCTCTTTTATGGTGTCATTGAGGTCATTTGTCACAGCTTTGACAGATTGGTTTACAACATTTTCTGTTGGGGTGTTCTTTAGCACCTCCATCACCTGTGTTACAAGTTTGTCTTGGATTTTTGGTATTTGAAATAAATCCTCGATGAAACCATTTAACAAGTTTTCATTCTTAATTAGGCAAGCTAGCAGAGAATCTACCAGGACTTCTGGATCAACCTCAGCAGAGGTCTCGTACTCTTCGTCACTCTCCCTCCCACCCCCCCCCCCCTTTGACGTTTGGGTGTGGGTGCATCCCTGCGGCTTCGCGTAACAAATGAAGTAGCAGCTGTGGCTGTAGCTCTCGTAGATTAGGCAATATTAAGCTTTCTACCCTTTGCTTTGTTTTTGTTACCCATACTGCTAGTTTACAGATTAAATCTATCTTGACAATCACAATCACCCGACCAACGGAAACTAGTGACTAAGGAGAATTTACACAAAATTTACACAGCTCCCTCAGTTTTTTTGACACTTGAACGTATATTCTTGTGTCGAAGGTCTTTTAAAGCATCATGCACAAAAACCAACTCTTTAACTCATTGCCTCTTCCAAGTTATTGAGCGAAATCTAGACGGCGCCAAAAATTTTTCAACTCGCCATTACAGTACCGGAAGTTCTAAGCGGCCAATTCACTTTATGTGTTTCTTAAAATAATCATAGTATATTGATCCTTCAAAATATTATTTTCATAATAAAAGAATTTATATACATGTATCCGCTTGACAATTTTATACATTAATGGATGGTGACTATGGCGAGACAATTCTCACACACCAGTCATCATATTTTTTGTCCCCCGCCTTTTCGAAGAAAAGCGGAGGGACAATGTTTTTGGTTTTCCGTGGGGCGTGGTGCGTAGTGCGTGGTTCCGAATTTTAGTAGGTACTTTGTCCCCTTAACTCCTCCCATAGATTTTGTCCGATCCTTTTGAAACTTTACAGGTGTTTTAAGGATGGTCTGAAGATGTGCATGTGTTTTTCTTTCAGAATTCTGAAATTATTTTTTACAACTTTTTACATATTTTAAACTTGGACATTTTTTGAGTTCTAATCTTACAGAAGTCTATAGGGAGTAGGTACCTTGTCCCCTTAACTCCTCCCACAGTTTTTGGCCGATCCTTTTGAAACTTTACGTGAGCTTTTAGGATGGCCTGAAGATATGCATGTGTTTTTTTTCAGAATTTTTTTCAGAATCCTGAAATAATTTTTTATCACTTTTTCCGCATTTTTAACTTAGACATTTTTTGAGTTCTAATACTACAGAAGTGTATAGGGAGCAGATACCTTGTCCCCTTAACTCCTCCCACAGTTTTTGGCCGATCCTTTTGAAACTTTACAGGTGCTTTAAGGATGGTCTGAAGATATGCATGTGGTTTTTTCAGAATCCTGAAATTATTTTTTCTTACTTTTTACACGTTTTGAACTTAGACATTTTTTGAGTTCTAATATTACAGAAGTCTATAGGGAGTAGGTACCTTGTCCCCTTAACTCCTCCCACAGTTTTTGGCCGATCCTTTTGAAACTTTACGTGGGCTTTTAGGATGGCCTGAAAATATGCAGGTGGATTTTTCAGAATCCTGAAATTATTTTTTATCACTTTTTACACATTTTGAACTTAGACATTTTTTGAGTTCTAATATTACAGAAGTCTATAGGGAGGAGGTACCTTGTCCCCTTAACTCCTCCCACAGTTTTTGTCCGATCCTTTTGAAACTTTACGTGGGCTTTTAGGATGGCCTGAAAATATGCAGGTTGATTTTTCAGAATCCTGAAATTATTTTTTATCACTTTTTACACATTTTGAACTTAGACATTTTTTGAGTTCTAATATTACAGAAGTCTATAGGGAGGAGGTACCTTGTCCCCTTAATCCTCCCACAGTTTTTGTCCGATCCTTTTTAAACTTTACAAGGGCTTTTAGGATGGCCTGAAGATATGCATGTGGTTTTTTCAGAATCCTGAAATAATTTTTTTATTACTTTTTCCGCATTTTTAACTTAGACATTTTCTGAGTTCTAATACTACAGAAGTGTATAGGGAGCAGGTACCTTGTCCCCTTAACTCCTCCCACAGTTTTTGTCCGATCCTTTTGAAACTTTACAAGGGCTTTTAGGATGGCCTGAAGGTATGCACATGGTTTTTTCAGAATCCTGAAATAATTTTTTATCACTTTTTCCGCATTTTTAACTTAGACATTTTTTGAGTTCTAATACTACAGAAGCGTATAGGGAGTAGGTACCTTGACCCCGTAACTCCTACCACAGTTTTAAGCCGATCCTTTTGAAACTTTACAGGTGCTTTAAGGATGGTCTGGAGATATGCATGTGGTTTTTTCAGAATCTTGAAATTATTTTTTATCACTGGTTTCCTGCTTCAGTACTTAGGTAAGTGATACAGGACCAATGGTCCTCTGGTTAACTTTACCATTTTTAACACCTCAAATAAAAATAAGGCGGGGGACATATATTCCCCATAGAATTTGCTTGTTTTTTCTGTCAGTATCGGGATCGATTTTAGTACCTATAATTTACTGTCCTCTTTCTTGGTCTTCGCTGTATGTGGGTGAAGCAGTGTCTGTCAACCACTTCCACAATTCTCCTCAACCAGTACTTAGCCAAAATTGGGCTAGGGTGAATACAGTCTTTAAATTGGAAGAAGCTGTACATATTCCTTGTGATTATCAAATCACAGCTGAATTTTGGGAATGATTTCCCGTTTGAGCCATTTATTTTACGAATTTCCTTGTTTATAATTTCTCTGGATAGCTGAATGTGCCTGTCTTGGTCTGCAAATATTTCCGGTTCTTTGTGCCCGTAGTATCTATTAAATTCTCTTATATAAAACACAGGTATTTCCAAGAAAGTAACTGGGAAATTTTCTCTACTAGCTAGAGTGTTTATCTTTTTTTTATATTTTGTATCAAATTTGCAGCATCCCTTGAATAATTCTCATTTAGGCTTACATATTTCCTATCTTTTGTGGTCATGTCACAGGTGCCCAGCCATATAAACAGGTGAAAATCACCGTACTTTTCCTTCAGACTGCTACAATGATCTGATAAGTAATCTACTCCCCGAGTAGAGGTCCAACCCTTATCTCCCAACCAAATAATACATGTACTGTTGTCTATCTCATTACTAGGTTTCCTGAGAGGATTTGTCAAAATTCGCTCACACCACCATTCCATGAGATCCTGACACTTGGCTAAATACCCTTCAAGCTTCCTTCTGTTCATAGTATGTAGGTAATACTAATATTATCTAGGTAATACTAAAGTGCCTCTTCAAGCCTCAGGCTCTTAATATGTGATGATAATAATATCATGGAAATCTGTTTTTAATCCGAGCATGTTTATTATAAAATTGGTATACAGGCATGTGACTGCTCATAAGAGTGCTTCTAAAGTCATTGCTGTTCTTTTTTTTTGTATGTGTGTGTGTCCTTCCTATATCATAATGCCGGCACAAGGTGTTTTTTTTTTGCAGACACAACTTTACATGTATTTCCTAAGACGCAGATTCCTGTGGTCTCTTGTCGCTGTATAAGCTACATGTATGTATGCTGGCCAAATAATTAAAGAACATATACCTCTAGCGTCTTCTTATTCTTTCCTCTAAAAAAAAATACTTCTTACATTTTACCACTCTTCTTGCACTTTTTGCATTCCGCAAAAAGTTTTTATAGGTCTTTTCGCACCCTCTCTGTAATATCCGCCATTTTTTTCTTGTTTGGCGCACGAGGTGAGAGAGACAGTCGTCCCGAAATGATACTACAAGTTCAGAAACTCCTCAAATGTTACTTTTATCATCAGTAACCGATCTCCAAGAGTAATAGTGACTTCCAGAACGAAGCCAACATTTCTTGTATACATCGCATCTTTTAACAAATTCTTCTCAGCAGATTGAAAGCATGGCCGACAAATTGCGCGCGCAACCAGAAATTTAATACTATGATCAGCCTAATCCAGATGAGCGATTTCTGGCTCACTTGGGCCGCAAGTATTTTACTTTATTTTGTTATTGTTTAACCTGTTAGCAAAAGCAGTACTTCAGTACGATTCAATTCATATTACGGAAAATCAAAAAGTACACATTCTTATGGGCAATGACGTAAAATACTGTCTTTCTTTCTTTCTTTACGTCTAAACCTCGTAGGAGGATACATGCGGTGTACATTGTACACTCCGGGTTGCAGGATGAAGGTCTACAAGAAACCAATTTGAATTACCGTATGGTTCTTTAACCTGCACAGGGTGTGACTTTTCTTGCACTGGGGACCTCCAATTAACGTCCCGATCCGAAGAACGGCACACTGTTTTCATGTCATGCCTGCAAATGACATGAAGGAAAGCGTGCTCGGACACCGAAAATTCCCTTGCCTAAGTCTGGGATCTATCCTGATACATCTAGCTCTAGAGACCAGTGCGCTCACCACTGAGTACCGCGCTACCTAAAATACGTGTTTTATACGTCTTTGTTATGGGATAAATGAATGTTTTTTGTTGACAGGGCAACACAAAACTAAGTGATGTGAATGTTGCTTTTCACACACAGACAGATACTTGATAAAGTAAAACATTAAAACCAATCAAATAATAAACACGTTACCATTCATAGTTAAAATCAGTCAAAACCACATATAATTTCAATAAAGGAAACAGTTTTGTTTCCATGACAACGCAAGATTTTCTTAAGTGATAACTTTTTTTCTTTCTAAATTGTCATCCAGACAAAAACAATGTGCTTTTACGGGATAAATTCGACATATTTGTTGCCATGGCAACATAAATTTCTGTGCAATGTTGATTTTCTTCATAAATTTGTGTTTCGATATTCGACACCTATGATACTATCAAGTGGATATGCCTTTAATTACATTGTTCTCAGATTGCTGCCATGAAATCGATTAAAAACAAACAGTTTTACAATACAACATATAGTGTATTGCTGTTGCCATAGCAACAGTTTTTTTTTTTCAAACTTATTTTTGCTGTTTTTTGAAGATGTCCCATGTTGACTTATATTTAGAAAAGTTTTCATTAATATATTAAATAGGGCAGATTTTTGTCATTCGTGAACCAGTCCCTTTTGATTTATATCCTAAAGTCTTAAGCCTATAAGTTAACTTACGGTATAGGCAGGCTCCATCGTCCACACTCTTCGAACATCTCAGAAACCGCTGGGTCAATCCAAACCCAATTTCATATAAAGCCACAAAGGCATTTGGGGAACAAACATTTGTGAAAATGATCCAATAATGTCATTAGGATATCCGCCTTCCCATATACATTGTTGTATCTAGAGGGGGACGAGAGGCTATTTCTCCACCTCATAAAAAACATGAATGGGACAAGGGGCCTTGATGGCCCTCAACATTATGTCGTGTTGCTATTATTTAAGGTAATAGAATCCCTTAAAATAGGTGATGTCTCTTTAACAATGGTTATGGGGCCAAAAATGGCCCCAGCACTTTGGTCCTAGCGGCAACACTGCATATATGAGCCGCTACATGAAAGAAAAAACAACAAAATGACGTGCACCCAGCGCAGACTCAGATCAGCCTAGGCATCTGCCGTCTGATCAGTTTTCACTGTCTACACGTAGAAATCTTAGCTCCTTAGCAACCCATTGAGTACACAGCGAAGATTGATCAGACTGGGCGGATACACATGTTGATCAGATTCTTCCCTAGGAGCCCAGTCATTTTGTTGGTTTTGTCATGTGCTGGCTCAGTTATGGTAAAAACCGTCCAGATCAGCAGGCCGATTAGCTTCGAACCTACTGGCCCAGTGGCTCAGTTACTAGAGCGTCCGATTTGCGTCCGGGAGGTTGTGGGTTCGATCCCCGGCCGTCATACCAAACACTTTAAAAATGGTATTATCTGCTCTTTCGTTTGCGCTCAGCATTGAGAAAGCGGAACTAGTCGACCTGGTGTCAGCATACTGTGACTGGATGGAATGTTACATCATGTATCTGAGGTGTGATATGTCAGTGAGGCAGTACTCTTAAAATGAGCATTGAGCTCCCTGTCACATCCAGACACCGTCGCGATATGACTGAAAGGTTGTTGAAAGCGACGTGAAGTCTGAATAAAAAAAAAACAACCAAAAACCTTGGAACTTCCTATTTTTTTTTTCAGGTTGAAATCTGTCCGATAGATTACGATTTAATGTCTGGTAATAATAATCTATGCTGATATCCCCAGTAAACCGTATTTTACATTTTCTAGTGAAGAGTTTATGTGTGAACAGGACAATAACAAAACTGGAAAGATATATATGTATACATAATATAGAATTCTAGAAACTGATCATAATATCCCTCAGCTGCCGGGGCTTTGTACGCTTTACCCATGCTCTTATACCCTGTAGATTTGGTATAATTAATCTCCACCCTCCCCGTTTGTATGGATCATGCTCATGAAATATTTCTGTTTTTTTTTTTTCCTTTTACATTAATAACTTGTTTTTCCTTCTTGTCCCGCTTTACTAGACTGCATTTTGTTGATAGCATTATACGCTAATCTAATGGTACTATTCATGATTTTTGTCGCTTATATAACCATTTTCTTACTCTATATATATGCTTTGGCCATAAATGTTCACAATAGATATTGTATATATTAGGAGATGAACTAAATAAGCAGTATGCTTTCGTTCAAATCCTAATGAGTATTGTATTTATGTACGACTGTGTTGTGGTTTCGATGAAATAAAATACGTTTAAACCAACTGACGGAAAATAATCAAGAAAAATGTATATAAAAATATTATTTATTTGTTAGGCTGTCCTTCTGCAGGGACATTTCTGGGATGGACCTACCTGTTTTATGAGACAACTATATGATAGAATGAATCTGGTTTTGTATTTTTCTGGGCCCCTATCATGAGGAAACCAAATCTGGTGTTTATTTTGCTCTTGCATTAAGGATTCTTGGTCCATTTTCCCAAGGGCCCTTAAAATGTTCCAATGGGCCCTCAAAATTTAGAAAGTGCATATAGAGAGTTAAGAAATGAATAGAACATGGACCGTTAGCATATGTTAATTATGGGTTGGTGCTAATTTTGAATCAGAAATATCACTGCTTCTGTTAAGGCTGAATGACATACCTTGTATTGTTGTTTGATGTACATGGTCATGGTAAGGTTCAGTACTGAAGATTTGGTGATAGATAAAACGCAGTTCCAAGCAACAATGTCCCTGGCCAACTTACACACCTGCTCAGTCATTCACTGTTCACAAATAAGAGCTTGCATTTAGTGAATTACAGAGACCTGAACGAAACTGTGTTTCTGCGGTAGGATGGGCTACCTTGCTTTTTGCTGTCGATCTGCCTGTCTGTCTGCCTATCTGTCTCTGTCTGCCTGCCTGCCTACCTACCTACCTATTTGCTCAGACAGATCTGTTGAAATATTTAGAGTAAATATGGTATAATTTTATACAGGAACAAAGACATTATAAATGAATGAATGATCGGAATTTCAGACGTAGCAGCTTTATGATCTAGCTACAGCGAGTTGATGCAGTACAGTATAGTTTTGATATTATTTATATGCGGCAATATTTTTGCGGGGCAAAGTATTTTACGCTATCTATCTATCTTTCTATCTGTCTGTCTGTCTGTCTGTCTGTCTGTCCGTCCGTCAATCAATTTACAAACAGCAATCAGAGTTATGCCAGCAATGCATATCTGTAACTACGGGAAGTCAATCAAACTTCTCTGCGGTCTCTGCAGCAACAGCGGTAGCAAGCAAGGCATTCCAAAATGAAAACTGCTGGGGGAAAAGGAAAACTAGAGCATCCGATAATGTTTCCATGTTGAATGAATCACAGTTTTCCAGTTTGAAACCCTTTGGTTTAAACATGTGTACAGCTGAGTTAGTGAAAAGTGTGATGCAGCCATAGAGCTATGTACGACAAGAGAAATTACTACGTGTTTTTGTCTGACAGCAGAACAAACATATGTAGAAAAAACAAAACAACTTCACCAAACATATATAGAGAACGTAGTTGGGCCATTACCACAGTCTTCGCGAAAACTTTTGAAGTGCTACAGGACGGCTGTCAGTCTGACAGAAATTTTCTCCAGGACAGAGGGAAAATCTACAGGACATCCAAATTTTGGTTTCAATTGATAACAACTTAGGATTAGAAAATATAATTTTAGTATTCAGATGATACTGTTTTAGTGCCTTTTTACCCAAAACCATGAAGGCAAAAGCAAATGAAATTAAAAAAAAAAAAAAAAAAAAAAAAAAAAAAAGAAACGTCTATTATTAAATTTTGGCGATTGAAAAGTGTTGCAGGACAGCTGTCAGACAGGCTGAAAATTTTTGCAGGACAAAACGAAAATTTCCCGGTTTTGTCAGACAGTCCTGCAGTTTTCGCGAAGACTGATTACCAGAGGGCCCAAAAGACTAAGTTATTTAGGCCTGATGGCTGTTATAGTACCGACATATTTTCGAACGTCACTCTTCTGACATAATTTCGACGCATCGTTTTGTGTCACTCGTAACCGGACTGTTGGCTCGGTTGATTATAATTCTAAGGCATGGAATCCGAGTCTATTTTCACTGTAAAAAGTCTGCTGAACTACATTGCATTTTGTCAAGGCGTAAACTGGACGCCCACATAGGAGGACATTTTCAGTATTGAAATTGAATTTTGTATTGGGAAATGTTTGTTTGTGTTGAGGTTTTACGGCCCAGTCAACCCAATTGGGTCATGTCGAGCGCGGTCAATTTACCTAACCACACGTTTATTGGTCAGGCTTAGTCCTTTAAGCGGTTAACCAGTATTGTGCACATTCTTTCGCCAGAAACTGACAACTGCCCATCTTGAATCAGCGGAAGGGAGAGAATGACCGTAGAAAATATTTCATGATCAATCTCCACGAAAGAATGTTGCCGACCTCGGCGGGGGTTGAACCCGCGACCTCCTGGTCTCCAGTCGATTGGAGAACTGTCTATAAAAGTATAATCATTTCGGTAGGTTGTTTACGATCGAGCCAAAGTATACACACACACACACACACACCAAACTTTCCTTAAAGACACATTTTGGATTGCATAACATCCTAATGACCATACGCAGATAAAGAAATCCTTGGTGACTTTGGCCACTCTTATAGGTAGGGGCCTGATATTTGCCAAGCTAATGATGAAGACAGAGAACCAGGTAAGGTGGGTTATTTGGTGATAATTTGATATATATATTTTTTTTTCCTTTTTCTTCAATGTGTAATAATAATGCCCTTCTGTTTTTAGTAAATAATTATTGATTACGTATTGAAAGTACTGGAAAACATGTGTCATACAACGGAAAAAGAATTTCAGTTTTTGACAGGTACTAAAGAAACAAATCACATTAATTTCTGCAAAATAACATGTTTGCTCAGTGAAGGCTCGGATCAGACTGCGCATCTCCGCAGACTGATCAGCCTGTGCTATTTGGACAAAGAAGCAGTATATCTTGTAGAGTGTGTGGTGAAGACTGAATAGACTGTGCAGGCTGATCTGAATCTTCACTAAACATACAGACTAGTTTGTAGAAATAACTGTGTTTCATAAAATTCAGTTTGTGTGATTGCAGAAAATAAATATTTACATTTTTGGATACAATTATTTTTTAAATTGCCTACCAGATTTATTATATAGTGCTCCATCAGTATGATAAGGATTCAGTTTGTGAAGTGGTCTTATTTACTTTAGAAAATAAATAAATAAATAAATAAATAAATAATTAAAACAAAACTTTCAATTTTATACATCTATTTCAGTTTATTTGTACTTTTTACACAATTCAAGAAAAACAACGGCCTCGGTGGCTCAATTGGATGCGCCGTCCGACTGGAGACCAGGAGGTCGCGGGGTCAACCCCCGCCGAGGTCGGCAACATTCTTTCGTGGAGATTTGGTCAAGAAATATTTTCTACGGTCATTCTCTCCCTTCCACCGATTCAGGAAGGGCAGTTGTCAGTTTCTGGCGAAAGAATGTGCACAATACTGGTTAACCGCATACAGACTAGTTTGTAGAAATAACTGTTTCAGAAAATTCAGTTTGTGTGATTGCAGAAAATAAATATTTACATTTTTGGATACAATTATTTTTTAAATTTCCTACCAGATTTATTATATAGTGCTCCATCAGTATGATAAGGATTCAGTTTGTGAAGTGTTCTTATTTACTTTAGAAAATAAATAAATAAATAAATAAATAAATAAATAAATAAATAAATAAAAAAACCTTTCAATTTTATACAACTATTTCAGTTTATTTGTACTTTTTACACAATTCAAGAAAAACAACGGCCTCGGTGGCTCAGTTGGATGCGCCGTCCGACTGGAGACCAGGAGGTCGCGGGTTCAACCCCCGCCGAGGTCGGCAACATTCTTTCGTGGAGTTTTGATCAAGAAATATTTTCTACGGTCATTCTCTCCCTTCCACCGATTCAGGCAACGCAGTTATCAGTTTCTGGCGAAAGAATGTGCACAATACTGGTTAACCGCTTAGAGGACTAAGCCTGCCCAGTAAACGTGTGGTTAGGTAAACTGACCGCGCTCGACATGATCCCACTGGGTTGACTGGGCCGTAAACCCTCAATACAAACAAACAAAAGAAAAAAACAACACTTTTATATTTTAGAAAAAACTATCAAAAAGTCAATAAATAAATAATTCAACACAATTCAACAAATTAAATGTAAAATTTGCAAATGAATTTATCTGGTTCTAAAGTAACATATTGAATACTTCTCAATTATATGAATTATATGAATTATAGGGCCCCACCTAAGGAGACTTAACCTCTTTATAATGACCACATAATCGCTTAGATAAGATGAGTCTTTGATGTGCGCTCTGTTATTAGGACTGTATATTAGGGCTGATCATGAGAGGGGGGTCTGGCCAAAGAAGGGAAAAAATGTAACCGCGCGTTAGACGAAATCCAGGTAACGGTTATTTATGTTTATAGCCGCGCTGTTCTTGTCGCTGTGACGTCAGAATGCAGTATAAAGAAAGTTATCTGTAAAATACGGACAGGGATATTGGCGAACAGAGCTGACCCAGATCAGACGTCGAAGAAAGCGGCGTCTGATCAGGGTCTGCACGGTTTGCTTTAAATACAGGAAGTTAAGGTTAAAAGAAAGTCTTAAATTCCCTTTCGGGACCATTTCGATCCACCAAGGCTGTCAGTGCTTAGATTTAAATATTACAAATATTATATAATTGAGATATATCTCAGCCTTTCCACCTTAAGGACTTGCACAGATTATTATGGCTTTTACTCTATCAGATTTAACATTATACACGTAAAACTATATCCACGGTAGCCTTGTTAGTCGACATACACTGACCAATATACAAGTTCCGTTAACACTGATACTTGGAGTCAGTAGAGCATATATGGTCAGCTTCTGATTTCTTGCATTTTTTTTTTTTTTGTGTGTATGTGGTTGTGTGTGAAGCAAAAGAAAGGAAAAAAGAAAGAGCGATAACGTCAACAAACAAAAAACAACAGTTGTGTATACCTGTGACATTTGTCCATTTCTTGATAATCTTTGTCAAAGTTAAAGCACTGTGGGGTGATGCTATAGTTTATATAGATATTCAACAACAAAGAAACGTTCTATTCTACTCTAATACAATATATCTTTTTCAGGTACTCAACTAACCGTACAAAACATTGATGCGCTTATATGGAACAGAAAGTAGATTGTCACAGAAACAGAGTACACTAAATATATTCTTAAATTGGGATAGATACTAGATTCTGTATTAAAGAGGGAATAAACCGCTTGCACCTGATGTTTGTTATTATCCTACGTAGTTCCCTGCCTTCAGACGTCGCTGTTTAGCAGACACTTCACTTGAAACGTCGTCTGATTTTCACTGAAAGTAGTAAAATCGAGTCGTCTGCTGCAATGCTGCTTGAAACAGTAAAGGGTTAAAGAAGAACGCATAACATTTGACTAGTTTCTATTGCCTACTGTCGGACGAAAATATAGCCCTAGGAAATGTTAAAAACTCCCTTGTTTCTAACATTGCTGGTAAATGCTTTACTATATGTTAACACAATTAAGCAGCAGCACAGGAACAACATCGATAAACCTTGTCATGCTGAGCCCGGATATAACCTGCATTTGCAAACAGTCTAGATCAAGAACAGTTGGCTTCTGAAGCAGCCAACTGATCTGGATCTGCACTGTTTGCCATTCAGTATGTGAATTTATATAAGCAATCTGGATCAAGTAATCTGATTAACTGAAAATTAGAATTGGGTGTGGCAACTTAATTTATTCAGCATGATAAGGGTTAAATGTGTTTGTAAAAACTATGTTGCTTTTTATTCCATGTAATGAAAGTAAGCGTTGTTGCTGCTGAATATAGCATTCTGGGTTGTTATACGTGATATGGCAGGTCTGCAGGATCCAATGCAAAGCCATACGGGTCAGACATCTCACGTTTGTGACCTTTGTGGGCAAACCTTTTTCCAAGTGGAAAATCTCAAGGCACACATAGCAATTCACAACACATTAAAGCCGTATGTATGTGGTGTATGTAATGCATGCTTTTATCAACAGCGTGCTTTGAAGGAACACATAAATATACATACAGGAGATAGCGCTCATATATGCGATGTTTGTGGTAAATGTTTTTCCTGGGCAGCACGTCTGAAAGAACATATGGTCCTTCATACAGGAGAAAAGCCGTATGCTTGTGAGATTTGTGAAAAATGTTTCGCACATGCATCTACTCTGAAGAAGCATGTGTCAGTTCATACAAGGGGAAAGGCATTTGCTGTCAAAATCAGTGGAACTTCTTTTGCACAGTCTTCAGATATAGAGACCCACATAGACCATACAGAAGGCAAGCAAAATGTTTGCGACATGTGTGGGAAATATTTTGCGGATGTACCATCCCTAAAGACTCACTTATCAAGTCATACAGGACAGAAGCCATTTACTTGCGAGGTCTGTGGAAAATGTTCTACGAATGCATCATCTTTGAAGACTCACATGTTAGTTCTTACCAGGGAGAAGTCACATGTTTGTGACGTCTGTGGCAAATGTTTTTCAAGATCATCCCACCTGAAGGCCCACATGTTAAGTCATACAGGGAAGAAAGAATATACTTGCGACGTCTGTGGTAAATATTTTTACCTGTCGTCACATCTAAACACTCACCTGTTAAGTCATACAGGGGAGAAACCATATGCTTGCGAAGTCTGTGGCAAATGTTTTTCATTGTCTTCAAACAAAAAGGCACACATGTTAATTCATACAGGGGAGAAGTCATATGACTGCGACGTTTGTGGCAAATGCTTCTCACAGTCATCTTACCTGAAGGCTCACAAACTGATTCATGCAAACAAGAAGGCATATACTTGTAACATCTGTGGTAAGTGTTTTGCAAAGGCCTCGTACATAAAGACCCATTTGTTAGTTCATACAAAGGAGAAGCCATATATTTGCGATGTCTGCGGAAAATGTTTTTCACAGCCTTCAAGCCTGAAGACGCATGTTTTAAATCATACAGAGGAAAAAGCATGTGCTTGTGAAATATGTGGCAAAAGTTTTGCAAGGACATCACTCCTCAAGGTACACAAGTTACTTCATACGGGGGAGAAACCGTATGCTTGCGATATTTGTGGTAAACGTTTTGGACAGTCATCAAATCTGAATACTCACAAGGTAATTCATACAGGGGAAAAGCCATATACTTGCAATATATGTGGTAAGTGTTTTGCACACGCATCAAGCCTGAGGAATCATGGACTAAGTCATAAAGACAAGAAACCTCAAGGTTCTCATTAGCTCGAAATATGAAGTCCTGAACTCCTGTTTTGCTAGTTTTGACCCCCATGTTTATCGCACCTGCTTGTAGCAGGGTGCGATATAGGCGTCCGATTTTCTGTCCGTCCGTCCGTCCGTCCGTCTGTCAACATTTATGTCGACGTTCGACATTTATGTCAAAGTTAGTATTCTAAAATCAACTACAAGACTAAACAACCATCAAACCTTGCATGAAACATCTCCCTGACCTCCTGACTTTGCAACATAGGTGTCCGCTTTTCCGTATGTCTGTCCATTCGTCCGTCCGTCTGTCAACATTTATGTCGAAGTTCGACATTTATGTCAAAGTTAGTGTTTTAATCAACTACAAGACTAAACAACCATCAAACCTTGCATGAAACATCTCCCTGACCTCCTGACTTTGCGATATAGGTGCCCACTTTTCCATTCGCCTGTCTGTTCGTCTGTCCGTCTGTCCGTCTCTTAACAGTTCTGTTATGTCGAAGTTCGACATTTATATCAAAGTTAGTATTCTAATCAACTACAAGACTAAACAACCATCAAACCTTGTATGAAATATCTCCCTGACCTCCTGACTTTGCGACATAGGTGCCCGCTTTTCCATTCGTCTGTCCGTTTGTCCGTCCGTCTGTCTCTTAACAGTTCTGTTATGTCGAAGTTCGACATTTACGTCAAAGTTAGTATTTTAATCAACTACAATTCTACAACAACCATCATTCCTTGTATGACATATCTCCCTGACCTCCTGACTTGGCAGATATGTTGACCCAGTGACCTTGACCTATATTTTGCGCTCCATTGACTTTGACACAATTTACGTTGACGTTCCAGATCTTCTCAACTATAAGGCGTACAACTACCAAACCTTGCATAGTGCTTCTTCTAGATGTACAGACTTGGCAGGTACCTTGACCCGGTGACCTTGACCTATATTTTGCGCTCCAGTGACTTCGACATATTTTGCGTCGACGTTCGATATCTCCTCAACTATAAGGCCTACAACCATCAAACCTTGCAAATTGCTTCTCCTCAATGTACTGACTTAGCAGATACCTTGTCCTGGTGACCTTGACCTATATTTTGGCTGCAGTGACTTTGACATAATTTACATCATTGTTCCAGATCTCCTCAAGTGTAAGACCTCTAGCCACCAAACCTTGCATAGTGCTTCTCCTATATGTACTGACTTGGCAGGTATCTTGACCCGGTGACCTTGACCTATATTTTGCGCTCCAGTGCCTTTTACACATTTTACGTCAACGTTCAATATCTCCTCAACTATAAGGCCTACAACCATCAAACCTTGCATAGTGCTTCTCATTGTACGGACTCTGCAGGTACCTTGACTGGGTGACCTTGACCTATATTTCACGCTCCATTGACTTTTACACCTTTTACATCACCCTTCCATATATCCTCAACTGTAAGGCCTTCAACCACCAAACCTTATATAGCACTTCTTCTCGATATACTGACTCGACAGGTACCTTGACCTGGTGACCTTGACCTATATTGTGCACTCCAGTGACTTTGACACATTTTATATTGATGTTTGGTATCTCCTCAAATATAAGACCTACAACCACTAAACCTTGCATAGTGCTTCACCTTGCCCTGGCTTGGCAGGTACCTTGACCTAGTGACCTTGACCTATATTTGACACATTTTACGTTGATGTTTGATAACTCCTCAACTATAAGGCCTACAACCACCATACCTTGCATTGTGCTTCTCCTTGATGTACTGAATTAGCAGGTACCTTGACCCGTGACCTTGACCTATATTTCATGTTCCAGTGACTTTTACACATTTTACGTCAACGTTCCATTATCATTGGGCTGTATAATACGAAAAGTCAGTGCTGAAGATATAGCCATTACAGGGAATGGCACTGGCCAGGAATATATGTGCCCCATTAGGCACTTTGTCTACATTTTTTTTCAACCCAGTTTTCCAAGTAAGCACTGCTAAGAATGAAATAAACTTATTTAATAACCACATTCTGATTGTGGCTCCTGTGACTTTAGCGCCAGCAGGTGCGATGACGCCTTCCGCGGAATTCTTGTTTTAGCTCACCTGAGCTATGCTCAGGATGAGCTATAATGATCAATTTTTGTCCGTCGTCCGTCCGTCCGTGTATCTGTGCGTCCGGTAACATTTTCAAACGACTTCTCCTCTGAAGCCGCTGAGCCAAATTTGCTCAAATTTCATATGGAGCCTCATTAGCTTAGGAGAACGAAAGATTGCTAAAATGGTCATGGACCGTTGAACAAAATGGCCGCCATGCCCATATTCGGTAAAAGCCTTTAAAAATTTTATTCTCCAGAACGGAGTAGCCTTGGGGCTGAATCTTTGCACAAATCATCAGGGACACGAGATTTACAAAAGTTGGTAAAATGATGGTCATAAATTGATGTTTGACCTTTTTATGAAGAGGTCAAGTTTGCTTCCCTGTGCATTTGTATAGGCCCCATACATTTGTATGGGAAAAATATTGAGAAATACAATCGACTTCTTCTCTGAAGCCACCAGGCCAATGTTGCTCAAATTTCATGTAGAGCCTCCTTGGGGCAGGGGAACGAAAGGTTGCTAAAGTGGTCGTGGTCCATTGACCAAGATGGGCGCCATGCCCATATTTGGTAAAATCCTTTAAATTCTTCTTCTCCAGAATCAAATAAACCATGGCCTTGTCTTTGCGCAAATCATCGGGTACAGGAGGTCTACCCAAATTGCTAAAAGGGTGGTACTACATTGACGTTTGACCTTTTTATGGCAAGTTCACATTTGCTTCCCCATGCATTTGTATGGGCCCTATATAGGTCCATATAAATGTAAAATGTCGAGAATTCATATTTTGGACATCTTCTTTACAATCCAGTTGAATTGAAACTTGATGAGGACCATTAGGGCGCCTAGTAAACATAAATATCTAAAACTGAGCCGATCGAAAGTCCAACATGGCCGGCACAGCCCCCATCTTGAAAACCAATTTTCGACATCTCTTCCAAACCTTTGGTCGCTTTGAGCCGAAACTTGCTGTGTAGCAACAAGATGACTTCTGGATTGAAACGAGCTAAACTTGTGTCGATCGGAAATCCAAGATGGCCGCAATGGTTCTGCTTTATTGAACAAGATGGCCACCAGAGCTAAAATATAAAAATAGTCAAACGGCATCTCGTCCTTGGCCAACTTATTTGCACAGAACTGTTCCTCCAATGGCCCTGTACCAAAATTTTTAAAATTGTTCTGCTGGGCTGAACAAAATGGCCGCCAGAGCTAAAAGTAGAAAAAAAAGACCTTTAAACAATATCTCCTTGGCTAATGGCCCAAAATGATGTATCTTTCTTACCAAAATTGCTGAAATGGTTCCACTCTGCTGAACAAAATGGTCGCTAAGCTAAAAATAGCCGACATCTCCGTGGCCAGTGGCCAGATCTCAAAATAATTTCACAGCAATGTTCCTCGTGCCCTGTACCAAAATTGCTAAAATGGTTCTGCTCTGCTGAACATAATGGTCGCCAGAACTAAAACTAGAAATACCAGTGGCCCGATTTCCAAATAATTTCAAAGATATGTTTCTCTTATGTCTTTTTTACCAAAATTGCTAAAATGGTTCCATTAGGCTAAACAAAATGGTCGCCAGAGCTAAAAATTGACAAGAAATAAGCTCTACAGGGTCTTCTTTCCCTGCTGGTTCTTCATAGAGTCTACTTAATACCTGCTGGCACATCAGATGGTCTTCTTTAACAGCTGGTGTTTCACAAATTTCCTACTTTAAAGTTTTGCCATAACAACAAAACAAAGTGGTCGCCTTTAGTCGACATAACTTAAGCCATGACACCATCACTTCCACAAGCTATCTTTTTTAGTAATGTCACTTTGCAAAAATGCAACAAGATATCTCAAGAACACCATATGAGCTGTTGTATTGAAACTTAATGTACTGATAGGGAATGAGAAGTAGATGACCCATTTAACTTTTGAAAAGAATCTGATTTTTTTTTCACTTCTGGCCCTTTGAAAATATCAGCATTGTAACCCTATAAGCAAGATGTCTCGAAAACTGTTTAAGCCGTTGCCTGGAAACTTGACAGGCTGATAGGGAATGATGAGCGAATAACCTTACAGTAGTTAACTCGGGTGAGCGTTGTGGCCCACAAGGAGGGGACACAACACTTGTATAGTTTGTAGAATTTTTGTTTACTTCAGTCCCTTGGCTAGAAAGAAAGGGTCTGGTAAAACGTGAAACTGGTCAAGGCAGAATTCCGATTGCTGACCTTTTAAACTTTCTTTCATTGCAATATTTAATGGTTCTCACCAAACAGTTGAGGATAATAAAATTTGTTAGGTAAACTTAGGCTGTCATTGCTGTAAAGCTAATGGTCTGTATCAAATTTCTGATATCGGGTGCTTGGAAGTCAGAAAAATAAGAAAAATATTGCCTGTTTGTCGTCTGCTGAATTGCCCAGAAAAATGGTAACAGTTAATTTTATGGCTAATGAAGCACTATCACTCTTCTTCTTCAGTCTTCTGGGTTTTTGGGCGTGGGGGTGGGTAATGGGGGATTACCTTGTAAGATTGCCATGGGTGTTTAGTTAATGAGGTCAACCTTTGTCATGCTGAACCTGGATATACCCCGCCTTTGCAAACAGTGTAGATCCAGATCAGTTGGTTTCTGAAGAAGTCAGCTGATCTGGATCTGCACTATTTGCCATTAAATATGAGAATTTCTAGCAACAATTCGGATCAAACAATCTGACTGGCTAAAAATTAGAAGTGGGCGTGACATCTTAATTTATTCAGTATTACAAAGGTTAATACAGATTGTCAGAAAAAAAGTGAGTCTTTTCTACGCTGACAGTTTCTGCAAACAATATCCCTATGTTCATCTTCTTTTATTTTGATTTGGAGAAGTTTTTCAGTTAAAGTATACTGCTCTGATTTCACACCCATGTGTACTAAATAACGCTTGTCTTTTTGGACTTCTAGTGCAAACTGTCTGCTTTGTACCGTAGGTATTAGCTTTATTTTTATATCTATTTTAGTTTGAGTTTTGAATTCTGGCTCCTAGATACAGTCTAGTGACAAGCTATACAGTTCTCAACACTACATAATTTGAATTTCACACATAAATACATAAACAAATCAGACAACAAAACTGGAAAACAACAACAAAAAAAAAAAAAAAAAAAAAAAGAAAAGCTTCTTGGCCTCTTGTTCGAGCTATCCGAGTAATGGGATTTAGTACAAACATCACATACGGCATTTGCCATCTCTACCTGCTGGTCACATGATTAGTTGGGCCGCGTCAAGCGAAAACATGCTTTCGAACATGCGCAAAATGTGCGGATTCACATCATCCTGCACATGCGCAAAGTCTAGTTCGGACATTTGCTATCCATTTAAACTTTCAATAATATCCAGTGATTCGGTTTGTGGATAGCGATGACCCTGATCAGACTGTGCGGATGCACAGGCTAACCTGGGCATTCGCTTTCCAGTTATGCCGGAAGACATATTTTCGATTGGCGCAGCCAAGATTTTGTATTAAATATTACAATGTTGTATTGTCTTCCTTACTTATATTTAATAGGTAGCTAAATAAATATTACTATAGTTACATTGAGTTAGGTTATTATGACAGAATTAAGGTTAAGATTTATTACCTTTGTTCCACGTATTAATATTTACAGTGAATGGCATTACACAATACTTTGGCTGTAGTCTATTTTCCGTTCTTCCTACCACAGCTTACCGGATAAATGGAGATTCTATTACTGGCATTCAGTAAAGGTACAGAAATCTCAGCAGACGCTCCACTCAAGGCTTTGTCGAGTTCCCCACGTAAACTCCGGTTGACGATGGACTTGAGGATTTGGACTTATTCACCTTTATGTTTTACACCTACCAAAAAACTATAGAATATGTCGAGGAATAGTCACAATCACAGAATATATACTACTTATGATGCCGGAACTGAAAAGAAACCTTTTTAAGTTTGGCCCTTCTGTACCCTATTGGTACATCCCTGTAAACGAAATTGATTACCTCTATTTACGACGTTGCATAGAATAAACTTGCAGGTGAAGACAAGAGACGTACTACAACATTCCTCCCTTCCCTCAAAAAGAGTAAGTTTTGTTTTACAGTTTCCTAGAGCGGAGATCAGAAAATACACTCGCTTGCAAAGTGCAATCCTCATAGTTACCCCGAAATAATGCAAAAGGCACACCTGCAGTAAGTTAAGATGCAATATAGGGATCAAACATGGTTTTTCATGCATTAACATTCACCAGGTCCCGTGGGAGGTGTTGAAAACCGAGGCCGAAGGCCGCGGTTTTCAACACCTCTCAAGGGACCTGGTAAATGTTAATGCATTGAAAAACCATGTTCGATCGCTATTATTGCATAAAAAGGTAGCGAATTTGCTACATTTTGCGTTATTTCTTGCACTATTTTGTTTCGCCTTTTCACCGATGTCTCGCGAACGTAATTTCCGCTGACTATGCTCGTTCTAGGGCCGGGCAGTACACCTCTCGTAACGGCAACAAATCTGTGACCCCGGTACGGTCATATTGAAAATTGCTTAGCCGTGCATTAACAGCGCGTGAATTGCCTTGTTAATACACGGCTTTTCGCCGGTTAATGCACGGCTGCTAATAACGTACGACACTGCTTTTTATGCAATAATTCTGAACTAAAACTTGTTGATATGTTTCTTATTCTCCGTGAAAACAACACGTTTTTATGGAAAAATAAGAAAATATGGAAATATTATGCTACCACATTATCACGGAAGTATCTGGTGTTGGTTCACACTGTAGATGCTATCCGAGCAGGCACATGACGTTTATACAACGTCGACTCAACGTCGACGCAACGTCATGACGTTGAGGCGACGTTATATTTACGTCATGTGCCCGCTGGGTATGCAATGTAATCACATCTCAACGCACACATGTCAGTTCATACAAGGGAAAAGCTATGTGCTTGTGGTTTATGTGACGAGCCGGTCTCCGTGGCACAGTCGGCAGCGTGTCTAGCTGCAGATCCAGGGCTCGCAGGTTCGAATCCCAGTTCGGCAACATAACTTTTGTGGAGATCGATCATGAAATAATTTATACAGTCATTTTCCCCATTCCGCTGATTCAAAAAGGGCAGTTGTCAGTTTACCGACGAAGTTTGTTCACAAGCACTGCTTTGCCGGTTGAGGACAAAGCCTCCCCAAGAACTGAGTGAGTGAGTAGGTTAACTGACCGCGTTCGGCATGACCCTTATGGGTTGACTGGGCCTTAAAATTTCAACTCAAACAGAAAAACAAACATATGTTGTAAATATTTTGGACACACGTGGCTTAAGGTGCACATGTCCATTCACAAAGCGGAGAAGACATACAGTTGCGGCATCTGTAGCAAATATTTCGCAAAGAAATTTGCTTCAAGGCGCACATACCAGTTCACACAAGTGAGAAGATATTTGCTTTCGGTATCTGGGGTAAAATATATTTGTTAACGCTTCAAGAGTCATGTCCATTCATACAAGGGAGAAAGCATATTCTTGTGAGTCCATATGGTAATGCATACTGGGGAAAGCCTTGATAATTGCGATTGCTGCCCTCATACTAGCGTTAGATCTAGAAACACGATTTTACCGACTGATGATGTGTCTAAATTGTTGCGAAGGAATGGCAAATATTATTAACTGATCAAACTGCTCCTTTAGGAACAGTTTGATCAGGTTCTGCACTGTGTGCCTCGCCATTTCTCCCCCGTATCTTTGAGGAAATACGGCAGTGGTCATTTGGTGCCAGAAATAAGAAAAATAATGTATACCCTTGTAAATCCCAGTTTTACTATATATAAGTGGGATTTCAGGGGATCAAAAGTATATAGGTAAGTTTTCGTGATGCATATCATAAAAGTCTGTCACATCCAGAATTGACAATGTCTATATTCTTTCTTAACTGAACATTCCAAAAGCGCAGTGCCCACATCTGGAATTGTTAGACTTAAAAACGCATCACGGAAACATGCCTATATAATTTTGAGCCTCTTAAACCCCACTTTTATATAGTAAAACTGGGGATTACAGGGATACACATTATTTTTCTTATTTGTGCTCAAAACATAGATTGTGGGAACTCATACTGAAGAGTACCATAGTTTATTCGGATTCGATTTACCGGACTTGATGCATTCATGGAAGCATGAACGTCATTTGTTTTAAGAATTGAATAATATTTTCCTGACGTACGTCCATGATAGTATATTTACATTTCCAGTGCAAGCCTTCTAGATACATCCATGAATGCATCAGGTTACATGTTGCGTCACAATAAATCATTGTTCTCCGCAATGTGATTGGTTAGTGGTGACGTTGACTGTTCCTGTTTGCATTTCTGATCAATCAAGGCGGTTCTAACAAATACCCACAATCTATGTTTTGAGCAGAAATATGAAAAATATCAAGAGTTTTTTATCTGAAAATTTTCAGTTTTTTTTAGGAAAGCTTTTCAATATATTTGAATAGACTTGTTTTCGTGATGGATGAATAGAAACTGAATTGTATCACATAACAAGGAATTCTGGAAAGTGGTCCGTAACCATACCTGTTCATTTATAAGTTCCACAGATCACGAGGCACAACCACGACAGTAATGATAAAAAAAATGACTATATTAAAATTTAAGATTCATATTTTTCAATAATATTTCCAAATGTGATCTCATAAAAAAGCAAATAATAATATTTGGAGCCTGAAAAGTATCCTAGTACAATCCGAAAGCAACAGTGATATCCAGCAACGTAACGTTGGTGTGCCCAATGAATAGCATTTTCAAAGAAGTGCTGAAATCAAATACCAAGTTCCTCCAAAGAAATGTTGAAATCAAATGCTAAGTTCCTCAGAAGTTATATCATTTACATAGATGACATTTTTAATTGCTGTTCAACAATTAACATTCATTCAAATGTAGAAAAACTGCCATGATAAAGGGCTGAATGTACAGTTCAGTGATGAAATGTAAAACATACAAAAAAGTATGTAATACTACTTACATAACACAACCTGCAAAGATTATTATTAGTGCATGAAAATGCTTCCGTACAGGTAGTAAAAAGGGGCAGAATAGCTACTTAAAGTAATAGAGAGACCCAGCCGACCATAAATAGAACAATCCTGACCTTTCTTTGCCTAAATCTCGGAACCTTATTACCTATCACTGTTGCTACAATTATTTTTACTTGTCACTTGTTTACTTGTCGCTGATCCTGTATTGTGTTAGTCCGGGTCTTCGCTGACGTAAAAGTAACTTTCTTTATTTTGATGGTTACCACTTTGGGTTAATAAGGGTAAATACGGACGAAATTTACACATCAAAGTTTCAAGTGCCAGTGTTCCTAGTGTGCAGGTATCACGGACTGGTTACGGGTTCTTATACAAGTTCATTATCGTCTCCTGACTTTGCTGTATGCACACAAGCTTTAAAAGGCACACAAACCTTAGAATAAAGATAAAATGTGACACGGAACCGAGGAAATACGGACGAGGTGGGGAAAGTGCAGACAGGAAGAGGGAAAATACGGACGGCATTATAGCATACAGATATCCGCTGAGAAAGTACGGACACTGGATATTTTATATAGTCCGTCAAATGTAGGTCAAATTCGGGTAAATACGGAGAGGGCTAAAATTCGTGGAATCTAAATAATTCATATAACTAAATCCAGCGAATTACAGCTAAGATTTATTGATGGAACAAAGAAATCATGCGCAATGCTCAAAACAGCGCTGTTTGTCGATTCAAAAATAGTCAAGAACTTATCTGTCCGTATTTTTCCGGTTGTGCTAAAACGGTCGGTAAACTACGGACAGTTTACTTTTTACCTCATAACATAAAAGTGAATCTTATCATCGAGAAGCACTTTACAAGAAGTAAAAATTAAAACATCGAAGCTCTATTTACAACCCACTTGACACGCAAATGTAAGCAAACTATCTTAAAATATTGCAGCGATTTTTTCTTGTTTTAAATTTTCCAGCTCTCTGTTGTTTTCAGGTAAATGATGAAACAAAAATAAAACACCATTGGAAAGGGCTGTTATTAAGTAAATAACTGATTTTATAATTATACAAAGAGCTGTTTCAAGAAAAAAAGGACTAGTTGCCGTCACACAAATGGACGACTAGTAAAGGGGAATCGGATAATCTGTCCGTATTTATACCTCTGTCCTTATTTATCGTTATTGACTCTACCGTCAGAGCAACTTAACTATCGAAAATGTTGAATTTCAGCCAGTCCTGGCTGTGCATTTTCAAAGAAAATTCTAAATGTTGTCCAGCAGATAGCAACATGAAATTTTAGAATTTACAAAATAAACCATTATCCCATAAATTTTCTTTTTTCATTGGAAACTTGCATTACCAACATTTTCTCTATACCTGTCAAAGTCTACCCTCTTTGCCTTGACTGTACGCGATAAAAGCCAACTTGTTACCCAAAAATGTCAAATATTCATTGCGAAATTAAAATATTGTAGTGGCCCGGCTTTGTGAAGTCGTATTTGTCTGTGTTATGGATGGCGAGCATGTGTCCTGAATCAGCTGTTTATTTTTGTTTTGGCATGCTGCATCCATTTACCTGTTCCGTCTTAATACACATTGTTGACAGTTAATGCATTTGAAAGTAAACAACTTACCCAAAGTACTCGTAGCTATGTAACTCCTGTAACTGTCCGTATGAGAGTCTATTTCCCTAAAATCTTGGAGTGTGCAGTGTGTTTGTCACCGGTGACCTCCATTTTGTGTGTTGTGTATTGGCTGAATGTGTTGCATTGTGGGAGTGTACTGAATGAGCGGTCAAGCGAAGCGGACAAAACAAAAAAAAAATCTAGACTTTGACGAAATGAATGTCTGCATATGGCATGAGCTGTTTGATTGACGTAAAACACTCACTCATTTTCTAACTCACTCACTCGCTCACTCACACACTCACTCATTCATGTACTCAGACATTAAACAGTAAAAGCATGATTATCGAAAAGCGAAAAGCGAAAAATGAAAAGCGAAAAGCGAAAAACAAAAAGAATCTTGACTTTGATCAAATGAACGTCTGCATAAGGCATGAGCTGTTTGATGGACGTAAAACACTCACTCACTCACTTTCTAACTCACTCACTCAGACACTCACGTATTAATGTACGCAGATAACAGTTACAACATGACACAGACATATGATCGAAATGAAGCGAAAAGCGAAAAACGAAAATCGAAAAGCGAAAAACAAAAAGAATCTAGACTTTGAAGAAATGAATGTCTGCATATGGCATGAGCTGTTTGATTGACGTAAAACACTCACTCATTTTTTAACTCACTCACTCGCTCACGCACACACTCACTTACTCATATACTCAGACACTAAACAGTAAAATCATGAAGCAGACCTATTATCGATAACGAAAAAATGAAAAGCGAAAAACGAAAAGCGAAAAACAAAAAGAACCTTGACTTTGACCAAATGAACGTCTGCATATGGCATGAGCTGTTTGATTGACGTAAAACACTCACTCACTCACTTTCTAACTCACTAATTCACTCACTCACTCAGACATTCACTCATTCATGTACGCAGATAACAATTACAACATGACACAGACCTATGATCGAAAAGCGAAAAGCGAAAAACGAAAAGCGAAAAGTGAAAAATAAAAATCTAGACTTTGACGGAATGAATGTCTGCATATGGGAGGAGCTGTTTGATTGACGTAAAACACTCACTCATTTTCTAACTCACTCGCTAACGCACACACTCACTCACTCATGTACTCAGACACTAAACAGTAAAAGCATGAAGCAGACCCTATTATCGAAAAGCGAAAAGTGAAAAGCGAAAAACGAAACGCGAAAAGCAAAAACAAAAAGAATCTTGACTTTGACCAAATGAACGTCTGCATATGCCATGAGCTGTTTGATTGACGTAAAACACTCACTCATTTTCTAAATCACTCACTCGCTAACGCACACACTCACTCACTCATGTACTCAGACACTAAACAGTAGAAGCCTGAAGCAGACCTATTATCGAAAAGCGAAAAACGAAAAGTGAAAAGCGAAAAACGAAAAGCAAAAAGTGAAAAACAAAAAGAATCTTGACTTTGACCAAATGAACGTCTGCATATGCCATGAGCTGTTTGATTGACGTAAAACACTCACTCACTCACTTTCTAACTCACTCACTCACTCAGACACTCACTCATTCATGTACGCAGATAACAGTAACAACATAACACAGACCTGTGATCGAAAAGCGAAAAGCGAAACTCGAAAAGCGAAAAACGAAAAATGAAAAGCGAAAAACAAAAAGGATCTAGACTTTGACCAAATGAACGTCTGCTCATTGCATGAGCTGTTTGATTGACGTAAAACACTCACTTTCAAACTCACTCAGTCGCTCACTCACACACTCGCTCACTCACATACTCAGATACTTAACAGTAAGAACATGAAGCACACCTATTATCGAAAAGCGAAAAACGAAAAGCGAAAAACAAAAATAATATTGACTTTGACCAAATGAACGTCTGCATATGTCATGAGCTGTTTGATTGACGTAAAATACTAACTCACTCACTTTCTAACTCACTCACTCACTCAGGCACTCACTCACTCATTCATGTACTCACACACGTAACAGTTACAACATGAAACAGACCTATGATTGAAAAGCGAAAAGCGAAAAGCAAACTAACTTCTGAAAGACGAAAAGTAAACTAACTTCTGAAAGACGAAAAGCGAAAAGCGAAAAGCATACTAACTTCTGAAAGACGAAAAGCAAAAAGCGAAAAGCAAACTAACTTCTGAAAGACCAAAGCGAAAAGCGGAAAGCAAATTAACTTCTGAAAGACGAAAAGCGAAAAGCAAACTAACTTCTGAAAGACGAAAAGCGAAAAGCGAAAAGCAAACTAACTTCTGAAAGACGAAAAGCGAAAAGCGAAAAGCAAACTAACTTCTCCTTGCTCATTTTAGACAGGAAAGGAAAATCCTGATTTTCATGATAGGTGTTACTCTGATGTTAGTGGTAAATATTAATACGAAGAAAAGCCACCAAAACATCATAGAAGACTCGGATTTGTATAGCGGTGCTTAAATTCACCGGATCGGATCGGATCGGATTGGGCGTAAACACTGGATCGGACCTGGCTTTTACCGTTTATAACTTGAATATAAGGATTTCTTTGAGTGTTAATGTTTTATTTTGCAATAGATAGTCTGTCTAACAAATAAATTGCAGTAATCAGTCTTCAATGGCTGCATGAAGAAGCGACATTAGGCTTAACTATACATAGAACGCACACAGCGAAGGCTCAGTATGGTCAGACTGCGCGGATGCAAAGGCTAATCCGAGTCTTCACTGGATGCACATATAAATTGTACAATATAGGAATCGCTGTGCCCCGACTCATGTGTTTCTGTGAAATTTGTTGTTTTATTATATGCGTATTTGTGAAAATTATAATAATCAACTGCTTTTACTTTGCATTTGTGTTCAGACTCTTTTAAATCATTACGTTTACAAGATTGACAGGAGTGCTAATATAAGCATGTAAACTTCTCGTCCGACCCTGTCTTCAAAACAGGATGCTTTTTTTTTTTTTTTTTTTTTTCTAAATTCATTATAGTTCTGTTATTACTGTAATATCTCCTGGATACATGTGTCTCTTTCAGGGAATTGTCAGAAATTACAAGGAACACACTAAACAATAGCAACCCGACCTGGATGCTCCAGGTCCGATCCTATCTACTTTTCATGTTATTTCTCGAGCTACAGCTTCCTAAGGTCATTAATTTCAAATATTACTGTAATGTATCTGTTAGACAGACTACCTTTTGCTAAATAAAACAATTACACTAAAAGAAATTATTATAACCAGGCTAAAATCGGTAAAATTCGGGTCCGATCCTGTCCGATAAGGTGACTACGCCCGATCCGGTGAATTTACGTACGCTTTGTATAGTGTATGTCTTCGATTAGGCTGCAAAGCCAGAAATATAAGGATGAATACCGAGGTAGCGTTCAAACAGCAGTTGCAGTTGTATGAAAGCAGTAGTCAAAAGTTGTCCAGCCATGATATTTATATTGGTTTTCATACAGGTTTGTCTTATCTCTCTTGTCAAATGGGCTGTTATGCTCATATGCATTATCTTTACCCCTACGGATATTTACCTTCCTTGTAAAGTACATCTGCAGCGGGTAAACGGTTACTTTATATATGTAATTCAGAATCAGAATGTTTACTGGTAATACGTCTAATAACATTCATTCACCAGGACCTGTGATATGGGAAGTTAGTCCCTAGCTCTCTCACCAGAGAGGTAAACCTAGCCACACCATCCTCTGCTCTTTCAGCAGAGGTAATGATCGAATCTGGAAGGGTATTCCAATCTCTGATTGTTTGAGGGAAGAATGTGTCTTTGTAAATATCAGTTCTTGTAGCGAGGGTCTGAAAAGGCAATGAGTGATGATTTCTACTGCGTCTAATTGGGGCGGGGGCGGGGGGGGGGGGGGGGGGTGGGACTCCCATTTTAGATATTCCAGTATTCCAGTCATACTCCCAGTTTCAAAAGAATAATTGCTAGCAACAAACCTAGCAGCCCTATTCTGAACTTTTTCGATTTCATGTTGAAGAGCCACGCTTGGGGATCCCAAACACAGCTGCCATATTCCAAAATGGGGCGAAAAAGTCCCCTGTATGCTGCCTCTTTAACATCCTGAGGACATTGATAAAGATTTCCTCTCAGAAAAACAAGAGTTGCTGATATGTGTATTCCATTTCAAGTTGTGTGAGTGTTACTCATAGGTATTTAATGGAATCCACGTTTCGAGTACCCTCTAAAGTGTAAGAAGCCTCCATTTTATTTGTTCCTTTCCTAGTTATTTGCATTATATTGCATTTGACTGGCTGAAATCTCATACCCCATTTTCTAGCCCAACATCCTAATCTGTCTATATCCTTCTGAAGTGGCAGTGAGTCGCCTGTGTCTCTGATTTCACGATAGCAAACACAGTCATCTGCGAAAAGTCTCATTTCTGAGTCTATGTCTTTGGAAATATCATAAATGTACAGAGAGAAAATAATGGACCAAGAACAGTCTCTTGTGGGACATCTGACATAACTGGAGTTCACTCCGAAGTTGTGGGACACCTGACATAACTGGAGGTCACTCCGAAGTTTCACCGTTTACAACAGCTCGCTGTGTTCTGTAGCAAAGAAAGGAATCTATCTTTCCGCCAATGCCATAACCAAATATTTGCTTTTAAGAAGTTCATAAGGCAGGGTGTCAAAAGCCTTCTCGAAGTCCAGAATAAATGTGTCAACCTGTCCTCCTCTGTCCAAGATTTTTACCCAGTCATTTATAACAGTGGTCAACTGAGTTTCACAACTGTGCCTTTTCCTAAATGCATGTTGCCTGTCTGACAAGAGCTGATATTCATCCAGTTGAGCCATGATATTTGAGCATACTATATGTTCAAGCAACTTACATGGCACGCATGTCAATGACACGGGGTGATAATTACAAACAAGAGCCCAGTCCCCTTTCTTAAAGAGAGAACAAATGTTTGCAAGAAGCCATTCCTTGGGGATTTCACCCATATCAAGAGATTGTTGGAATTAATGTGCAAATACTGGACCTAGGATTGGAATACCTTGCCTTTTTTCTTCTTTTTTTTTTGACTTTATGTATCTGTAGAAGTCTCTGGGCTTTGCCTTTACATCATCTACCAAGTTATTCACATACAAATCATGCTGCTTTTTAATGGCAGCTTTCATTTCCATTCTCAAAGATTCAAGTTTAGTCAAATTTAGTCCGGTTACCACTACCTGTCTTCTTATCCTTAGCATGAATTTTGTTCCTTTTGCGAATCTTTCTTCTTATCTCTTGAGTGATCCAAAGAATCGTAGAGACAGACTTACTAATTTTTGAGGGGATATGCTTATCAGCTGAATCATGAATGAACGAAGTTATTAAATTAAAGTTCTGTACTGATCTAGCATCTGAGTGGCCGTCGAAGTACTTCTCATTTGCAAATCTTAACGCATTCTTTCTCATAGTTTCAAAGTCACCTTTCTGATATGAACACACCTTCCGCCGAGGAATGAAGATTCTTAAAAATCCTGAAACAATGTCGTGATCACTAATCGCTATCTATCTGTCTGTCTGTCTGTCCGTCCGTGTATCTATCTATTTACAAACAGCAATCAGAGTTATGCTAGCAATGCATATCTGTGACTGCGGGAAGCTAATTGAACTTCTCTGCGGTCTCTGCAGCAACAACAGTAGGAAGCAAGCCATTCCAAAGTGAATATTGCAGGGAAAAGGAAATAATGTTTCCATGTTGAATGAACCACAGTTTCCCAGCTTGAAACCCTTTGATTTAAACATATGCACAGCTGAGTTAGTGAAAAGTGAAATGCAGAAGTAGACCTTTGTCACTCTTAACCGGACTGTTGGCTCGGTTGATTATAATTCAAAGGCAATCCGAGTCTATTTTCTTTATAAAGAATCCACAGAACTACATTGTATCTTGTCAAGGCATAAACTGGACGCCCACATAAGAGGACATCTTCGGTATTGAAATTGAGTTTAGTATTGGGGAATGTCACCTGCCTATAAAAGTATAGTCATTTGGGTAGGTTGTTTACAATCGAGCCAAAGTATACACACGCCAAAATTTCCTTAAGGTTGTTGTCCACGTGATTAACATTGGCTAATAAAATCAAACAGCGCGTAAGACGAAAATCAGGTAACGGTTATTTATAGCCGCACTATTCTTGTCGCTGTGACGTGAGAATGCAGTATAAAGAGGGTTGTCTGTAAAACACGGACAGGGACAATGGCGAACAGAGTAGACCCAGATCAGACGGCGCGCTCGCGACCTCTGATCAGGGTCTGCACTGTTTGCTTTATATTACTTTTCGGGACCATTTTCACAGCCCACACTCAGACAATCGATCCACCAGTGCTGTCAGTGCTTAGTTTTAAATATTATAGATATGTCTATGAAACTGAGATATTTCTCAGCCTTTGCACTTTAGGGACTTGCATATAGATTATTATAGCTTTATCTCGGTCAGATTTAACACTATGCACGTAGAACTATGAGCACTGTAGCCTTGTTAGTCGACATGCACTGACCAATATACAAGTTGTTATGTCGTATTATCGTTAACACAGATACTTGAATTCAGTAGAGCGTATATGATCAGCTTCTGATTTCTTGCATTTTTTATGTATGCGTTTGTGTGTTTATGTGTGAAGTTAAAGAGAAAAAAAAGAAAGAAAGAGCGGTAACATCAAATAACAAACAAAAAACAACAGATGTGTATATCTGTGACATTTGTCCATTTCTTGATGATCTTTACTTGTCAAAATAAAAACACTATGGGATGCTATAGTTTATAGATATTCAACAGCAAAGAAACGTTCTATTCTACTCTAATACAATGTATATTTTTCAGGTACTCAACTAACCGTACAAAACATTGATGCGCTTATATGGAACAGAAAGTAGATTGGCACAGAAACAGAGCACACTAAATATATTCTTTCATTCAGATAGATATTAGATTCTGTATTAAAGAGGGGATAAACCGTTTGCACCTGACGTTTGTTATTATCCTACAAAATTCCCTGTCTTTAGACTTCACTGCTTAGCAGACACTTCACATGAGAAGTCAAGTCCAATTTTCTCTGAAAGTAATAAAATCGAGTGATCTGCTGCAATTTTGCTTGACACATTAAAGGTTAAAAAAGAACGCATAATGTTTGGGTTGTTTCTATTGCCTGCTGTCGGACGAAATTATAGCCCTAGGAAATGTTACTGAACTGTTTGCTTTAATTACAGGAAGTTAAGATTTAAAAGAAACAGTCTTAAGTCCCCGTTCGGGACCATTTTCCCAGCCTACACTCAGACAATCGACCCACCCGTGCTGTCAGCGCTTTGCTTTAAATATTGAAAATATGTCTATCTATGCAGCTGAGATATTTCTCAGCATTTGCACTTAAGGGATTTGCATAGATTATTATAGCCTTTTTCTCGATCAGATTTAATATTATACACGTAGAACTTTTTGCAGGGTTGCTTTGTTTGTCGGCAAGTAGTTTTGTTAGTCGACATACACTGACCAATAAACAAGTTGCTATGTCGTATTATCGTTAACACAGGTACTTGAAGTCAGTAGAGCGTATATATGTTCAACTTCTGATTTCTTGTTTTTTGTTGTTTTTTTTTTTTGTTTTTTTTTTTTTTTTTTTTTTGTGTGTGTGTGTGTGTGTTTGTGTGTGTGTGTGAAGAAAAATAAAAACAAACAAACGAAAGAGCGATAATATAAAACAACAAGCAAAAAACAAAAAAACAACGTGTGTATCTGTGACATTTGTCCATTCTACTCTAATACCATGTATATTTTTCAGGTACTCAACTAACCGTACAAAACATTGATGCGCTTATATGGAACAGAAAGTAGATTGTCACAGAAACAGAGCACACTAAATATATTCTTAAATTGGGATAGATACTAGACTCTGTATTAAAGAGGGGATAAACCGCGTGCACCTGACGTTTGTTATTATCCTACTTAGTTCCCTTCAGGCGTCACTGTTTAGCAGACACTTCACGTCTGATTTTCACTGAAAGTAGTAAATCGAGTCGTCTGCTGCAGTTTTGCTTGGAACATTAAAGGGTTAAAAAAGAACGCAGGATATTTGGCTAGTTTTTATTGCCTACTGTCGGACGAAAATCTAGCCCTAGGAAATGTTAAAAACTCCCTTGTTTCTAACATTGCTGGTAGATGCTTTGCTATATGTTAACACACGTAAGCAGCAGCACAGGAAAAAAAATCGTTAAACCTTGTCATGCTGAGCATGGATATAACCTGCATTTGCAAACAGTCTAGATCAAGATCAGTTGGCTTCTGAAGAAGCCAACTGATCTGGATCTGCACTGTTTGCCATTCAGTATGTGAATTTATATAAACAGTCTTGATCAAGTTATCTGATTGGCTGAAAATTAGAATTGGGTGTGGCAGCTTAATTCATTCAGCATGACAAGGATGTGTTTGCAATAACTATCTTGCTTTTTATTCCATGTTATGAAAGTGAGCGTTGTTGCTGCTGAATATAGCGTTCTAGTTCGTTAAATGTGGCATGGCAGGTCTGCAGGATCCAGTGCACAGCCATACGGGTCAGACATCTCACGTTTGTGATCTCTGTGGGCAAACCTTTCTCCAAGTGGAAAATCTCAAGGAACACATTGCAATTCACAACACATTAAAGCCGTATGTATGTGGGGTATGCAATGCATGCTTTTATCAACAGCGTGCTTTGAAGGAACACATGAATATACATACGGGTGATAGCGCTCATGTATGCGATGTTTGTGGTAAATGTTTTTCTTGGGCAGCAAAGCTGAAAGATCATATGGTCATTCATACAGGAGAAAAGCCGTATGTTTGCGAGGTTTGTGGAAAATGCTTTTCACATGCATCTACTCTGAGGAATCATGTGTCAATTCATACAAGGGGAAAGGCATATGCTATCAAAATCAGTGGAACTTCTTTTGCACAGTCATCAGACATAGAGACCCACATAGACCATACAGGAGACAAGCAAAATGTTTGCGATATCTGTGGGAAATATTTTGCGGATGTAGCATCCCTGAAGACTCACTTATCAAGTCATACAGGACAAAAGCCATTCACTTGCGAGGTCTGTGGAAAACGTTCTGCGAACGCATCGTCTTTGACGACTCACATGTTAGTTCATACCAGGGAGAAGAAGTCACATGTTTGTGACGTCTGTGGCAAATGTTGTTCAAGCTCAGCCCATCTAAAGGCCCACATGTTAAGTCATACAGGGAAGAAAGAATATACTTGCGACGCCTGTGGTAAATATTTTTATCTGTCGTCACATCTAAACACTCACCTGTTAAGTCATACAGGGGAGAAACCGTATGCTTGCGAAATCTGTGGCAAATGTTTTTCACGATCTTCAAACAAGAAGGCACACATGTTAATTCATACAGGGGAAAAGTCATATGACTGCGACGTTTGTGGCAAATGTTTCTCACAGGCATCTAACCTGAAATCTCACAAACTGATTCATGCAAACAAGAAGGCATATACTTGTAACATCTGTGGTAAGTGTTTTGCAAAGGCATCATACATAAAGACCCATATGTTAGTTCATACAATGGAGAAACCATATATTTGCGATGTCTGCGGAAAATGTTTTTCACGGCCTTCAAGCCTAAAGACGCATGTTTTAAATCATACAGAGCAAAACGCATGTGCTTGTGAAATGTGTGGCAAATGTTTTGCAAGGACATCACTCCTTAAGGTACACACGTTATTTCATACGGGGGAGAAACCGTATGCTTGCGATATTTGAGGTAAACGCTTTGGACAGTCATCAACTCTGAATACCCACAAGGTAATTCATACAGGGGAAAAGCCATATACTTGCAATATATGTGGTAAGTGTTTTGCACACGCATCAAGCCTGAGGAATCACGGGCTAGATCATATAGACAAGAAACCTCAAGGTTCTCATTAGCTCCAAATATGTAGTCCTTCTATTTTGTTAGTTTGGACTCCCATTTTTAGCTCACCTATGCTCAGGATGAGCCATAGTGATCACTGTTTATCCGTCCGCGTCCGTCCGTCTGTTAACATTTTCAAACGACTTCTCCTCTGAAGCCGCTGAGCCAATTTTGCTCAATTTCGTATGGAGCCTCCTTAGGTTGGGGGAACGGACGATTGCTAAAATGGTCGCGGTCCATTGAACAAGATGGCCGCCATACCCATATATGGTAAAAACCTTTAAAAAATCTTCTTCTCCAGATTCTAGGATGCCTTAGGGCTGAATCTTTGCACAAATCATCGGGCACGGGAGGTCTACCAAAGTTGCTAAAATGATGGTCGTAAATTGATGTTCGACCTTTTTATGGGGAAGTCAAGTGTGCTTCCCTGTACATTTGTATGGGCCCCATACATTTGTATGGGAAAAATGGTGAGAATTAAAAACGACTTCCCCTCTGAAGTCGCAAAGTCTATGTTGCTAAAATTTCATGTGGAGCCTCAATGGGGCAGGGGAACGAAATGTTGCTAAAATGGTCGTGGTCCATTGACCAAGATGGCCGCCATGCCAATACATGTTAAAACATTTACAAATCTTCTTCTCCAGAACAAAATAAGCCCTGGGGCCTAAACTTTACACAAATCATCGGGGACAGGCGGTCTACCACAATTGCTAAAAGGATGGTCCTACGTTGACGTTTGACTTTTTACGTCACATTTGCTTCCTCGTGCATTTGTATGGGCCCTATACATTTACATGGAAAAATGTCGAGAATTCATATTTTGGACATCTGTTCTACAATCCGATTGAACTGAAACTTGATGAGGACCAGTAGGGCCCCTAGTAAATACAAAATAACTAAAGTTGAGCCTATCGAAAATCCAACATGGCCGACACAGCCCCAATCTTGAAAATTAATTTTCGACATCTCTTCCCAAACCTTTGGTCGCTTTGAACCGAAACTTGCTCTGTAGAAACAGAATGACTTCTGGATTGAAAAAGAGCAAAAATAGTGTCGATCGGAAATCCAAGATGGACACAGTGGTTTCGCTTTATTGAACAAGATGGCCACCAGAGCTAAAACTAGAAAAATATTCAAACGGCATCTCATCATTGGCCAATGGCCCGATTTTAAATTGTTTGCACATAAGTGTTCCTCCAGTGGCCCTCTACCAAAATTTCTAAAATGGTTCCGCTCGGGTGAACAAAATGGCCACCAGAGCTAAAATTAGAAAAGAAAAACCCTTTAAACAACATTTCCTTGTTGGCCAGTCGCCCGATTTCTAAATGATTTCACAGAAATGTTCCTCTTATCTTTTTTTACCAAAATTGCTAAAATGGTTCCGTTCTGCTGAACAAAATTTTCACTACAGCTAAAAATAGACGACATAACCTGGCCAGAGGCCAGATTTCAAAATAATTACACAGAAATGTTCCTTATGCCCTATACCAAAATTGCTAAAATGGTTCTGCTATGCTGAACAAAATGGTCGCCAGAGATAAACATAGAACAACGTGTGGCCCGATTTCAAAATAATTTTACAGATGTGTTTCTCTTATGTCTTTTTACCAAATTTGCTAAAATGGCTCCACTAGGCTGAACAAAATGGCCGCTTGAGCTAAAAATCGACAAGAAACAAGCTCTGCATGTTTTTTCCCTGCTGGTTCTTGATAAGTCTTCTTAATACCTGCTGGCACATCAGATAGTCTTCTTTCACTGCTGATGTTTCACAAATTTTCTACTTTAAAGTTTTGCCAAATGGTCGCCTTTAATCGACATATCTCAAGCCATGACATCATCACTTCCACAAGCTATCTTTATTTTTACTTATGCCACTTTGCAAAAAGAAAAAAAAATGCAGTGAAATCTTGTAAAATAGATAGAACACTACTTGAGCTTTTGTATTGAAACTTAATGTGCTGATAGCGGATGATAAGTAGATGACCCAGTTAACTTTTGAAAAGAATCTGATTTTTTTTTTTTTTTTTTTTTTTTTTTTTTTTTTACTTATGGCCCTTTGAATAGTTCAGCGTTTTAACCTTATAAGCAAGATATCTCGAAAACTGTTAAGCCATTGCCTTGAAACTTGACAGGCTGATAGGGAATGATAATCAAATGACCTTACAGCAGTTAACTCAGATGAGCGTTGTGGCCCATGGGCCTCTTGTTTCAGAAGAATTTATCAAGATTAGATAGTGGGACTTCATGTTTTGAAGGAAAATTGATTTGAATCTTCTGTTCAAAATTCTAGTGAGAACTCTTTACCTTATAATCCTTACTTCTGCGATGAAAAAGTTATTCTGCGCGCAGAGGACTGGCTGAGGAGGAGTATTTAACGAAAATTTTGGGATAACTTTCTCCTGTTCTCCATAAAAACATATCTTGTGGGTACTCGCTTGAAGCGCCTCGATAAAATCCACGAAATAAAAATCGTTTCATTAAATTCCAACTATGTCATATTTACATCGAAAATATAGGTAATGTAGCTTATTTGAAGAAATAGTTCCGGGATTCCAGCTCATTGGATTTACTGAAGAATAAATCCCCGATAAATTCCGTTTTCAAGTTTCTCGCGGTCAGCGAAATTGCGCGAAAGGATTGTATGCCTATTGAGTTGGAATTATTATTATATAACATTATAGAACATATTTAGAAGATTATTCTAGTAAGAATCTGTTTTAACGAACATCTGTGCGCTCACATAGGGATATGACAGTTTCGTGTGACTTTTATGAGCGTTTCACTGGGACAGTACAGGGGCTATTCGATTTTTTATAGGGGACTATTTTTGATTTTGTGAAAGTAATTATGTCAGCATGTCATGATCCTTGGATGGCCTGGTGCAAGTTGTATTCAACCTCTATAGAGGATTTACTGCAGCTTTCGAATCCTGCCTCTGACGCAGTGATACCTGGAAAACTGCATGTCCAATAGGCGACTACGTCCATTTAGCGTTCACAGTCGAACCTCAGTGGCTCAAACATCTTTGGGACCATGGAAATTTCTTCTAGATATGGGTAGTTCGAGCCACTGAGACTTAATTTTAACGCCAGATTAGGAGACAAATGGGAATACTATACGGATATCGTTTCTATCTTCTATGAAATAATTGTATGTTAAGTGTACTTATTAGAATCGCCTCGATGAGTCGATTCTAATGAGTACACACAACATACATTTTCATGATATAATAGGTTAAATCCCTAAAATATTCCTAAATGTTTGATTTCTTCTGCCAGGGACTCAAAAACGAGTTCGAATTAGCCGCGGTAGATATCACCAGTGTTCGAGTCATTGAGGTTTTACTGTATTTAGTTTTCCAGGTATCATTCATGTTTAAGAGCTGATTTGAAAGTACAGTACGTTGTCAACAGTCTGTATAAATATCCCCACATCTTGCACTGAAAACCTAATGAGCCTCAACTTAAAAAAAGAAAATATACCTCCAACGAAGACACAGATCAGCCTGCGCATCCGCGCAATCAGACCAGAATCTTCTTTGTCCTCATATAGAAACTGTATCCTTGGCTGTCGGAAATGCGCCTAGTGCAGATTCTGATAAGACTGGGCGAATGTGCAGGCTGATCTGAACCTTTGCTGGGCTCACATGTCCTAAGGTAGGGTTTCTGACTTTGCGACTCAAATATACAGTTGACTCTCGCTATCTCGACCTCGCTTATGTCGAATAACCGTTTATCTCGAAGTGAACATTTGGTCCCTACTTAAACATGAAATCAAATAACAGGTAACATAATATTGTGGAAACGAGGAGAAATTGCTCCTCAGGAGCAATTTCTCCTCGTTTCCACAATATTTTTAATATAGCTCTAACTTCAGGAGTCAAATTACATGTACATTTGCAAATCTGATATGTCGAGGTATCGGATATATCGAAGTATTTCAGAGAGTCCATTGGAATTCGAGATAACGAAAGTCGACTGTACTTATTATGCCCCCAACTTCGAAGAAGTTGGAGGGGCATATTGCTTCTGGGACGTTTGTGCGTGCGTGCGTCCGTCCGTCCGTCCGTGTGTCCGTCCGTTACACTTTTTGGTGCATAGCATAACTTCTGAACAATGCATGCTAGGGTTTTGAAATTTCATATATGGATTCTTCATGAAAAAATAGCTGACCCGTATTTTTTTCCCCATCAGGATTATGCCCCTTTCCTGAGTTATGGCCCTTTGAAAAAATATAGATGAAATCTTGTCAGCAGAATATCTCTAAAGCTATTGAAGCTAGAGTCTTGAAACCTGGTGAATAGATTGGTATTGACGAGTAGATGACCTGATTAACTTTTGAATAAATTCTGAAAATTACTTCATGAGTTATGGCCCTTTATAACTTTAGGCATTTTTACAATTGCACACTTTTTGATGCATAGCATAAGTTTTGAACTGTGCATGCTAGGGTTTTGAAATTTCATATATGGATTCCTCATGAAGAAATAGCTGACATGTATTTTTTTTTCTTATCAGGATTATGCCCCTTTCTTGAGTTATGGCCCTTTGAAAAAATATGGATGAATTCTTGTCAGCAAAATATCTCAAAAGCTATTGAAGCTAGAGCCTTGAAACCTGGTGAATAGATTGGTATTGATGAGTAGATGACCTGATTAACTTTTGAATAAATTCTTAAAAGTACTTCATGAGTTATGGCCCTTTATAACTTTGGGCATTTTTACAATTGCACACTTTTTGATGTATAGCATAAGTTTTGAACTGTGCATGCTAGGGTTTTGAAATTTCATATATGGATTCCTCATGAAAAAATAGCTGACACGTATTTTTTTTCTTATCAGGATTATGCCCCTTTCTTGAGTTATGGCCCTTTGAAAAAATATGATTGAATTCTTGTCAGCAAAATATCTCAAAAGCTATTGAAGCTAGAGCCTTGAAACCTGGTGAGTAGATTGGTATTGATGAGTAGATGACCTGATTAACTTTTGAATAAATTCTGAAAATTACTTCATGAGTTATGGCCCTTTATAACTTTGGGCATTTTTACGTTGCACACTTTTTGATGCATAGCATAAGTTTTGAACTGTGCATGCTAGGGTTTTGAAATTTCATATATGGATTCCTCATGAAAAAATAGCTGACACATATTTTTTTTCTTATCAGGATTATGCCTCTTTCCTGAGTTATGGCCCTTTGAAAAAATATGGATGAATTCTTGTCAACAAAATATCTCAAAAGCTATTGAAGCTAGAGCCTTGAAACCTGGTGAATAGATTGGTATTGATGAGTAGATGACCTGATTAACTTTTGAATAAATTCTGAAAATTACTTCATGAGTTATGGCCCTTTATAACTTGGGGCATTTTTACGTTGCACACTTTTTGATGCATAGCATAAGTTTTGAACTGTGCGTGCTAGGGTTTTGAAATTTCATAATGGATTCCTCATGAAAAAATAGCTGACACGTATTTTTTTTCTTATCAGGATTATGCCCCTTTCCTGAGTTATGGCCCTTTGAAAAAATATGGATGGAATCTTTTTAACAAGCTATCTCAAAAACTATTGAAGCTAGAGCCTTGAAATTTGAGGAATAGGTTGGTAGTGATGAGTAGATGACCTGATTAACTTTTTAATAAATTCTGAAAATTACTTCATGAGTTATGGCCCCTTGTCATTTTGGGCATTTTTACATTGCACACTTTTTGATGCATAGCATAAGTTTTGAACTGTGCATGCTAGGGTTTTGAAATTTCATATTTAGATTTCTCATGAAAAAATAGCTGACACATATTTTTTTTTTCTTCTTATTAGGATTATGCCCCTTACCTGAGTTACGGTCCTTTGAAAAAAATATGGATGAAGTCTTGTCAGCAAAATATCTCAAAAACTATTGAGGCTAGAGCCTTGAAATTTAAGGAATAAATTGGTAGTGAAGAGTAGATGACCTGATTAACTTCTGAAAAGTACTTCTTGCGTAATGGCCCTTTGTCATTTTGGGCATTTTTACATTGCACACTTTTTGATGCTTAGCACAGGTTTTGAACTGTGCATGTTAGGGTTTTGAAATTTCATGTATGGATTCCTCATAAAAAAATAGCTGACACATATTTTTCCCCCGTCAGGATTTTACCCCTTTCCTGAGTTATGGCCCTTTGAAGATATATGGATGGAATCTTGTCAGCAAAGTATCTCAAAAACTATTGAAGCTAGACCCTTGAAATTTAAGGAATAGATTGGTAGTGATGAGTAGATGACCTGATTAACTTTTGAATAAATTCTGAAAAGTACTTCTTGAGTTATGGCCCTTTGTCATTTTGGGCATTTTTACATTGCACACTTTTTGTTGCATAGCATAAGTTTTGAACTGTGCATGCTAGTTTGAAATTTCATATATGGATTCCTCATGAAAAAATAGGTGACCCATATTTTTAATATCACCCATTTTAGAGTTATTTCCCTTTTAATAAAATAACATTGAAATCTCGTATATTTGTACTGTTGTTAACGTCATGGGCAAGCAGTGTTGGAGTCAAGCAGCGTTAGAGTCAGGCAGTTGGGGGCATAGTGTTTTACAAACACCAGCTCTAGTTTTTACAATTTCTAAAGTTGCTGAATGAGGAACAAGGAATAACTTTCGTACTGTGCAGT
The DNA here is from genome assembly GCA_964016985.1 of Anodontia alba. NCBI lineage: Eukaryota > Metazoa > Mollusca > Bivalvia > Lucinida > Lucinidae > Anodontia > Anodontia alba. The sequence goes on along the minus strand of OZ024828.1, from coordinate 49,192,458 downwards.
ACAGATGCGTAAACTCACATGTATCCATACCAGAAAGGAGCTATTTAACTTTCCGCATGCTACCCGCTCATCGAGGCGGACATTTACATAGCTGTGGCTAAAACGAGTTTTCAAACTAAACCTATTGATATGTTTCTTATCAGCGAAAACATATGCTGTAAGAACTCATTAGAAGCGGTTCGACAAGACGCCGAAACATATGTTGATTTCTTGGATAAATTAGGTCTACATTTGTCTGAATGTTACTCTTTTCTAATGCTCTGATTAGTTCTGATGAAATGTCCTTTCTGCTTTACTTAACCCATTACATTGGCATGAACACACCTGGTTATTCATACCAGGGTGAAGCTAAATGCTTGTGGCACTGATAAAGCCAATTCATCAACCATAATTTTATCAACAGCCATGCACGCTGTTTGCCGCAGAACAGTCATGTGAGAATCTGTCAGCTAGTAATTAGTGGTCATGGTTTTATATCATTCCAAAATATCAGTATTACCCTCTTTCCGATAGATCTTGCAGAAGTATGTTCAAGTCAGCAATAGGTTTGGTAATGAATTCAGAATATCGGCGATAAAACGTACGTAGATGTAGTTTGTGATATTGATTTCCCTATTAACACTTTGCATGCTGGGTAGAAATTTCAACAGACAGTATTTTGAAAATTTTCTTAATTTTTCCTAGAACATAGGATTTGACAATTCATACAAATTGTCTCCTAGGACAATTTGCATGGAGTGTCAGAACCTATTTTCTAGGAAAAAATAAGAGAAATATCGTCAGTTTGTCGTATCATCAGTGTGTCTTCTGCTGAATTTGCAAAGTGTTAAGAAGTTAGAAGTTTATTTCGTTTATTAGTGTCGCATTTCTCAGGCATCTGGACTGAAGGCACATCTAAGCAGTCTTACAAGCGATAAATACGAATCTTTTTGGCATTCACGCATACAGTATAGCGACAGAAACACATAATCCTTCATACCAGAGATTAGCTAATTGCCTGTCACATTAGTAGCCTGAAAGTGCGACTCCAGATAGCTATATAATATTTTTCGTATTTCTCGAAAACAAACATTGTGGGTACTCATTAGAAGCGCCTCGGTAAGGTGCTTCTAACAAGTACCCACAACATATGTTTTCTTGGAGAAATAAGAAAAAAATATCAGCACTTTTCAGATGAAAACGTGCCTTATCTGGAGCTATGCTCTCCTCACTCAGGCGACACCACAGGCATCTAGCTTCTCCCCGGTATGAATAACCATGTGAATGTGTGGACATAACGGCTAACTAAAGCAATGTATTTGACTGATTACCTGTATGAATACAGACAAGATGTTTAACCTTTACCACTCTTGGCTAATTTAGCAAACGACAAATTGATGACATTTTTTTTTATTTTTCACAGGAAACGGGAGTTTGACATTTAATGCAAAGTGTCTCTGATGGAGACAATTTGCATGAAGTGTCGAAACCTGTTCTCTGAGAAAAATAAGAAAAATGTTTTACAATGTCGTCTACTGAAATATTTACCCAAAGTACTAATCCTAAAGTAATGTGATGGCATTTGTCTTTTTCTCTGGTATGAATAACTGTGTTTATGCAGCTGTATTGCTGTAGTGGCTCAGTGAAAACAATATCTTTGATTCTGCCTGTATGGATACACAGACTTACTTTATTAGATCATCTGATGGTGAGCTATTATGTTCGATCAATATCCGTCGTCTCGCGTACGTCGTCCGTCGTGCGGCGTCAACAATTTGCTTTAAAAGCCTACTCCTCCTGTACCCCTGGACCAGTTGACTCGAAACTTGGTAGGAAGCATCGGGGTGATTTGCGGATCAAAAATAACTAAAATCGTTCCGATCGGAAATCCAAGATGGCCGCCATCTTGAAAATCTATTTTTCGCTCTTTCAAAAATAGCTAAAATCGTTCCGATCGGAAATCCAAGATGTGGCGGCCATCTTGAAAATTTACTAAGTGCTCATGGTGAGCTACTGTGATCGGTCAATGTCCGTCTGGTCCCGCGTGCGTCGTGCGTCGTCAACAATTTGCTTTAAAAGCCTACTTTTCCTACACCCCTGGGCCATTTGACTCAAAACTTGGCAGGAAGTATCGGGGTGACTTGTAGATCAACAAAAGCTAGAATCGCCCCGATCGGAAACCCAAGATGGACGCCATCTTGAAAATCTACTTTACGAATCTTCTCCTGAACCAAAAGGCCAACTGATTGAAACTTGGTAGTATGCATCAAGGTGACTTGTAGATTTAAAATAGCTAAAATCGTTCCGATCGGAAATTCAAGATGGCCGCCGTGGCCTTTCGCTTCTTCTCCTGAACCGAAGGGCCGATTGACTTGAAAGTTAACAGGAAATCCAAGATGGCCGCCGTGGCGGCCATCATTAAAATCTATTTTTTGCTTCTCCTAAATTAAAAGCCCTATTGACTTGAAACATGGTAGGAAGAATCAGGGTGACTTGTAGATCAGAAATAGCTAAAAATGATTCCGATCGGAAATCCAAGATGGCCACCATGACGGCCATCTTGAAAATATAGTTTTCGCTTCTTTTTCTAAACCGAAGGACCAATTGACTTGAAACTTGGTAGGAAGCATTTGGGTGACTTGATAAAAATAGCTAAAATTGTTCCGTTCAGAATAGCTAAAATCGTTCCTAACAGGAATCCAAGGTGGCCGTCCTGACATCTATCTTAAAAAACTATTTTCTTAATTATTCTCTTTAACCAAAAGGCCAATTGACTTGAAACTTGGTAGAAAGCATCAGGGTGACTTGTAGATCAGAAATAGCAAAAATGGTTCCGATCAGAAATCCAATATGGCCGCCGGGACGGCCATCTTGAAAATCTATTTTTCGCATCTTCTCCTGAACCGAAAGGCCAATTGTCTTGAAACTTGGTAGGAAACACCAGGGTGACTTGTAGATCAAAAATAGCTAAAATCATTCCGATCGAAAATCCAAGATGGCCGCTATCTTGAAAATCTATTTTTCGTTTCTTCTCCTGAAGCAAAAGGCCAACTGACTTGAAACTTCATAGGGAGCAGTAGGGTGACTTGTAGATCATTAATAGCTAAAATCGTTCCGATTAGAAATCCAAGACGGTCGCCATGGCTTCCATCTTGAAAATCTATTTTTCGCTACTTCTGCTGAACCGAAAGTCCAGTTGACATGAAATTTGGTAAGAAGCATCACGATGTAGATCAATAATAGCTAAAATGGTTCCGATCGGAAAGTCAGGATGGCCGCCATCTTGAAAATCTATGTTTCGCTTCTTCTTCTCGAACCAAAATGCCAATGGACTTGAAACTTGGTAGGAAACATTAGGGTGACCTGAAGATCAAAAATAGCAAAAACTGTTCCGGTCGGATATCCCAGTTAGCCGCCATCTTGAAAATCTATTTTTTTTTTTTTTTTTTTTTTTTTTGTTTTGTTTCTTGTCCTGAACCGAAAGGCCAATTGACTTGAAACTGGGTAGAAAGCATCAGGGTAACTTGTACATTGCTACATAAGACATTTAAGTTTCTGCTTCTATATAGCTGTTAACAGAATCTAAGTAGCAATATCTAGGGTAGATGGAGCTCTCAGGCCCCGGTCGGCAATCCATCTAGGAGTTGGCAACTCCAAACAAAAACCTGCATACCTGGATTTGCCTGTTCCAGTTATGTAAAGTCTGCTTCGGCAGCTGGGGCGGAAGAAATCATTACTATGATTCAATGGCCCAAATGGCGATGCAGCAGCATGTTGTGGAGCATGGAGAGCATGACAAGGTACAAAAAAAATCATGGTCATCCACTGCATCCGGGCTTAGCTCCAGATGTCCTGACACTGTCTTGCCTCTGGATCTAGCTAGGTCCGGATGAGATAGTGAGGTTGACTCTGCGCGCCTCTCCCTCACTATAATCCAATTCACAGCGCATGTCATCTTAATCAGCAACACACATTCACAACAAGCACATATATATGCAAATCAAGAACTTGTACATAAAAAGAAGCTAAAATTGTTCCGATCGGAAATCCAAGATGGCAGTCATGGCATCCATCTTTAAAATCTATTTTCAGCTTCTCCTAAAATGAAAGGCCAGTTGACTTGAAACTTGGTAGGAAGCATTTGGATGACTTGTAGATCAAAATAGCTAAAATCGTTCCGATCAGAAATTCAAGATGGCCGCCGTGGCTGTCATCTTGAAAATCTATTTTTCGCTGCTTCTCCTGACGCAAAAGGCCAATTGACTTGGATCTTGATAGGAAGCATCAGGGTGACTTGTAGATCGAAAATAGCTAAATTCGTTCCAATTAGAAATCCAAGATGGCCTCCATGGCTACTATCTTGAAAATCTATTATTCGTTTCTTCTCCGGAACCGAAAAGCCAACTGACTTCAAACTTGGTGGGAAGCCGTGGGGTGTCTTTTTGAACAAAAAAAAAACAAAAAAAAAAAAAAAAAGCTAAAATCGTTCCGGTCCGAAATCCAAGATGGCCGCTGGTGTTCGGAGACGCTAAAGTGCCTTTGTACTCATGCTATCTAAGCAGCAAACAACAGATGTGCCGGTCAGACTGCGCAGGTGCGCAGGCTGATCTGCACCATTGTTGTTCGCATATGCAATCAGCAGGTTTTCTCAAGAAGTGCCTTTGTACTCATACTATCTAAGCAGCAAACAACAGATGTGCCGGTCAGACAGCGGGGATGCGTAGGCTGATTTACACCTTGGTTGTTCGCATATGCAATCAGCAGGTTTTCTCAAGACGAGGCTCAAATTGTTATTAATTACGTCTTAGCCTGAGCAATGAATGCTTTTTTAATGTTTTCTACATGTATATAAGTATCTCAGTTGAAGGTTTTAATGCTAATAAAACGTACCAAATATATGACTGTGTTATTTCCTTCAGATATCAGACTTCTTACTTGTTTACGTACGTCTAATATATAAGTCCTGGTACAATTATGCACCATGTCTTCATTTTCCAGCTACGGTATACGGACATTTTCCAAAATTGGTTGGTCTGAACAACTGTTTCGAAACAAGGTGCATGTTACAAGACAGAAGTCTAATCCTTGTTCGAACAGTCTGTGAATAAATTAAACCATATCTGAATCTTTATCAGGATCTTATAAGTCAAAATATTTTAATAAGTGCGACTAGTAATAGCAGTTTTTACGTAAAAATCGCTATTGCCAGTCGACTGTCAATAGCGATTTTAACGTAAATCGGCTATTACCAGTCGACTGTTAATAGCGATTTTAACGTAAATCGGCTATTACCAGTCGACTGTCAATAGCGATTTTAACGTCAATCGGCTATTACCAGTCGACTGTTAATAGCGATTATAACGTAAATCGGCTATTACCAGTCGATTGTCGATAGCGATTTTAACGTAAATCGGCTATTACCAGTCGACTGGCAAGAGGCCTTTCCAAATGAATATCATTAAAGTTACATTAAGTTAGGTTATTATTAGAGAATAAGTGTAAAATTTATTACCTTTGTTCCACGTATTAATATTTACAGTGAGTGGCATTACACAATACGATGGCTGTAGTTTATTTTCGTTCTCCCCACCACAGCTTACCGGATAAATGGAGAGTCTATTACTGGCACTCAGTAAAGGTACAGAAATCTCAACAGACGCTCCACTCAAGGTTTTTTCGAGTTCCCCACGTAAACTCTATGTGCACAATACTGGTTAACCGCTTAGAGGACTAAGCCTGCCCAGTAAACGTGTGGTTAGGTAAACTGACCGCGCTCGACATGACCCCATTGGGTTGACTGGGCCGTAAAACCTCAACACAAACAAACGTAAACTCTGGTTTACGATGGACTTGAGGACTGGGACTTCTTAATCTATATTGGAAACCAATTATGTTTCACACCTACCAAAAAATTTTATAGAATATGTCGAGGAATAGTCACAATAACAGAATATATCCGACAAATGGCACCGAAACTGAAAAGAAACCTTTTTACGTTTGGTCCTTCACCGTATTGGTACATACATCCCTGTAAACGATATTGATTACCTCAATTTACGACGTTGCATAGAATAAACTTGCAGGTGAAGACAAGAGACGTATTACAACATTCCTCCCTTCCCTCAAAAAGAGTAAATTTTGTTTTACAGTTTCCTAGAGCGGAGATCAAAAACGACACTCACATGCAAAGTACTATCCTCATAGTTGCCCCGAAATAATAAAAAAGGCATACCTACAGTTAGTTAAGATGCAAATTTCAACTAAAATTTGTTGATATTTTTCTTATTCTCCGTGAAAATATATGTTGTATGTACTCATTAGAAGCGCATCGCCTTCTAATGTGCACTCACAATACATATTTTCATAGAAAAATAAGAAATGTTGAAATAGAAAATATGCTACCACATTATCACGGAAGTGTCTGGTGTTGGTTCAGCACATGCTTGCGATGTCCTACTATAGATGTTTTGCAATGTCATCACATCTCAACGCATACATGTCAGTTCATACAAGCGAGAAGCCATATGATTGTGGTTTATGTGACGAACCGGTCTCCGTGGCACAGTCGGCAGCGCGTCTAGCTTCAGATCCAGGTGTCGCAAGTTCGAATCCCAGCTCGGTAGCATAGCTTTCATGGAGATCGATCATGAAATAATTTCTACAGTCATTTTCCCCATTCCGCTGATTCAAAAAGGACAGTTGTCAGTTTACCGACTAAGTTTGTTCGCAAGTACTGCTTTATCGCGTGGAGGACTAAGCCCGCCCAGGAACTGAGTGAGTGAGTAGGTTAACTGATCGCGTTCGGCATGAAACTAATGGGTTGACTGGGCCGTAATATCTCAACTCAAACAGACAAAACAAACATATGTGTAAATATTTTGATCACACATCATGCCTCAAGATACACATGTCAGTTAACACAGAGGAGAAAAACCTACAGTTGCGGAATCTGTATTAAATAAGGAAATTTTGCTCCAATGTTCACATGTCAATTCACACAAGTGAGAAAATATTGGCTTTCGGTATCTGTGGTAAATGCATTACCAGGAACGTTTATTTCAGTCATATGTCCATTCACACTAGGTAGAAAGCATTTTCTTGTAAGAGCTGTGGTTCTTCAAATCTACGCATTCATATAGTAGTGCATTCTGGGGAAAGGCCTTATATTTGCTATATTGCCGTCCTTCTCATACAGGCGTTAGATCTGAAACACGATTTGACCAACTGATGATGTGTCTAAATTGTTGCGAAGGAATGGCAAATATTGTTTACTGATCAAACTGCTCCTTTTTTTTTAGGAACTGTTTGATCAGGTTCTGCACTGTGTGCCTCGCCATTTCTCCCCGGGACCTTTGAGGAAATACGGCAGTGGTCTTTAGGTGCATTTGTCGTAACTTTGAATTTTCCTATGTTTCTGCTCATTTGATTCTTCTAACAAATATCATATTGTAATTATTGTGACGGACAGGCTGGAGCAATCATTAAATTTTTCGGCGTCTGATCAGGGTCTACACTGTTTGCTACTTATTTTGCTATGTTTAGACATAATAACAGGGACTGAATGGCCTTGTTGAAATTAAGACAGGTAAGGTAAGTAAGGTGAATGGGTACATAGGAAGATAATTTTGTGACTTCCTGTTGGCTTTCATGTACACCAGCTCCCTTCTGAAAAGTATTCTATCAGGAAAGAATTTGCTCCCCTAAAGGGGTCAACCCTTTAAAGAAAGAATTTGCTCCCATGGGAAGCAATGTTTTTCCTTATAGAAAAGACTCCTTTTCAGAAGGAGACAAAAACATTTTGGACCGGGTTACCTCCCCTTGAAAGTGCTTCTATTCCCCTAGAGGTTTTCGAATATTTAGGGCAAATGCGATGTGGTCAAAATTCTAAGCAGACATATACTCTGAATACACCTAGGCTGAACGCAACAATTTTGGGGCGACCTTATTGGCCCTAAATTTAACACTTTAACTCCTAACCTCGGCGAGGCGCTTCTAATGAGTACCCACATTTTTTGTGAAGAAATAAGAAAAATATTAATTCCTTTCGATTGAAAATTTCTCTCTGGATATGTTATGGTTATTCAAGTTCACAGATACAACATTACTCAAGGAGCCGGGTTCTACAGCGCAGCTGGCAGCGCGTCTGACTGCAGATCCAGGGGTCAAAGGTTCGACTTCCAGCCTGGCTCCGTGGAAATTGATCATGAAATCATTTCTACAGTTATACACCCCCTTCCCCTTATATCAAGAAAGACAGTTGTCAGTTACTGGCGAAACATCACGAAAACATACCTATATAATTTTGACCCCCTTAAACCCCAGTTTTATATGGTAAAACTGGGGTTTACAGGGGTACACATTATTTTTCTTATTTCTGCTCAAAAGCATAGATTGTGGGTACTCGTTAGAACCGCCTCGGCGAGGCGGTTCTAACGAGTACCCACAATCTATGTTTTGAGCAGAAAAAAGAAAAAATATAAGATTTTTTATCTGAAAATTTTCAGTTTTGGTGGTAAAATTTTCAATATATTTGAATAGGAGTGTTTTCGTAATAGTATGCACAAGTTCTGGGTAACCGCTATCCAGGACAAAAGTAGACCTGCCCCAGTCTCCAGTGACTAAATATTTATTCAATAATCCTGTTTAATAATCCACTGAAATAAAACCATAGTAATATCATTACTGGTCACTAAAGACTCAAGTGACCAGACTTTATAGTCATGGCATTATTTTGGTTTCATTTTAGTGGATTATCAAACAGGATTATAAGAATAAATATTTAGTCACTGGAGACTGGAGCAAGTCTAAGAAAAAAAGTATGAGCAGGTTAAGTGATCGGCTCGACATGACCTTAACAGTGTTGACTGGTTCGTAAAACTGCTAAAATCATCAAGGAATGACAGCTAACTTGTCTTGAGTAATTGAAAACTATTGACTGTTGAAATTGGCTCACGCAATCAAATTAAATTAATTGTATCTTATTACTAGAATTGTGCATGTTGCTTGCGCTTAATACGCCTCTTCTAGACATGATTGTGTGCGTGCGTGCGTGTGTGTGTGTGTGTATATGCGTTTTCAACAAAAAATATTCATAAGTTTTTTCATATTTCTTCATTAAAACATAATTATGTTGGTGTTTTCGAGGAGAGAAAAGGACATTTATCGGAATACTTCTCTTATGTAGAGCCCTGGTCCCAAGGTTATAAAACTTTATTCATGCTCAACTCTCAGGTTCAAGTCAGCTACGCATGAAATTTTCTCTGCTAATAAGTATGAAAATGCCAACAATAGTTGGCATTTTCGTATCTATTAACAGAGAAAATTTCATCCTCAGCTATGTTTAGCAAGAAAGAATTTGCGATTGTTAGTAATTTGAAATTTATGAGCAGGACAAATTTTCTGCGTAGCTGAGTTGAGCATGAAAAAAGTTTTATAATCTCGGGACCTGGCTTAGTTTCACTACTCAGACGTAAAAATGAAAGCTGAAATGAGGGATTCTTTGGAAGCAAAGAACACATCAGCGAGTCTAAACTGACCAAATCGACATTTTCCTTAGTCCTTTTGATCATAATATGACCTCACGCCATGACCTTTTTATTTTGATATGTATAAATATAGGCGATTTCGGTAAACAGGGTATTGTCTGCAAGGAAAGGCAGATAGTTGTTTCCCATGGAATACAGGATATTTTGACTTTCACATCTGAATTGTACAGTGGACATATCGCAGTGAATGTTTAATGTAATGATCAAACCGAAAGATCGATTTGGTCGATCTCTATCAGATTCGGTTTTATTGGGTCTGTGCATGAACAGAAATGTAAACTGCAAATAAATATATAAATATGGAGACAATTTATATAAAAGACCAGTCTGCTTTCTGGGTAAAGTAAGCCTGACAAATATTTCAAATTGTTGCCTTTTTGAAATTTTTACCCAGCGTGCTAAGCTTTAAACAACCTTTTCCCCAAAACCACTGCCAGAGTTGGAATGAAATCGCCGTTGCTTTTTCGATATACAGTCGAACCTCGTTATCTCGAACTCGCTTATTTCGAATTACCGCTTATCTCGAAGTGAAAATCTGGTCCCTATTTTAACATAAAACTATGACAACAGGAAATAAAATAATGTGGAAAAGAGGAGAAATTGCTCCTAAGGAGCAATTTCTCCTCTTTTCCACATTATTTCATATATATATTTCTAACTTCAGGAGTCAAATTACATATTCATCTGTTAAATGTGGTTGTTCAATTCATTGTTTTCCTCACCCTCTCAGCTCTGATATGTCGAGGTACGGATACCTCGAAGTGTTTCAGTGAGTCCCTTGGAATTCGAGATAACGAGAGTCGACTGTATGTTATTTACTTCGGGCAGCAGGATGAAACATGGCTATATGAAACAGCAAAAGCCAAGATTAGCCTTCGGAACGTCGTAATTTGTCTAGGAACTCCTTTGGTTTTCGATATGTATAGAAGGATCGTGTAAATAGAAGCCTCCGCCCGGAAGTTAGAAAACTTTTTCAGGTTCAACTCAGCTCAGCATGATTTTTTTCTCTGCTAATAAATATGACAATGCCAACAATAGTTGGCGTTTTCATATTTATTAGTAAAGAAATATTCATGTTCACCTTGTTAAGCAAGAAAGAATTTGCAATTGTTAGTAATTTGAGATTTATTAGCAAGACAGGTTTCATGCTCAGCTGAATTGAGCATGAAAAAAAGTTTTATAACCTCTGGGCCTGATCAGATTCTGCGAATATACTGATCCATCCTTCGCTTCCCGCGTATGGCTAGGTTCCTTTTCTATCTGTGAGGCTCATTTTCTATCTGTAAGGTTCATTTTCTATCTGTGAGGCTCGTTTTCTAACTGTGAGGCTCATTTTCTAACTCATTTGCCTTTTATTCGTGTCGTTATATTTGAGCCGTAACATGAGAAAACGGCTCTGCGGGATTATACGATCGGTAAAGATCGAGGCTTGTAGCAAAGCTGCACAGTTTGATAAGGGCCCTTTTTTATACACCAGTATAATTCCAACTCCTCATCTTTATACACAATTTGATTGGTTAGAGGTTTGTTTTTTTTTACACTTGAATAAAGTCAGAGCAGGAATTGGTCGGATCTGTTTTCCTTTCACCGTCTCAAACTATTGACATTTTTGATTACAAAGTTGGAATTATACGAAATGAATAAATAACCCTTCTCTTGCTGAACACGACATGCCCTGTCTTAGCAAACAGTGTATATCCAGATCAGTTGGCTTCTGAAGAAGCCAACTGATCTGGATCTGCACTAAATATGTGAATTTCTATCAAAAACCCGGATTAAGTAATCTGATTGGATGGAAATTAGAAATGGGCGTGGCATCTTAATTTATTCAGCATGACAAGAGTTAAAGCCTGAAGAGATTTATGCTAAGTTTGTGAGTGAGCCGGCCTCGGTGGCTCAGTTGGATGCGCCGTCCGACTCGAGACCCGGAGGTCGCGGGTTCAACCCCCGCCGAGGTCGGCAACATTCTTTCGTGGAGATTGATCATGAAATATTTTCTACGGTCATTCTCTCCCTTCCGCTGATTCAAGAAGGGCAGTTGTCAGTTTCTGGCGAAAGAATGTGCACAATACTGGTTAACCGCTTAGAGGACTAAGCGTGCCCAGTAAACGTGTGGTTAGGTAAACTGACCGCGCTCGACATGACCCCATTGGGTTGACTGGGCCGTAAAACCTCAACACAAACAAGTTTGTGAGTGATTCGCCGGAGTTTGCACATCGATAAAATCCACTAAAAATAAAATTCATTACTATAATATTCTACAATAGCCACTGATTCTATAAGCGGGCGGTGACTGCCCTGATCAGCCTGCGCGGACGCAGGGCAGGGCCTTCACTGTTCGCATACGGCGCGTCGCAGTTGTCTTTACTTTCTTGGGAACAGCCTGTTGATGGCCTTTGTCCAAACAGTTACAATATTTATATATATATATACTATAAATTGTCTCCACGAAACTATTTATTGAACAAATGGTAGAAAAAAATGTCTTCTGCCTTAAAATATTCCCTATGGTGTTTTCATCTTAGTTTGTAAATAGTGGAAAATCCTGGAAACTACAACTACGCGTGACACGAGATGCGACAAATATTGACTGCAGCAATAAAATCGGAAATTATTCAACTGATGAGGTTTCATTATTCCACAATCGCATGATCTTAGGACTTTGCATGTTGGAGAAAAATTTCAGCAGCCGACATTGTGAAATATTTTCTTATTTTTCCTAGGAAATAGGATCTGACACTGCATGCAAATTGGAGACAATTGGCAGGAAGTGTCAGATCCTATTTTCCAGAAAAATAGAAAAATACCATCCGATTGTCTTCTGCTGAATTTGCCAATAGCGTCGTAAGTGTTAGGACACTTAAATGTTCCTAACAACAGATGCAATTGGAGTTCGTCTGCTGAAGGTCTCTCTGAAAAGTTCTCTCTGATTTTTGTTTAACCCATTTTAGACTGAGTAAACACCCCCACACTGTACATCGGAACAGTCGAGTTTCAATTTTAGGAATGTCAGGCTATGTGATTTAGATATTGCTGGAGAAAACTGGCTAAATTATTTGTAAACAGTGGAAACACTGATCAGACGCCGCATCAAGCGGCGCCTGATCTGGGTCTGCACTTTTTGCCAATTACCCTAATGGGAGTCTCGAGACTGAAATGGGTTAAAAACAATATGTTATGAATTAATACAGGAATAATTTTCTCTGAAACGGTGAATGACAGACAGCTTCTCCATTTTTAAGGAAAACGGATATACTTCTGAGGGAAATAACTGGAAATATTTACTTCCTTGCTTAGGGTACTCTTATAGGAAACAAAAATGTCTTTGCTTTTTGTTAAAAAACAATATTTTATTAATTATAATGAGAAATATTTTCTCTGAAGTGGTGAAAGACCACTTCTTCAGTTTTAAGGGAAAGAAATATTATTTTAAGGGAAATAACTCTGACACTGACAAATTAATCATCCGACTTATGGGAGGTACTCTTGCAAGTATATGTGTATATATATATATATATATATATTTTTTTTTTTTTACGGGTGGTCTCCGGTTTTGAAAGGTTTCGTATACTAGGAAGGGAACTTCGTGTCTGCAGAAGTTGCCTCTTCTTCAGGCAAAATGGCGACAAACATTTCCTGGGTATCTATTGACCTGAAACCGACAGTAGTGTGCATGTAACCAGCGCAGATCCAGGACACCCGCATCTGTATGATTGGATCAATTCTGCATTGTTCATTTAAAAGCTGTGTAGACTTTGCGAGTAGCTCAGAGATGATCAGCAGCATAGAGCCTTGTCAGACGATGCAAAAGCGCAGGGTGATCTGTATCTGCTGGTCCATTAACCTTAACTACTATCTCGGCTAATTCAGCAGATGTCAGTTTGATGATTTTTGTCAAATTTTTGTTCTTAGAAAACATGCTTTGATATTTCATGCAAATTGTCTCCAAAGAAGACAATTTGCATGAAATTACATAGGCTATGTTTAAGGAAAAATACAATATTTCAAAATGTCGTCTGCTGGAATTTTTACCAAGCATACTAAGCGTTAAGGAACACGGTCGTTTTCTATTTGAAGCAGTTAGATAAAAAAAACAAGTTGTAAATAAGACGTGCTGGGAGAATGATAGCAAGGAAATGGCTTCCGTGTTAAGTGTCAGGAAATTTAGTGGCGATGTTACATTAGGGAAAATTGATGTAAGGTTGATTATGCCGCCAACTTGAAAACAAACGTTGAAGAGGGGCCGGGCACATTACTTTTGTTTCGTTCGTTCGTTTTTCTTTTCCAAAGCCTTTACCTTGCGCGCGGAAGTAATAAAAAATAGTTGAGTTATTTTTTTTTTTATTTGACAGACATATTAGAGCTGTATGAATTACTTTTGGGGACAAAAAAAAAAAACAAAAAAAAAAAAACAATAACAACAACAACAACAACAAAAAACAGTTTAATTTTATGAAAGTTATGCTTCTTATGAAATTCGGCATTTAGTACGGCATATAGTTGGGGACATTAGGTATACACACGAATTACTAGTTTCTAGTTAAAAGCGGGAGTACTTTGATTACATAGGACTTAAATGGATCTGTGGTGCTGAGCATATATGGAATACCAGTGATCCAGAGCAGTTCTCGTTTCTACACAGACTTAATTCAACAGCATTTACCGCGATAGACAGCGAACTTACGAAGGCCTAGATCAACATGCCCGTTCGAACTTGCTGATCTAGTCTTTCATTGTTCGTATATTATGCGATCCGCAAGACAAGGACATTAATGCAATATGCGAACAGCCAAGAAGTTGATCAGACTGCGCATCTGCGCAGTCTGATCAGCTTCTTGGCTGTTCGTCTTAATAATTTATAGTAGTCAATGATTTTGTAATCAGAATACGTAATTGTACAGGCTGGCCTTGACCTTCGTTGTCAGCATATATTATGCGGATATGTTCTCTCATTTATCGGCTTATTTGTGTCAGGCTCCCTTTGGAATGACGCTGGACAGTTATCTTTAAACTGCTTTTGTGTATAGATTTGAGAAAATGTTTAACGCTCGCACGCACACACGAACGTACGCATAGTAAATCTGAGCCGCGTAAGAAGAAAACTCACGAGGAAAATATATAGTTTCGTGTAAAAGGGGATTGGATGCACCTTGTAGGTGTTTCGCCATTTTTGCAAGAGAGACAAATTTGGTGGCTGCCTGATTGCTTTCCTGCACACCGGGTCCCTTTTGAAAAGGAATCTACTCTAAAATGAAAGACTTTGCTACTCATGGGAGCAAATTCTTTCCTTCTAGAGTAGATCCCCTTTGAGAATAAGGGTAAAAAAATTGTCAGAGTTGCCTTCTCTAACGTGTATCCACTACACTTCAAAAGCCATCGGATTCTTTCTAACACTAAGTGGTCCCAATTTAAGTTTGGACAAGCAAAATTTTGTTTTCTATGTATTTCAGTGCTCCGTAGATAAACTTGCATTATTATTATTTTTTCTTGAAATTCAGACCAATATTTTCATTCAAAATGCATCCATTAGAGCTTATATCAGCAGAACCAGATAGTTTGTTTGTTTACCAGATGCATGCACACATGTATGCATGCACGCGCGCGCAAACACCCTCAAAATACATACATACATACATTGCATGCATGCACGCACATTGATGCATACATCCATACATACATACATACATACATACATACATACATACATACGCACGCATCAGTAATTATTTGCTAAAATTTAGAAAGTGAAAGTGGTTTAAGCCAGCATAGAAACTCAAGTTAAGTGGGAACTGTAGAACATATTGAGGACCAGAGAAGATCAAGATCAGAAGGCGCGGATGTGCAGAGCATCCTAATCTGGGTCTCTGCGGTTCGAATACGACTAAAGGAATCCTTGTCTTGCGATGTGCATAATATGAGCCGGGCCACAGCATTTCCTACATGCAAAATTGCATTTGCGACCAGAGAAGACTTTGATCAGCCTGCGCAGCCATACAGTCTGATCAGACTCTTTACTATCCGCATGAAGACGCTTTTCGTCCTTGGCTACCCACAGGATGCCCTGTGAAGACTGGTCAGAATGCAGTCTTGTAGGAATTGCTGTGCCCCGGCTCATATGTATATAAGACCTGCAGGATCGGGTCCTTCTCATGTTTTCGTAATTATATGCCAACAACAGTCCTGATCAGACTGCTCGTCATTACAATATTCGCTCTACCTCATACAGGAAAGCATCTGCAGCTCTTGTCTGTTGGACAGAGTACAAATACAAAGCAATGATGCTGGCTGGTCTGTACTTATTTATTTACTTTACTTCACGTCCGTATTTTTGAACTCGCCTCCTGTGGCCTTTTATATCAATTTATTTTTTTTTTTCAATTTTTGTTTCATTTAATTTATTTTATTTTTTTTTTATTTTTTTTACTAATATATATAAAATTACGAAGATCGTTTACTGGGCATTTTAAATGACCCTCAACGTCAAGTGACGTATACGTACCTTTGGACTGTGTGCCCAACGAAGATTCAGATCAGCCTGTGCATTTTCGCAGTCTGATCAGAATCTTTCCTGGGTACAGTTTAGAATGCCAAAGCTGCAAAGTTTTTTCATGCGGATAACGAAGACTCTGATCAGACTGCGCGAATGCGTAGTCTGATCTGAGTCTTCGTTTGGCGCACATGTCCGTACATATTTTTTCTCATGTTGCGACTGAAATGTTTGTGTGTTTATATATATATATATATTTTTTTTTTTTTCAATAAGCAGATATACTTGCTCGTTGTAGCCTACAGAAGCCGCAGCTGTCTAGCCGACGAGCAATCGTTGTCTGATTTTATCGGAGATGCGAAAACGATGTTTCTTCGGCTGATACTATTTTGTTTTTGATTAATCTATAAAATAATCAAGATTTAGTACAGGACAGTTTGAATATTTTTCAATAAGCAGACAGATTTGATTGTACTAGCCTGTAGAGAATCCAACTGTTTACCTCCTGACTAATGATTGGAGATAAAAAACAATCGCAGTTAGATTTTATCAGAGATGCTAACAACATTGAGAAAGCCAGAAATGAGTCGCGCTATGAGAAAAGGTTGGCGGAGTACAACTATCCATACAGTGTTTCCTGGTCATTCTGTACAGTCTGAGCGCTACCTTAGCTGTCCACGTAAAGAATCACTAGATTCTGTACAGTCTTTCGACGAACAGCAAAGGTCTTGATCAAACTGCGCGAATGCGCAGTTTGATCAGGACCTTTGCTGTTCATATTCCCCCAAAACCATTTATTTTGGAAACCACTTTACTGTTATATGTAAATACAGGTAGAAATTAATACTCTCTCCCAGGGCTATTCTATAAATTAAAACAGTGTAGATTAAACATAAATTAATATTCTTGGAAAAAGGAAACAGACATCCTAACGTGTGATTTTTGTGATTTTTTTCCTCACGAACGGAAACAGCGTATACTGTTTAACATTTTTCCTCGGGAGTAGTATTTTTCGGAGAGCATAATAAGCTTTGTTATAGAGATTCATTTTACCGTGAAAAAAAGTGCTGTAGTTGAAAATGGAAAATGTGTCGGATCTGACAGCAGAGAAATTAACTGAAGATCTGCTTATCAATGTTCTTCCCGTAACAATCTTCATTGGCATTGAGGCAGTTATCGGGTTTACTGGAAACATTTTAATCTTGTATATTTATTATAGATGGTATATACACTGTAACTTCCGGTACTTCGTGCTCTTTCTGGCCATATATGACTTCACAAGTTGCCTGACAACTTTACCAGGAGAAATATTTTCGCAGTGTAACTGGTTTACTTACAAATATGGATGGATTTGTAAAATAAAATCTTACTTTAACGTGTTTACTACCTGGGGATCAGCCTATACATTGTTGCTTCTGGCCTTTGACCGCTACAGGAAGATATGTCGGCCTCTTGCCTGGCAGATACAACCTTCATTTGCTTTAAAATTGTGCGCCAGTGGAATGTGTCTCTCGTCAATGATGTCCATTCCAGTTACAATTTTATGGGGAAAACAGACCTATACGTATGAAGTCAATAACGTACGCTTTAACGTATGTATTTGTGAAAAATCAGAGACATATGAAAATGATATATATCCATTTATTTACATTTCGTGTGTAGACATTTTACCTATTGGACTTATGATGATAGCTATCTGTGTCTTGAATGTACTCACAGCCAGAAAATTATTTTTTAAAATGTCTGGGTTTATACTGTCTTGCAACGACAGGGACGCAGTACGAAGTCCAAGGACGCAAAGAACTTTTTCTGAATCCAGCGACATAGACAGACCTACTTCCGGTTGTGACGGTTTACGTAAACTGTTATGTTGTACTGACCCGGAAATGTCCACTGAACGTTTCCAAGATGGCGTTAAACAAATCCGTGTTCTACAACCAAGCACACGCCGGGAACGACCGCCATGTCTAGAAAAATCAGACAGACAAAGCATATCTGACAATCAGACATCATTCTCTTGTCAAGCTACTGATGTAGCCAGGAGAAACGAATCCATGGGAATTGCGAGAAGTGGATCCATGGTAGCTGGGAGAAATGAATCCATGGTAGATGGGAGAAATGAATCAATGGTTGTTGATAGAAATGAATCCGTGGTAGATGGGGTAAATACATGCATGGTAGTTGAGAGAAATGGATCCACGTCTGTTGAGAGAAATGAATCCGTGGTAGCTGGGAGAAATAAATCCATGGTAGTTGGGAGAAATGAATCCACGGTTGTTGGGAGAAATGAATCCGCGGTAGCTGGGAGAAATAAGTCCATGGTAGTTGGGAGAAACGAATCAATCTGCTCTGTGAGTACCATAGTGTCTGACGGAACAGCAACACGTGATACCCTGCAAGAATACAGAGCCTTCCGCCGGAAGCGGAAAACGTTAATAATGTTGATCCTAACAACCGTCTTCATTGTCACTATGACGCTTTACATTGCTCTCTTGTCTCTGGTCGCTGAGACAGACAATATCTTACGGAAAATTTCTAACACTGAAAAGGTTCTCTTTTTCTTCTTTTGGCGATTCTACTTTATAAATTGTGTGATTAATCCTCTGTTATATGGTCAAATGGATCCAAGATTTAGAAAAGGATTAAAACGGATATTTTGTAGTTGTAGGATCAAAAACGCGTAATGAAACAACAATTAAACAGATGGTTCATGTATATGGCGTTGAACCTTTATCATTCTCTGGGCTAATTCAGCAGACTACAGATCGATGGCATTTTTATTATTTTTTCTTCCAGAAAATAGGCTTTGACATTTCATCAAAATTATCTCTAATGTCCTTTTGACATCATTCGGAAAGACGTTTTTTGCTTAGCGTTTCATTTTAAATGTAAATATATTGTTCTGATTGACCATATCTTATCAGAAACCATTTGTCTTTTCTGTTTCTGTATTTTGTTCTCATATATTTACCCGAAAATTAAATTTACGGCCAAAAATTGGTCTGACATATGCAATTTCTGTAGTAAAGTGATTTTTTTTGGAACGTTTGTCTTAGAAAATAGTTTTTATTTTTCTTTGCTGAATTTGATTTATTAATGGTGATTCACAACAATATTGTGAACATTTCAGAAATATTGGACAAGCGAAACTTGTTGAAAATCTGCCTCCAAGTTACCTACCCTAATTTGCATTCATTTTTTACTACGGAGAAAGTGTGAAAATATTTGATTTTACAAAAAAAAAAAAAAAAAAAAAAAAAAACAATGAGTAGAATAAAACTTTCTGTGCAAAGGTAGTTACGTCTAAAAGTTTTGCATTAAATCATGATAAAAGTTTGCAAATTTATTTCTTTTGGCTAAAGCGCCGAGAAAAAAAGACTTTCTGAAAGTTGGAAGCACAGTAGGTAGGCTTTGGGATTTCATGTCAATGTCTCAATGTCAAAGCCTATATTCGGAGAAAAAATAATAAATAGATAAATAAGTAAATAAATAAATAAATAAAATGTCGCCTGCTGTAATTGTTTACCAGCAGGCTATGCGTTAACATTAAGAAAACACGCCTATTCAAGTATATTGGAAATTCCACAACCAAAAACTGAAAAGAAATGATCGGCGAGGCGGTTCTAACGAGTACCCACATTCTATATTTTTGAGCAGAAATAAGACAAAAATAATGTATACCCCTGTAAACCCCAGTTTTACGATATAAAAGTGGGGTTTAAGGGGTCAAAATTATATAGGCGTGTTTTCGTGATGATACTTTTTCTAGATCTATTGTTTTAACCCATCTACGCCTAGCGTCCCATAACCCATTGTGGACAGAATAATCTTTTCCACACTTTATATTGGTGGCTTCTAGTTTTGATTTAAGTTTGTCAGGCTATGTGATTTAGATATTCTTAGACAAAAATGATTGGACTGTTTGCCAACAGTGGATATCCTGATCAGACGCCGCGTTCTGCGGCGTCTGATCTGGGTCTGCACTGTTTGCCAGTTACCCTGTTAGGGGTCTCCAGACTATAATGGGTTAATAGAGACATTGGCAAACAATGTAGACCCAGATCAGACGCCACAGAACGCGATGTCTGATCAGGTTCTACACTATTTGCATTAAAAACAGCATATTTTGTAAAAAAATGGAAAACAAACAAAACAAATAACAAACACCTCTAAAGTTGGAGATGGACCTGTCAAAAGAGGTAGGTGGAAGAGTCCATTTGGAATAAATTGATTAACAATAATCAAGTCACAGCTGCTAATAGGTATGAACCTTTCCAAACAGAAAACGACTTTAAGATATGTGCGCCTAGCGTAGATCCAGATCAGAACCCAGGTACGCGCTGTCTAATCAGGGTCTACAGTGTTCCCTAATAGAATCTTTATAGTACATAAAATCTGTCAGAGAACAGTGTAGATTCAGATCAGACTATGCACATATTTAGGAAAGTCTGAGGCTACGCTGGTTGCATATAGCATAGTTTTCTTTTGGGAGAGGAACTTGTCATGAGGAAACAAGGGAACGATTCACACTATAAACATGTTCTTATAAGACAAATAATTTACGCTCAAAGTGATAAAAGGGTCTATATCCCAGCTAGCATTCTTTATAAATCTACAGCGGGCCGTTATCGGCCCGTCAGCTACCTTGACGGGCCGATAGCGGCCCTCTATAGATTTATGTAAAATGCTTACTGGGATTTTCCATATATGAACACCAAAGGTCAAGATCAGCTTACACATCCGCGCAGCCTTATCAAGCCATTCTCTGTTTGTTGATGCTCTGTTGCAACAGTTCTAAAGGCAGACAAAGGGACATAATCAGACTGTACAGGTGCGCAGGATGGTTAGGACCTTCATTTCACGATAAGGCCTCCTTTGCATTCTTGACATCATGATAATGAATAATTGGAAGAGATATCAAGGGTTTAAGAGGCATTGATACACTTCCGGGAGATAACTGTCAAAATTGTTGTCTCCCTTTTGAAAAGGGGTCTACTCTACAAGGAAAGAATTTGCTCCAATTTCCATCACGAAAACATGCCTATATAATTTTGACCCCCCTTAAACCCCATTTTTATATAGTAAAACTGGGGTTTACACGGGGTATACATCTTTTTTTTTCTTATTTCTGCTCAAAAACATAGATTGTGGGTACTTGTTAGAACCGCCTCGCCTCGTACTTGTTAGAACCTCCAAACAGGAAGTCACAAATGTCGTCTCTCTTGTAAAAATGGCGGAAAATGTACCATATATATCCAGTCCCCTTAGTGGCCCCTAAAATTTCTCCGAAAAAAAAATCCAAATGCCATGTTCCCAGTAAGCATCCTACATAAATTTATAGCGGACCGTTATCGGCCCGTCAGGATAACGGCTCGTCAGGGTAACTGACGGGCCGATAACGGCCCGCTAAAGATTTGTAAAGAAAGCTGGCTGGGTCTTTTATTATCGGATACCATTTTTTATTCCAACTTTATTCGTTAACTCATTTAAGCCTAGCGTCTCATAAAAGGGACATTGGCAAATAGTGTAGACCCAGATCAGACGCCGCAGAACGCGGCGTCTGATCAGGGTCTACACAATTTGCTTGAAGTACAGACATTCAATCAAACATGGTAATAATTAAAATTAATCAAACGCCCCTTATTTTGGAAATAGACCGGTCCGAAGAGTGAAGGTGGAAAAGTCCATTCAGTATAAGTGGGTTAACTAACCTTTTTGCTACAGGAATGAATTTCATTTGTGTGTATTTGATCGGTGTGTCAACGCCGACGAATCGTTCATAAACTGAATAAAATAAAAATCTAAAATGTTGCCTTTGGAAAGAAAGACCATACAAAAAATCGAAAATCGGAGACTCGGTTATATTAATCCATTTATACCTGAATGTTTTCAATAAACTCTCCCGTCATGGACTTTGGAAGGGTCCATTGTAAAGGGGTGTTATATAGAAATCGTCACAGATGCTTTTATCATTGAAACTTTCAAATGTTATTGCAAACAGTGTAGACCCTGATCAGACGCCGCGTTCTGCGGCGTCTGATCTGGATCTACACTGCTTGCCAATTCCCTTTTACTGACAGACTGACTGACTGATCAGATTTTTAACGCTACCAGGCAACTGAGTCACACAGTGGCAGCGCCGGAAAATCCGGATTAGTTTTACTGGACTCCTGGTTTCCCTTTTACGGGACGCTAGGCAGATATATACAGTAATGTAGGGATGTATAC
Organism: Anodontia alba; assembly: GCA_964016985.1. Taxonomy (NCBI): domain Eukaryota; kingdom Metazoa; phylum Mollusca; class Bivalvia; order Lucinida; family Lucinidae; genus Anodontia; species Anodontia alba. The sequence continues at coordinate 49,170,219 of OZ024828.1, read as the reverse complement.
GCTCCCTAGCACCGGTTTAAGCGGAATACGATTTTCAAAGTAACCAGATTGGTTCAATGATCCCAAAGGAAATAAAATGATAATCTGCACTATGGTGAAGTAAGAAGAAACGTCCAACGACCGACACAACGCACAAATGGACACAAATCGGAGACACGATTTTATTAAGTCTCTTCATATGCACCAGTGTAGTTTGCGAATCTGAATAGGCACCCTAGCGCCGGCTTAAGAGTTATTAAAATTTTCAAAGGCAGAATGGGCTCAATGACCCCAAAGGAAATAAAAGTATAATCTGCACTATGGTGATGTACAGGGAGGCATTCTAAGGCCGCCACACAGTATTTACATGTAACACCAGCTACAGTGAAGTAAAGTTTGCAAGGTTTTATGCTGTGTTTGTGATTCTCTGGCTTTTCACATCGATAAAATCCAGAAAAATACAATTTTTAAAAATTCAAACTACTGTCCTTTCGACATCACTCGGAGAGACGTTTTTTTTTTTTTTTTTTTTTTTTTGCTCGACGTTCTATTTTAAACGAAAGTATTTTGTTCTGATTTACCATATCTTATCGAAAACCATTTGTCTTTTCTTTTTTGTGTTTTGTTCACAAACATGTATCCTAAAATTAAATTTACGGGCAAAAATTGGTCTAACCTATACAATTTCTGTAGTTAAATGATGTTTTGGATATTTGTCTAAGAAAATGCTGTTGTTGTTTTTTTCACTTTTCTTTGCTGAATTTCAGTTATTGATGTTTCACAACTATATGTGAAATTTTCAGAAAAAAAAAAATGAACAAGCGGAACTTGTTGAAAATCTGCCCCAAAGTTACATACCCTACAAATTTCTGCATAATTTGCATTCCTTTTTGCTATGGCAAAAGGGAAAATATTTGATTTTTTAAAAATCAATGACTAGAATAAAACTTTTTTTTGCCGTAGTTACGACAAATGGTTTTGCATTAAATCATTACAAAGGTTTGCAAATTTACTTTTTTGTGTAAAGCGCCAAGCAAACAACGATTTTCTGAAAGATGTCGAAAGCACAGCAGGTCATATTTGTGTTGATAACGTAGGTTGTATAGCTCATTTTAGAAATTTACGCAAGAAGACTACTTCTATGATTCCTACACAGTTGATCCATCGAAACATAAAGACCTCGAGTAGTCAAATTGCACTAAATTAGTGCAAGCTTACTTAGTTGGAATCATAGGAAGACCTACATTTCTTCTGAATGATATTATCAAATTCAACGTTGCATAAAGGTAATGCCGTGCACTAATATGAATATAGGCAATGCCTATAGGCGAGCTATGCGCTATGCTTTGAAAAAGCACATTTTGCAGTTACAGTACAATTGGATAATATTAAAGCCAAAAATCATCCAAAAAATCAAAGTGTAAAACCCAAGCTATACTGGTATGGTTTGACGGCAACGAAACGTGCGTGTGCTGTACCACAGAGCTTGCTCGCGAAGGCCATTCAGCCACATGCGGCAGCGAGCTCGCTATAAGTGACGCGCAACGTGGAGAAAATGACGCTTATACTATAACGGAACAGCGAAGATCCAGATGGGCGTGCACATCTATGCAGACTGATCTGGACATTCTCTGTTCGTCGACATACACTACATTATCCACTGATTCTGTAAAACGGACAACGAAGGCCCAGATCAGCCTGCGCTTATGCACAGTCTGATCAGTGCCTTTGTTGTCCACAAATTGCATAAGGGCTCTTTTGGATATAACCTTGTCCGCCGACCTATGTTGCCTGGTTTCAACTTTCTATTTGCCGTAATACAGCCGGGAACCTAAAACCCCAGGTCACCCGACATTGGCGGACCAGGTTCCATTTCGGGTTATAGCAAAGATACTGCCAAAATATTGTCATTGTAAATGATAGCTTTCGGAAACAAACAAACACGCACGCATGCTTATAAGCTTACATGCACGCAACTTATAAGCGTACCAATGTCGAAAAACATTAACACAATGCACGATGAACCTAAGGGTCCTTGTAGATATACAGTTACCATTTATAACAGAATATTATCAACAAATACTTTCACTACTTGTAAGAAATAAACTATCGCTAAAGTGCCCGACCCGCCTCGTTCTTGCCTGTGCCCCTTCTTATCCTCGGAGTTTGGTAAATTCTTTGGCTAGGTCTTAACAATATTAATGTGTATACATACTTTTATCAAAATATTGCATATTGTTATATTTTGGCCTCGGCGTTGTCTCGGGCAATATAATTTGGCATTTGGCAAGCCCATTTGGCAAGATCTTGTCGGTATCAATCTATGTGCGAAAAATTATCAAAGTATCCCTAAGGTTATGGCATCATATTTTCACATTCTTGCCTCGGCGAGGGTTTTTATAAATATGATTTAAAAACTCTGGCATTTGACAATTTCATTGGTTAGATCTTGTCAATATGTATTTGCATACCAAAACTATCAAACTATTCCAAGCGGTTTAATAGTTAAAGCGATTTTCATAAACTGATAACGGACATGCCTCGGCGAGGCTATTTATACAGAAATCAACTGTCACTAAGGTGCTTGCCTAAGCCTCTGCTGAGCGAAAAATTATAAAGTATTCTTAAGATTTCAAGAGATATGGGTATTTTTGCTTACTGTTATATTTTGGCCTCGGCACCTACCTCGCCGGAGGAAAATTGACACTTGGCGATTCCTCGGCCAGGGTCTTGTCAATATTAATATGTATACCAAATTTTATAAAAATATCCCATATGGTTGAAGACCTAAGGCGATTTCCATATTTTTACATTTTTTTGCTTCGGGGCTGTCTTGGCCAGAAAAAATGGCATTTGGCAAGCGCATTGGCTAGATCTTATCAGTATGCCAAACATTATCAACTGTTTACCCGATATGGCCATTTTCGACCACGGACGGACAGACGGACGGACAAACAGACGGACAGACAGACGGACTCACAAGGTGATCATAGGGCACTCTTCAAAAGTCAAATTTTCAATCGGTCGACTTTTCTGTAATTCGTGCAATATTTCCAACTGTTTGAGCGTCATGGCGATTACTCGCATCATATTTTCACATTTTTTTTGCCTCGCCGAGGCTAGTTATAACTTCTTAAAAAGAAATGTGGCATTTGATAATTTCATTGGTTAGGATTTGTCAATATGTATACGCATTCAAAAAAAAATATCAAAATTTTCCAAGCGGTTTAGAAGTTATAGCGATTTTCAGAAGCTGATTACAGACGGACGGACACGCCTCGGCGACACTATTTATAAAGAAATCTGGCATTTGACAGTGCCATTGGTTAGATCTTATCCATATGTATTTACATGTCAAAAATTATCAAAATAGCCAAAGCGGTTCAATAGTTAAATGATTTTCACAAACTGATTATACGGACAGATATGCCGCTTCGACGAGGCTATTTACAAAGAAATCTGGCAATTGACATTTCTTTAGTTAGGTCTTATCAAAATGTATCTGCATGCCAGAAAGTATCAAAATAATTTAAGCAGTTTAAAAGTCATAGCAATTTTTACAAACCTGATTTCGGACGGATGGTCATGGTGATTACAGGACACTCCCCGTATATCCTCCTTTCGGATGACTTTTACTGCTAGCCGTGAAAGTGCCAATATGTTTGGTAATTATTATTTTCTTTTCTCAGAAACATGGTTTTAATAAGTTAGTTAGTTTAATAAGTCATTTTCAATGTATACGAGTATATAGTACTGAACTGCACATTTAGATTACATGTAAACTACTGAATTTTCAAGTTAATCTGTTCATTTTCGTGTGTGATCACAACCAATGTACATTTATATAAGCCGGCCTCGGTGGCGCAGTTGGATGCGCGTCTGACTGGAGACCAGGAGGTCGCGGGTTCGACCCCCGCCGAGGTCGGCAACATTCTTTCGTGGAGATTGATCATGAAATATTTTCTACGGTCATTCTTTCCCTTCCGCTGATTCAAGAAGGGCAGTTGTCAGTTTCTGGCGAAAGAATGTGCACAATACTGGTTAACCGCTTAGAGGACTAAGCCTGCCCAGTAAATGTGTGGTTAGGTAAACTGACCGCGCTCGACATGACCCCATTGGGTTGACTGGGCCGTAAAACCTTAACACAAAAAACAAAAAACATTTATATAAAATCTCACGAATACGAAAGGAGTTATACCTCTGATGTGCATCTCACGAGATATTAGCTAGTGTATTTGGGCAGTGGCGGCCAAAGTAGACAAAAGTCGCAACTCAAACTTCCCCTAAGGATGTGTACAATTTCTGACAATGACGCCAGGGTGCCGTGTGGCCGTCTCCCTGTACATCACCATAGTGCAGATTATATTTAATTCCCTTTGGGATCATTGGGCCCATTGTGGCATATTGAAAATGGATTTCTGCTCATGTATACGCTAGAGGGCGTAAGCAGTGTTGCAAAATTCATCACTGCTTATGAAGGGTCTCTATAAAACCGAGACTCCCATTTTCTGATCTGTAGTGTGTTCTTTGTTTCCAAAGGCAATCTTTTTGACATTTATTATTCCGACAATTTATTCACACCTATCTTATTTCATACAGCGCAGCGTGCCGTTCTAGCCTGAAATTATCTGTGATCTCGTTGACCTAGTCGTTGGACAACTTGGCGTGAACCTTGGATTGCATTTTCGAATCACATTAATAAACTCTTATAATATTAAGTAAATAATAAGTTTTGGCACTGCAACCATCTGAATAATACCAGATTCTTCCGCTTACATCTTCAAGAAATCAATAAGCTAGATATGCAACGGTAGGAAGTACAGTCAAACCTCGTTATCTCGAACTCGCTTATTTCGAATAACCGCTTATCTCGAAGTGAAAATCTGGTCCCTGTTTTAACATGAAACTATGACAACAGTAACAAAATAATGTGGAAAAAAAGAGAAATTGCTCCTCAATTTCTCCTCTTTTCCACATTATTTTATATATATATTTCCAACTTCAGGAGTCAAATTACATATTCATTTGTTAAATGTGGTTGTTCAATTTATTGTTTTCCTCACTATCTCAACTCTGATATGTCGAAGTACGGATATTTCGAAGTGTTTCAGTGAGTCCCTTGGAATTCGAGATAACGGGAGTCGACTGTATTGTCGAGCCTTCATGCCTCGAACCTCTTTAGGACCTTGAAAATTTGTTTAAGACTGAGTTGTTCGAGCTACTGAGGGTTAATCATAGCGCCAGGTCAGGAGGCAAATAAGGATAATTAAGGAATGTCTTTTCCATCTTCTATAAAATAATTGTATTTTGAGTGTATTCATTAGAATCTCCTGGATGAGTACACGCAACGTACGTTTTCACGATAAAATACAATTTTACTAAAAATATCCCTAAATGTTTTTTTTTTTTTTTTTTTTTTTTTCTTGAGCTATCGGAAAAAATTCTCAGGGACTCAAAAACTACATCACAAAAACATACCTATATAATTTGACCCCCTTAAACCCCACTTTTATATAGTAAAACTGGGGTTAACAGGGGTATACATTTTTTTTTATTTCTGCTCAAAACATAGATTGTGGGTACTCGTTAGAACCGCCTCGCCTAGGCGGTTCTAACGAGTACCACAATCTATGTTTTGAGCAGAAATATGAAAAATATCGGAGTTTTTATCTGAAGATTTTCAGTTTTTTGGAGGTGAAATTTTCTGTATATTTGAATAGGAGTGTTTACGTAATGCGAGTCATTGAAGTTTTACTGTACGCTTTTTTTTCTTCTCACAGTTCTCGTTAATTAATAATCCATTTCGACGGATTATTGAACAGCTCCTGTGATCTTATTTGCTTTAAGTAATTAAATAAAAGAGCAGTGACAAAAATAGCATACAAATAGGATTCAGAAGAGAGTCATTTATCTTGCACAAATATCCCAGTGTTACAAACAAAACCATTTGACAATAAATAAGTGATTTGAAATTCTATAAATTGTATATAATCTCTGATAAACAAGTAAATAAGAAAAACAGAGAGTAATAACAAAATGTATTAGAATAATCAATTTCGTAACGGGTTCCGTTATTCTCCGTTGATCCGATCGGACTGAAGTGATGTGGGCTTCGATTATGTGACCAATCATCTGTTGGCAGAATACAATGACACTCGCTAATTCATTTTACATCTTCCCAGTTCGGTTTAGCCGTTGCTTTTTGTTCATTCCTCTAGTTGACGATGGAAAAACACACCATTAGCGCTGTTTGCATACGATTTTCAGCCTTTAACAATGGGGTTAGATAGCACTTCATCATTTTATATTCTTGTTTTATTGATGGTTCACAGGCGCCACTTTCTTAATTTCAACCAGCATTTGATTGGTCGATACTTTTATCTTGGGATTGGCTTCGTACATCGTTCCGGTACGTCTCGGATTTTTTCGTCACTTTAAAACGTTTAACGTTTTCCAGACGTCAGATTTGTATTATCCCTGGCTTCCCAACCCACGAGCAGAAGGTGAAGGTGGATATTGTAATGTCACCGTCCGTCCGCTCGTCAGTATGCGATAGCGTCCGTCCGTCACACTTTTGCACAGAGCATAACTCAAAAGGAAATGCAGTGTATAAGAATTTTAATTCCACCTTGCTAATCTTTTGAATTATTTCCCATTATTTAAGTTTCTTGTCCGGTGCATAACTTAAGATGTACTAAAGGGAATTACTCATATTGCATACAAAGGTAGAGGACAGTCATTAGAAGTGCAATGTCTAAGAATCATAATTCGTTTTGCCTCATTTCACTATTACCCCATTTTGCACTTTATTTGTCATATACATGAATCAAGAAGTATTCAATGTATGTAATTAAAATTAAAAATGCATTGTTCAGTCCTTCTTCAACTCGCACCCTTCCCATTTCCCTTTCCGCCAAAGGGCAAGGCCACTGAAGGGGGTACAGCAATGGTCTCTTCCATCCATTACACTTTTGTCTGGAGCATAAGTCCAACCCCTTCCTACCCTCCGCAAAGGGCAAGGCCGTTGATGGGGGATATGGTAATGGTCTCTGTCCATCCATCCATTCATCCATCTGTTATTACACTTGTGTCAGGGGCATAAGTCCAAAACTATTAAAACGATTTTGTTGAAATCTTCTTCAACCGTTCTACGAGGGAAACCAGTTTGCAGGAACTGCCGTAACTCTGTCAAACAAAATTGCATTACATTAATTTGTTATTTGTTCTCAACTGGGATTTGCCATTGTATAATTCACCTTGCGCTCTGCGCTTTCTTGCCACTGTCCTGTGAGTGTATCCATCGGCATGGGGAATGGCCTTGTCCATATGTATTGTTTTCCATGTAACCCACAAAAACCGTTCCCCGAGAAATTGCATAGCTGACATTCACGCCGCATATTCTAAGGGTTGTTTTAGCACTATCTGTGCTAATTTAGCTGACAGCAAATTGATGATACGTTTATTATTTTTCCCAGAAAATAGAGTCAGACATTTTTAAATTGTCTCCAGAGGTGTCTGCACATGCTGTAAGATCCCTTTTCTCATAGCATAACCCAATTAAGCCTAGGTGGCACATAAGGGTGGATCAAAGCACTGAAAGCACTGGTGGGTCGATTGAGTGTAGGCTTGGAAAATGGTCCTGAATGGAGACTTAAGACTGTTTCATTTAACGCTTGTCTTCCTGTAATTTAAGCAAACAGTGCAGACCCTGATCAGACGCCGCGTTCTCAGCTCTAAGCCCAGTCCAGATTTTACAGATAACCCTTTTTACACAACACTCTGACGTCACAGCGACAATAGCGCGGCTATAAATAACAAAGCTGTGCGATTCGATTTAATTGGTCAATGATAATCACGTGGGCAAAAATTTTAAGAAAATTTGTTGTATGTATACTATGGATAGACTGTAAGCAATCGACTCAAAAATAAAAGGAGCTGCGCCATGAGAAAATGTGCCCTTGGGACATGCACGAACAGTAAAGAACCAGACCAGCGAGCGAAACCGTATAGTCTAATCAGTGTCGTTTCTATACGCCATATCCTAAAGTTTTACAATCAAACACCTACAAGCGAAGGTGCCAATTAGATGACACGAATGCCTAGACTGGTCCAGACCTCCGCTATCCGCATTTTCTCAGAAGACCAATTTTTGCACACGGTTCATAAGTTATTTTTAAAATAATATGATTTGTTGTTGTCGCAAGTATTTGGCATACAAAACATATAAAAAGAATTATTCTATTTTTATCGCTTTTTTATCAGACGTACATCGAAGTCCGCCCATTACAAATCGGATTTTTATTCAGCTGGAATATCGTGAAAAATTAGCTTTGTATAACGCATTATCTCTAAATAATAGGATAATACTGGTCCTAACATTTTAGTAATTGTATTTTAATGCTTAGCACTCTGAGTTATATTTCAGCAGACAACATTTTGAAATATATTTCTTATTTTTATTTTTACCAGAAAACAAGATTTGCTATTTCATGCAATTGTCTCCATTATATTTCATATTTTTCCCAGGAAATATGATTTGACTTTTCATGCAAATTGTCCCACTGGAGACAATTTGCATGAAATGTCAAATCCTGTTTTCTGGGGAAAATAAGAAAAATATCATCGATCAGTCGTCTGCTGAATTTGCCCAGAGGTTAAGAATGTTGATGTACATTTTGTATTTACAAACGGCCTGATGAATGGTAGTGTAGATTCTGATCAGCCGTTGCGATGTCTTATCTGGATCTACACTGTTTATTCAGGCACGTTTGTGCCAATGCATAGATTAAATACGGTACACTTTTATTCATTCAAACACAAAAAGAACCACAGCATTTGGAAGAGTAGTTATTCTTCATATCACAGTTTAAGTATAATAAATGTGATACGTTAGAAACTTGAATTGATGTTACCAGTGCTAAATCAATATTTGACACAAATTATCTGGTGCAGGAAATTTTCTGAAGCACTGAACCCTAGTCATGCTGCACCCGGATATACCCTGTCTTTGCAAACAGTGTAGATCTGAAGAAGCCAACTGATCTGGATCTGCACTGTTTGCCATTAGGTATGTGAATCTATATCAACAATCTGGATTAAGTAATTTGATTGGCTCAGAAAATTAAAAATGGGTGTGGCTTCTTATTTTATTCAGCAGGACAAGGGTTAAAATATAGGTATATAAGTTGTTATACAAGCCGTTATTTCCACGACACACAAGACACAAGAAACTATTCAATCAGATTCTAAAAGGAATGACCCTTGAGAGCAATGAACACACCCACAAAACTGAATACAGCTGAAGTGTCAAGTTTTCTGGGCCAGATTAGCTAGTTTCAACAAATAAGACCTCATCAGTGACACTCAAATAAATGGTCAAGAATCCTGAAATGGGCTCATTGACAACAAAGAACCAGAAAATATTATGTTAGAGTTCAAACTTAAATTTATAACGTCATTGATGCCCTCTGATAGACAATTATCTGAACCCTTGGCCGCAATCCTCTTAGGATATGATCACTTAACGATTGGTACGCTGGGTAGAATTTCCAGCAGACTACTTAATAAATATCTTTTGTTTTCACAGAATACAGATTTTGACAGGTCAAAGTCAGTTTTCTGGGAAAAATAAGAAAGTAACACCGGTTTGTCGTCTGCTGAATTTATCCACAAAGTGATAAAGTTTTAACAAAACCCGCATCTCTCAGCTTGCTTATTTCTTTGATGTAAGACTTTTAGTCTGTCTCCAGACTCTATCTTTTCTGTTATTTTCTCTTTTCTTTTCAAAGGTATACAATCTAGTACACCTTATAATGATTTGATAAGTTATGTCCCATAGTGGAAAAGATAGTTTCTGTAGAAAAACAGTGAAATGGGATTAAAGAGACGAATATAGCTACAGAAAGTGATAAAGAAAAAAAAAAAAAAAAAAAAAAAAAAAAAAATGACTGGAGCCTTTCAAAAAGGCGTTGTGTGGCACAAAATGTGGCTACCCACTACATCTTTGTCTGCTTCCAGACGCCTTGTTTATGTATTGGCTCTAGACACATTTAACTTGAGGCAAGAGAGTAAGATCGACTGTGTACACTTCTATTTCACTAAGCCACTTTAAAATCCACAGTCCAGCGGCCCAAAAGGCTCCTGAACAAGGCAAAAGACTTACATTACAGAACGTGTGGTGTACAGTAGCCTGGCACCACGCTGTGAGTTTTAAACCTAACAAAGGTAAAATACTCCTCCTTGACTATTTTTCTACACATATCATCTCCCTTACTAGTCAGAAACTAACTGATCAGCCAAATCAGAGAGAAGAACATTTCAAGAGATTGGATTTTTGTAAAATATAAATCGTTTTTATGCTGATTCGTATATCAGTTAGACGGGAGCCAGTCTAGGTGTACAGAAGCAGTTAGAGATACAGTAGCGGGTAGTCTGAAAGCTGTTGTACCCAAATTGCGGATAGTCTGAAAGCTGTCGTACCCAACCTGTGTGCTTTCGTGTGTCTGCTCATCTCCATAGAATAAAGATGAGGCTAGAAAAGGTGTCCTCTCAGCGGGCACACAAAGTTGCAAAACGTCGTCTCTGCCGTATTCATAAATACAGGCATATTTTAACTCCTTTCCATTCTTGTACAAACACTGAACAAACCAACTGTACTAACATTGATCGGTCTGCACAATGCTGCATGAATTGGAAACATTGTAGAATCTGTTCTGGGACTATTTGCTTGGGTCTGTCTATCCCAATACTTACCTTAAGTACATAATTTATGTGAAGTAATTTTACTTTGAACGCCACTGGATACACATGCCATATTTTCTGCCATCTTTGGGTCGAGGCATGGTGGTTTTCCACGTGATTGTCATTGACCAATGTAATCAAACGTTATCCAGAACGAAATCCAGGTAACGGTTATTTCTTGTTGCTGTGACGTCAGAGTGCTTTGATAGAAGGTTATATGTAAAACCCGGACTGGAACATTTGGGACGTTGGAAAACAGGGCAGACCCAGATCAGACGCCGCAGAACGTGGCGTCTGATCAGGGTCTGCACTGTTTGCTTAAATTACAGGAAGTTAAGGGTTAAATGAAAGAGTCTTAAGTCCCAGGTCAAGACCGGTATATTTTCTGCCATTTTACAAGGCAAACAACTTTGGTAATTTCCTACACATAAAGCCCCTTCTGAACAGGGGTCTACGTTAAAAGGAAAGAATTAGCTCCCACGAGATGCAAATTCTTTCCTTTTAAAGTAGACCCTTTTCAAAAGGGAGGCAAATGATTTTGACAGAATTGCCTTCCTTAATAGTGTATCAGATTTCCATTTGAATATGAATTCCGCGTATGACTGTAGGAAGGGTCACTGCACAGAGTCTTTCAATATCTCTCTGCATTGCGATACAGCGTGAGAAAAGTTCTATCAGGCGCATAGCCAGAACGGATTTATTTTTACCCACATCCAGGAAAAAAGTCTTGGAAATTTATGACTAGAATCGCGTCTTTTCCAAAATAGGGACTGCTTTTAAAGGAAAGAATTTGCTCCCAGGGGGAGCAAATTCTTTCCTTTAAGAGTAGCCCCTATGTAAAGAAGCACAATATCTTATACTAATGTCTTTTATTGTCAATATTTTCCTTACGCATGTTACGCTTATGTGTAATGTAAGTAATGAGCGATACGCCTATGTTCTATCACATATGCAGGCATCAAAGCTCGAGATCAGCTTGAGAATCAGGGCAAACTTATGAGGGCCTTCATTATAGGTTTTCAAAACGGATACTCTAGAATATATACTCGAACTGACCAATTGCTGATCTTGTACTTCGATCTACGCTTATGGAATTAGGACCCCAGTTTAACGTTTTTTTTGTGTGTGTTATTTTGCTGTTGTTTTTTTTGTTTTGTTTTTTTGTTTTTTTTTTTTTTTTTTGCTAGACATAAACTGAAAGAAAAGCAAAATGCAAAATCATCCCTCTGTCATAATCGTCCATAATTTTCGTCCATTAACTGAGATTGCCTTGTCAAAAATAGGTCGAATTCTATATACATGTATTAAATAAACAGCATCCAGCGAAAAGGTGGTTTTCGAGTGATATTCGGAGAGTCTATTTTGGGTAAACTGGACATAGGGTTTGGTACGGTTGCGCGTTTGTGGAAACCCACCCCATTCATATACTGACCAAATCAAATGATAGACCGAATCAATTGCTTATGGTTTCAAACTAATATCCAGTCGTATGCGATATTTTCCAGTGAGATAAAATATATCAATATTTGCAGGTGTTTCTTCTTTTCCCTGGTGCTTTAGGTATAATTTGATAACTTGTGACTTTGGTACATCCATGTATTCCGGTCTGAAACAATTGGGTGGAGGGGTTCATATGCAGAAAATTACAAAACACATACATGTTGATATACTTGGAGGATTGAAAAAGGACACGAACGCACGCACGCACGCACACACGCACGCACGCACACACATACGCACGCACGCACACACGCACGCACACACACGCACGCACGCACGCTTGTACACACACACACACACACACACACACACACACACACACACACACACACACACACACACACACACACACGCACACATACACACACACACACACACACACACACACACACACACACACACACACACACACACACTTCAAGAATAAAAAAGGACACACACACATTCGGACACAAAGGCACACGCACAGACACAGAAACACAAACAACCCCCCCCCCCCCACACACACACACAAAATGAGAGTCAGTGAAGCTCCTGATCAGGGAGTCCAATGTCCGCTAACAGAATCAATGGTTATTGCAGAATGTATTTATGATCAGACTGTGCAAATGTTCAGGAATCAGGAATGTACATGTCATATACGCTCGAAGATGCCTTTTTACTTGATTCTATCCAATTTAGTCATTGACCTTTCAGTCTCTTATAACTTTCCCACGCAAATATGAATGTATCGTATTTACCTTAAGTAATACACCCTTGACCAACAGAGTAGACAGAGATCAAACGCCCTAGACCGCGGCGTCTGATCAGGGTTTACACTTTTTACCTCTCATCCAACAGTTTTTGACACATCACTAAGTAGTAAAATGGACTTTTAGGACAAGTATGACAAGGGGATAATATGTCCGAAGATTTAGGGTATATACGGTAGATGAAAAATACTCAAAAATACTCCAATCAAACTTTTATATAACTCGGCTGGTACGTGAGATATGTTTCTTATATGACATTACGAAACCACGCCTATTCAAATATATAGAAAATTTCACCTCTAAAAATTGGAAATTTTGAGATAAAAAAAAAAACGCTGATATTTTTCATATTTCTTCTCAAAACATAGATTGTGGGTACTCGTTAGAACCGCCTCGGCGATATTTCTGCTCAAAACATAGATTGTGGGTACTCGTTAGAATCGCTTCGCCGAGGCGGTTCTAACGAGTACCCACAATCTATGTTTTGAGCAGAAATATGACAAATAATGTATACCCCTGTAAAACCTAGTTTTACTATATAAAAGTGGGGTTTAAGGGGGTCAAAATTATATAGGTATGTTTTCGTGATGAATGTACTCAGCGACGTCTTAGAGCTGTCTGCGCATTGTACACAGTCTAACCAGAGCCTCCTGTATTTATCAATATCTTCTACAGTATCCATACTTCGCGCAAGCGGTCTCAAGTTGCGTTCCGTATCATGACGCATCTACAATGTTTTCTTAAATCCATGAAAGACTGAATATGCTCTCCTACACTGTATATTGGAAGAGTCCATTTTCGACTTTAGGTATGTTAGGCTTTATGATGTAGATATTCCTAAAGAAAAATGGTTGAACTATTTGCAAACAGTGGAGACCCTAATCAGACGCCGCAGAACGCGGCGTCTGATCTGGGTCTGCACAGTTTGCCAGTTACCCGTTTAGGGGTCTCCAGTCTTCATTGGGTTAAAACTCACCATTGTATAAACGTTATTTCGACGTCGACATCGAAAACGAAAACGATGTCGGTGTAACGTTATGTGTTTGCTGTGACAGGAATGATAAATTCGAATGGTCGTAACAATTAATTGAACAAAACATCGGAAACCGCACTAAAATATTAATCTTTAAGGTATCACAGTTTTAGTAGAAGTCAGAATGTGGTTTAGAAAGACATTAACCAGTGAACAAAATTCTTATATCGGAAAAAAATCTTAAAAAAGTAAGACTTATTATGCTTTTATCAACTCTCAGAGGCAAAGATAGTTTACACCCTCAGCCAAGCGGTCGTTTAACATCCCTGTTTGAGCCTCATCGTGAGAAAACTTACCTGCTGACATATGCGCTGAACGAAGACTCAAGTCAGCCTGATCAGTGTCTTCGTTGTCCGCACGAAGAAAATTTGCATCCTTGGCTATCCCAAATGCACTCGGGGGAAGATTCTGATCAGACTTCGCAAATTTGCAGGCTGATCTGAATCTTCACTGGGCGCAATGTCCGAAGGTACGTTTTCTTACATTGTGGCACATTTCTGTCTATTGCTGGGATTCTTGCCGTCATGTGAAAGAAACGCAAATGTTGTGGCATATTGACAGTGTCTACACTGTTTGCCACTCGTTTAGCAGTTTTTCGACACATCACAGGGTAGTAAAATATAGTTGTTCAGTTTTTTCCTAGAACTTTTTGCATTTCTTCAAATCTTATGAAATCCAAAGATTTGTTATATATTCAATGGGTAAACACTATATACCGTATTTACCGTATGTATTCGGACAAACAGGTCTGAGCAAACTGTGTAGACCCAGATGAGACGCCGCTAAACGCGGCGTCTCATCAGGGTCTACACTGTTTGCCACTCATCCAGCAATTTAAGACACAACAACGGGTAATTAACTGGACTTGTTTAAATTTTAGATTGATTGATTGTGTTGGGGTTTAACGACACGTCAACCCTTGTGGGTCATTTTGTGTCGTCTCCCAGAGAAATGGAGAAGAGAAATAAAAGAATTAGTAGATGAGGTGAAAGGGAGGGACAGGGGAGAACGAGGAACAGGAATGAAAGTGAAGAAACAGAAGAAATAAAACATTCGCCCTCTACCCTTACCTGCTACAAGGATAGCATGTCTTGTCCAACTGTAAGCCAATATCAGTTGGACGCCCCGGTGACGTAAGATACACGACACCTTGGCCACACCCGACATCCCCGTTTAAATTTTAGAACAAGTCTGGTAAAGAGTTGAGGTAACCGTATACTTAGGGTAAATACGGTTCTTGCCTGACAGCTGTTCTTCTAAAAAAGTCCAAAATCAGAAAAGGTATGGAAGGTTATGTGACATGTTAGAAAGTTCCGTGTCTTTGAAAAGTATAAGTGAAGCTATCCAGAAAATGCCAAATCACGAAACGCAGCCCTCCCGAGGCACCAAAGAGTGAGAGAAAAGAAACGAACAAAGACAAAAAAAAGACAAAAACAAAAAAGAAGAAAAAACAAACAAAAAAAAAACAAACAAACAAACAAACAAAAAACAAAACCAAAAAAAAAAAAAACAAAAAAAAATAAAAAACAACAACAAAAAAAAACAAAAAAAAAAAAAAAAAACGAAAACGCCACGCTGAAATCAGCGAGGCATAAACAAACAAGTAATGCAACAGATGATCCCCCATGGAACGGTCAGTTGGAAAACTACTGGGATGGGGGTGAGAGCTTGTTGTAACATTCTGATACAGTTTTTTTCTGTGTTCTCACTATAATCAGTTCCATATCATTCTAATAAAGCTCATTGTACTTTTTCGGGTAAAGACAACCAGGTTAGTGTTTTAAATAACTGACGAGACCTGTCAGAAAACATTCTTAGAATCAGCCGTAAAGCTCATTTCTTACGTCAGAGGGTCCTAACGCAATCAACTGAGCGGTGTCGCGAGAAAATTGCTCTTCGAACTTTTCGTCGAATCAATCTTTCAAAGCTCATACCCAGCCCCTTAACAAGGCCACGTCTAAATCATATACTGAAGTTTACCCTGGGCCTACCGCTTATATGAGAGAACAGCATATATATAGCTTCTGGCGAGACTGCGCAGTCTCGCCTGAACCTTTGCTGTTCTCATATGCTAAATGCTTTCCCATGACGTGGCTCAAAAAGTCGGTTTGGTAGACTGTAAACATTATATACCAGACAAATAGAGTTAGGAAATGAATGTTCGTCTTCGTATTACCGGAACACCATAAATGTCAGACAGGTCAGTTGTCTCTGGCTCTGACCTTCAGACAAATTCTCCAGGCAAACGTAGCAGACAAATTGATGACATTTTTCTTATTTGCGCGGGAATATTCTCAGAAGCTGACAGTAAAGAAATGTCCCACGTGGTTATAGCAGACTGTTATATATTTGTTAAGAGCAACCCCTGTAGATTTTACTTGACTTCAATGCAGCTTTAAGTGCCATATGGCGGTTATAAAAGTTCATCAAATTGCAAGATTTCTGTTTTATTTCCCTTAGGATTATTCAGCCCAGTATTCTGAAATCGTGCCGGCCTCGGTGGCTCAGTTGGATGCGCCGTCCGACTGGAGACCAGGAGGTCGCGCATTCAACCCCCGCCGAGGTCGGCAACATTCTTTCGTGGAGATTGATCATGAAATATTTTCTACGGTCATTCTCTCCCTTCCGCTGATTCAAGAAGGGCAGTTGTCAGTTTCTGGCGAAAGAATGTGCACAATACTGGTTAGCCGCTTAGAGGACTAAGCCTACCCAGTAAAGGTGTGGTTAGGTAAACTGACCACGCTCGACATGACCCCATTGGGTTGACTGGGCCGTAAAAACCTCAACACAAACAAACAAAATTCTGAAATCGATTTCCTCTTAAGACGGCGATAGGAGGTGGAGGCAACCCTGCAAACTGAAATACTGCCAAAATGTTTCAATTTAAATCGAGATTCCAGTTTTCGTTTTTTATATGTCTGACAAAACCTCGGTTCGGCTACACTCTATGACTTGCCCAGACCAGACTGCGCGCATGATATTGTCTGGACACACACATTTCGCACAGATAAGCTTTGGGCATCGTGGATTTTAAGGGAATGGATACGCATTCAGGGAGGCAGGCCTGTCATCAGAGTTTTTGTCCCCTTCAGAAAAGGGCTGTACTCTAAAAGGAAGGAATATGCTCCATCATGGCGCAAATTATTTCCTTTTATAGTACACCCCTTTCAGAAGACACTTGCAGTGCAGAAACGCAAACAATAAGTCACAAAAATGTCTCCCCTTTTCAAAATGACGGAAATCTATTAAGTGTATCAAGACTCCATAAAATGGTAAACCATGTATAGAAAAAAAGCACATTTGATAGAACTGATTACCATCACGAAAACATGCCTATATAATTTTGAGCCCTTTAAATCCCACTTTTATACGGTAAAACTGGGGTTTACAGGGGTATACATTATTTTTGTTGTTTTTTTTTTTGCTCGAAAACATAGACTGTGGGTACTCGTTAGAACCGCCTCGCCGAGGCGGTTCTAACTAGTATCCGCAATCTATGTTCTGAGCAGAGATATGAAAATTATCGGAGTTTTTTTTATCTGAAAATTTTCCGTTTTTGGAGGTGAAATTTTCTATATTTGAATAGGCGTGTTTTCGTAATGGTTTGGTAGGGATAGTATAGGCACGATTACTTTTTGGTTGGCTCCATAAGCAATTAAAGTAAAATTGCTTTCATACGTTGTAACAATTTTTCTGTTACATTGATTAGTGGACTAACCAACGATGTTGTAAGCCGCTTGAAGACTACGCAAGAAAATAAAAAAAAAAAAAAGATATTCAAATGGCAACAACAGGGATGAAATTTGAACTCCCAGTGGGTATTGTGAGTGATAGTGAGTAGTATGTGATCCTAAATGAGTTGACATAGAATTAAACAGAATTCTTTTGTTTACGGATTGTAAATTATGTGAGTGGCTTATTATAGCTTGTTGTCCTGCAGATTAAATTGTAGTGCTATATATAGGCTCATGGGCCATATGGCTTATTGCTTTAAATAAATCATCTATCTAAAATTATCTATCATATTCAAAGACTGATCTAGGCACTGGCAGTTCGCGTATAGCAGAGGCAGTTTTTTGTTATGACGTGACCTCTCAGGCTTAAAAATAACTGGATATAAATTATGCCTTAGAGAATTGTCCTGCCTGTTCCGTGAAGAAGTTTTGCTCCCGTTTATTGACATTTATAACTGATGACCTTATAACTTATAGAATGATAAAAACTTTCCAAAACTTCAGAAAGAGACACTGAATATGATCCAATACGGTTAAATATGCCATGATCCAATAGGGTTAAATATGCCATTGTCAAAGCATGTAAAAGTGTTCATTTATCATATCGTCCTCTATCGTCTTGCCAGTGATGTGCACAACACGGCAGAAGATTCCCATATGGCATATGCGAAAGAATGCCTAGATCAGCCAGTGCATTCACACAGTCTGACAAGGCTAACAAATACTGAATACTGTGGACTGTTTCAATAATTAGACAATGCCCTAAATAGACAGGCTCATCTGGGTCTCCACTGTTAGGATATGATGGAAAAGGAGTCATCTTCCCATACTGCACATCAAATGGTCCGCGCCAAGCGAAACGGTGTCTTTGAACATGCACAAAATGCAAAGATTCAGATCATTTCCAGCATGTACAAAGTCTCATCCGGGCATTTGCTCTCCATTGATACATTCTATAGTGTTTAATGATTCTGTTAGCGGACAGCGAAGGCCCTGATCAGACTGCGCGGACGCGCAGTCTGATCTGGGCCTTCGCTGTCTGGATACACCCGAAGACACGTTTTCACATGGCTGGGCCCAAACAATGGCGATTATTTATATCATCTTTTCTATGGATATAGAAATAATGATAGCTATAATAATAACAGGCACAACGTGAGAAAACATACCTTATGACATGTGCGTCCAACGAAGACTTAAATCAGCCTGCGCATTTGCGCAGTCTGATCAGTCTCTCTTGCCCGCATGAAGAAACTTTGCTTCCTTAGCTATCTAAAATGCGCCTTGTGAAGATTCTTATCAGACAGCGCAAATGTGCAGGCTGATCTGAATTTTCGCTAGGCGCATATCTCCGACGGTACGGTTTCTAACTTTACGGCTCTAACGATGTCAAATATTCCAAAGAAATACGAGTCCCACGGGCTTGTCAGAATCTTTTTACCATGGCAAGTACACTGTTTGTCTAAAAAACGACAACAACAAAAATAATCACAAACATACAACAGTACTTACAACAATGAAAATAGTGCATGGTCACAATTTGCCCTTTCTAGTCTTGTTACAAGTTTGATGAGGCCGTCGCTACCTGGAGTTGGTACATCTAATGACACTGCTCACTGACGATTCTTGGTTACATTCTTTCGTGGAGAGTGATCATGAAATATTTTCTACGGTCATTCTCTCCCTTCCGCTGATTCAAGAGGGGCAGTTATCAGCTTCTGGCGAAAGAATGTGCACAATACTGGTTAACCGCTTAGAGGACTAAGCCTGCCCAGTAAAGGTGTGGTTAGGTAAACTGACCGCGCTCGACATGATCCCAATAAGTTGACTGTGCCGTAAAACCTCAACACAAAACATTAGGCCAAGCCTCCGTGCAATTACTGGCTTTCCCGTTGGGATTGTGAACTGAGGAAAAAAAAACAAGAATAATTACAATCTTTTGTTGTCAGCTGTTTTTTTTTTTTTTTTGTGTTTTTTTTTTTTTTGCAGGAATATCTATACCAGTCACGCGAAAAACACATACACACGCACACTCATACGTATGCAAGCACAGACATGCAAGTTTGCACACAAGGACTCATTTAATGACTATATTATTTTACACTCTGTAATGTCTCTATCATTTTATGTTGGGTTTAATGTCTTCATAAACACTGTGGATATTGAAAGTTTCAGCATTTTTCACAATGACAAAACATGGAAACACAGGAAAAACGTGACGCCATGACAACTTATCGCCACACAAATGCCTTAGTTAAAAATAGCGTGACATAGTGTAATTTTGATAAATAACTATCAACAGTTGTAATTCTGACCATGTTGCGTATAATGTATCTACAGTTGTGACACAAATGTCACGTAGACTGTATAAACAGTTGTGATTCTAACCATGTTGCGTAGACTATCAACAGTTGTGACACAGACCATATTGCGTAGACTGTATCAAGAGTTGTGATCCTGCCAATATTGCGTAGACTGTATCAACAATTGTAATCCTGACCATGTTGCATAGACTCTATCAACAGTTGTTATTCTGACCATGTTCGTAGACTGTATAAACGGTTGTGACACAGACCATGTTGAGTAGACTGTATCAACAGTTGTTATCTTGACCATGTTGCGTAGACTGTATCTGAAGTTGTCATCCTGACTATGTTGCGTAGACTGTATCAACAGTTGTTATTCGGACCATGTTGTGGAGACTTTATCAACAGTTGTGACCAAGACCAGACTGTATCAACAGTTGTGACCAAGGCCATGTTGCATAGTCTGTATCAACAGTTGTGATCCTGACCATATTGCGTAGACTGTATTAGAAGTTGTAATCCTAACCATGTTTCGTAGACTAGTTGTATCAACAGTTGTTATCCTGGCCATGTTGCGTAGACTGTATCAAAAGTTGTGACCCAGACCATGTTGCATAGAATGTGTCAACAGTTGTGATCTTGAACATATTGCGTCGACTGTATCAACGGTTATTATCTTGACCAAGTTGCGTAGACTGTATCAACAATCGTGACTCAGGCCATGTTGCATAGACTGTTTTACTAAAAAAAAACAGTAACGATTTGTTTAGTGTCGCGGTCCGATATTGCTCGTGACTTTGAAATCGATACCAGACTTCTCACATTCATCGATATAAGACTGCGCGTAAATCGATATCAGACTGCGCGTGCATCGATCTCCGCCCGTTCATCGAAAAGCGTAAAGATGGCGAAACGTAACCGATGGTTATGCACTCAAAATCTTTACGCGAACTTCCGGCCATGAATTACGAGACGTCTAAATGTCAACAATCGGGTGTTCTCCTGATTTACTGTTTTTTTTTTTGTTTTTTTTTTTTGTCAATTTCGGAGACATATTTTGAAAAATCGGACAATGCTATTCCCAAGAACTTTCATTTCTGCGTCAGAAAAGATAGGTGTGGGCTTGAAAAAGCAAGCCGCTAATTTTAAATTTAGTTTCATCCGGAGAAAGGTAGTCCGATATTCCTAATTTGACGTTTTGTGTTTTTTTTTTTGTTTTTTTTTTTTGTTTTTTTTTTGTTTTTTTTTTTTTCTAGTGCTATGAAATGCTTATTTAACATATCAAATAAGACATACTGCAACCTACGTCTACGTTGAAATTACATAAGATGCTAAATTTCCCAAACATTTGTTCCGGGGACTGAAATATTTGTGCCGAATATGACATATAGGGCCGATTACTCCTTAAGGGAGCATTAACCCTAATGGACAAGAAAGCCTATACATAACAAAACGATTTTTACGTCTGACTCAGTAAGATTAAACTTCTATATGAATTTGCTCAATTGAGAGCTTCAAATATATGCAAACGTGTCATATCAGAACCCTGTTTACACATGCTGTCTCATTTGCGAAACCTTTCGTGGTGTTTGAATGTTTATATGTAAATAATAAAATGTAATATTTTGAAACTGGTTTGGTCTAAAATATGCATGTTTTTAAATCCGGGGTATTCTCTGATAATGGTTAATGTTCCCATATCGGATAATCAGGCCTTGTAATCAGACACCTGATAGTTTGCTTTTTTGTCCCCGTAAGGGTTAATGCCCCAGTAAAGGGTAATTGGCCTCGTAAGTCGTATGCGGCACAAATATTTCAGTCCCCATGACAAATGCTTGGAAAATTTAGCATCTTATGTATTTCAACGTAGACGTAGGTTGCAGGGTTGCAGTACGTCTTATTTGATTTGTTAAATGAGTATTTCATAGCCTAGATAGCTGAAAATACCTTCATTTTGCACTGGAAAAAACAGTGAAAACAGAAATATCGCCCTACCCTTCTCCGGTTGAAATCAACTTGATTAAAAGCAACACAATGTATTTAGACGTAAACATCTAAGTACCGGCGCAAATTTTGTTCATGTTTACATAGATATATGGGACAAGGGTATACTAAAGTTTAATAAATTTTCAATGTAACAGGAAAAAAAGAACAACAATGTGATTCTTTAATGTTTGAGTTTATTAAGCTTTATGAAATTTCTTGATTGAAATGAAAATAAAATAGACATTAATCTGCTTATAATACAGTTTGTTTTAAGATTTTATACATTTGCCGGGATCGTCACAAACCGACATCCCGGCAAATATGAAACGTCCTTAGTGAGCTAATCGAATAGTCTACCATATGTTAAAATCCGAAGCTATATAAAGAGACCGGCGCGATTCGCGCCGGCCAATTAGCCGCTTGTTTTCCCAGCGCAGAAATGAAAGCTGTTGGGAATAGCATTGTCCGATATTTATAGTAGCAAGATAGCAAACTCGTATTATCAAGATCATTTAGTGCTTATAAAGAAAAAGAAGAAGAAGAAGAAAAAAAAACAAAAAAAAAAAACAAAAAAAAAAAACAACAACAACAACAAAAAACGTTACCGTCAATTTTGCAATCTTGTACGGAAAGGCTTTGTGTAATCTTGACCAATACAAGGACAGGAATTAATACACATGTAATTATCACAAGTACATCCACACCATTGCTGTCACGACTTAACTCTTTTCCCGCTTGCAGCGACACGTTTGTCGTCTGCTGATACAAGTAACCTTTGCAAACAGTTTGGCCCCAGATCAGGCCCGACAAATCGTCGGGCATGATCTGGATCCAAACTGTTTGACACACTGATGGTATTCCTGAAAGATGTTTTTTTGAAAAAAAGTTAATTTAAAAAGAAAAGAAGAAAAAAATCCACAGACGACCAAAAAGCATGCAAAACTACCCAGCATGCAAAGAGTTAAAGTGAGTGCATACACCTGGTAGATTTTCCGACATTTTGGACAATGGAGACTATATCATTTTCTGTTTGCTTTCCACACCAGATGTTATATATAAGAAGCTTAATTCTTTTAAGTATAATTATTTTCATGTTTATTGCAAGTTTCTATAGAACTTTCTGGAAAATCATGTTTACAAAAACAGATTGCTTATATTCTTTAAGATTTTAGAACTTTCTTGAAAGAATAGAATATTCATGAATTCTCTTGAAACTAGTGGAAACTTTTTTTTATAGGTCATGGGAGCCCTTAGATCATTCTGTAAAGTCCTAGTACATTCTGAAATATTTAAAAACTTTAAAGGCTCCATATTCCTCAAAAACAGATTTTTTTTTTATCCAAGAAAGGTGTAATAAATTGATATATGGTATTGATACTACCATAAAATGTGGTATCTGACATGTGTAAAATTTCAGTTAGTCTCTCGTTTTTGAACTGGATCAAAACTGAACTTATTTTTAACGTATCTCTGAATTAATGTTGGCAACATTAATTCAGAGATACGATAAAAAAAAAAAATAAAAATAAAAAATCATTGAATTTTTATTTGAAACTAATGCACCAGTAATTTGAAACTCCGGCACCTACGGGGCCGGGATAGCGGGTTGCATAGCGGGGCTTAATTGCCGTGATTTAACCTTCGATGAGTCCTGGCAGTGCCGTCGATGGGGTATTAATTTGCTGCCAAGATGCTTTGCATTACATAAATTAGAGCAACATCCGCCTCAAACATTAGTTTTTGTAATAGTCTGGCTCATACTGTCAATGATATTTTATCTTTGAAGTTAGCTGTATCGAGTAAACCTGACCTTTTACCATGAAAAAGATACAGGTTGATTTTTGCAACAGAGAACCGACTGTTACAGGAAACAAAAACTGGTCCCGGGTTGGAGGAACTTTTAGCGGGGATTTTATCATTAATTTGTCCCCGCAGTGCAGGGCGTTTAGCTGGGCTTTAAAACCTGAAAAAGTTAAAAGCCTCTCTATTCCCCGGCATCTAACAAAAAACTTTGATCACTCCACAAATGCCAATGTCTTTTAATACTTTAATATTTTAATTACTTTTAAAAGGAGTTTAATTTATTCATTCAGCATTGTAAGAAAACAAAGATTCTTTTCTAATATGTCTTTTCTGAGAACTTTTTTTCCATGGAAAAAATGCAGAGCCAATATCTGCAACAAGTACTGATGATTGCACTATCTTGGTTTGTTGTAGCTATAGGAGTTTCGTTCGTGAAATAGTTGTCAGTAACTAATGTTACCCGCTGCCTTTATTAAACTGATAAATCTTTGTCTAGAGCATGTACAGTCTTCGTCTGTAGTATGTACCATGAACTTAGAGTCATATATATAAACATACATTGTAGACGTAGACTGGCTCCAGTCTCCAGTGACTAAACATTTATTCCTATAATCCTGTTTGATAATCCACTAAAATAAAACCAAAATAATATCATGACTATAAACGATGGTCACTAGTGGCCAAAATAATACCATGACTACAAAGGCTGGTCACTAGTGACCAGCCTTTATATTCATGATATTATTTTGGTTTTATTTTAGTGGATTATCAAACATTATCATAAGAATAAATATTTACTGTTAGTAATTTGAGATTTATCGGCAGGACAAGGTCAGGTATGATTTGGGCCATATCCCTACTTAGAAGTTCACCAAATGTTGTGTGTTTTTTTTTTAGTTCACTCCCCATGCTTAGCTTAAAAACGAACCTTGGTGATGTTCCTGCATATTGTTTAGAGATTATTGCAAATTCTAATTTCTTATATTTTGCGCACAGAAGTAGTCAATGTTTGGTTGTAGGTATATTTGAAATAGTAATTTCATAGAAAGTAAGTTTAATATATATGCATAAACGGATATCATTGTGGTACTAGCATATAAGATCATAAAACAACAGTCAACAAGAAACTTGATAAGCAGATATTAAAGGATAAAAGGGAGATAACTCTTAGATTTATGCTGAAAACTAACAATATGAGAGTAGTGATAATCATTGCTATCTTTAGTGTCTTTGGTATAAGAAATGGATATGATAAATATGGGTCACATTATGACTAATATCAATGTGCAGTTAAGATCATTAGTGTTTCATACTGACATAGTTTGATAGGGTGAAGCATGAGGAGATAACTCTGAAATTCCTCTTGAAATTTTCATCACGAAAACATGCCTATATTATTTTGACCCCCTTAAACCCCACTTTTATATAGTAAAACTGGGGTTTACAGGGGTATACATTATTTTTCTTATTTCTGCTCAAAAACATAGATTGTGGGTACTCGTTAGTACCCACAATCTATGTTTTGAGCAGAAATATGAAAAATATCAGGGGTTTTTATCTGAAAATTTTCAGTTTTTGGAGGTGAAATTTTTCTATATATTTGAATAGGCGTGTTTTGTAATGCATTCTGCCATTCAACATCAGCAATTAACTACATGAAGGTACACTTAACAAATGAGTTTGCCTTTAATATTTTAACAAGGCATAAGGCTATTGATTATGTATAAATGATCTTATGTCATTTGTTACTTCTGTTTTTGACATAGAAACAAAAATCTAACTTGTATTATTACCATTTCAGTGAAAATAAAAGCTGAGAAAAAATTGCTTTAAATAGTTATATGATAAGATGTATTAACTGGTTATTAAATCAAGTAAGAAAGTTTGCAATCTACAGAGGCAGAGGGTGAGCATGGGGAGATAACTCATATCTTGACGCAAATCTATTACTGAAAACGTAGACTTTTTCTTCAGAAAATTTTGAATATAGATGTCATCCAATTCTCGTACACATCTGATATTTTTGCCTATAACACGAGATTTTACATAAAAATGAAGTGTGTACACATATGGAATGAGGTTGTTTCGGACCCAACTTTGTAGATGATGAAAATTGACAAAATTGTTCTGAATGACTATTTAGGGTCTATTTTGTCAAAACGAGGTGCTCCAGACATCAGAAAGAGTATGGTTATCTGAAGGTTTTATGTGTCTTCTATCCCTAACATTCACCAGAAATAGTAATTACAGATTTGGAAATTTGTGAAAACAGGGGACCATACATACGTACGTACGCACGCACGCACGCACTCATACATACATACATACATACATACATACATACATATATGCCGAAAATTGATCTCCCATACCATATGATGTTCACACACACACACACACACACACACACACACACACGTATCATGTATCTGTGTAAATTACCACCATTTGTATTTCCATAATAGTTTAGAGTCGCTTGTTTTTTAAATATTTGTAAACCAGAGATTTGTGAACCAATATAGAAATTTTGTGTTTTAGCTTGTAGACGAGGAACTGTATTTAGTTCAATTCGAATAAACTTCTGTTCTATTCTTTTCCTAATGTTACACCCTGCCTTATTTATTAAACAGATAAAATGGTGTAAATCAATTATAATTGATATTCTGATGATCTTTAGCAAGCTCAAACCTCTTATAAATCACAGGCAGGTGTTCAATGCAATCGGTTTAATCATTCTTAGCAGGGGCGGATTCAGAGGGTTTCGAGAATTTCGACTAATTTGACTCAAACTTTCATTTGCATGGGGATTTTTGGATAATATGGTAGATCTGTATTATCGTATTTAACCTAAATATTCCCAACTCTTACTCTTTACCTTATACTTCTCTTCAAAAAGTCCATTTCACTTCCTATGAATGTGTGTAAAATGCCTGGATGAGTGGAAAACAGTGTAGACCCTGATCAGACGCCGCGTTCAAACAATCAGACTACTTGATCTTGATTGTTGCTATAAATTCACACACTTAATGGCAAACAGTGTAGATCCAGATCAGTTGGCTTCTTCAAAAGCCAACTGATCTGGATCTGCACTGTTTGCAAAGGCAGGGTATATCCGGGTTCAGCAGGACAAGGGTTAAGTAGATCGGGAATAGAAAAGAAAACAGAAGCCCTTTTCATTGCATATAGATAAGTCTTCAACATTAGAGTAGTCCTTTTCATTGCATATTGACGAGTCTTCAAAATGAAGGTAAACTTGCAAAACCTTAACAACTCTACAAAGGTACATTGGTATTTTATTTTCTATTGTTTTCTATAGTACAAAAACAATAGAAAACAAATCAATGCATGTCTAACGTATAGAATTAATCAAATGCATCGTTCAGATTTTCCGAGATCAAGTTTTGCAGGATTACTCTTATTTGAAGAAGTGTTAATATACCCAAATAATAAAGTAAAAGAGCAACTCAGTCATAACAATTCTACAGCCATTATGGTGCATTCTAGAATTACGTGGGATCGATGCCGTCAAGGCTATCAGTTCACAAAAACCAGCCGAGCTGCTTTCTATCTTTTCTCTAAAGCTAACTTTGTTGAATATTTCAATAAGCATCAGGCTGAAATTAATGAAATATGAACGATTTACTTCGTCCTCAGAGTCTCTTTTTTGTTGGGGATGTGCGAGTGGGTAGGTGGGGGCGTCGTTATTTTCTTTTTCGCGAATCATCGTTTAACTTCGCGTAGAGGAGTCATAACGATAATGTTATGACCTGGGATCACTTGTCTAAAAAATAATGCTTGGGTTCGAGTTCTTTAGGTAATTTGATCGAATCGACCCCTGGAAGCATAGAGCAAGTACGGTAATTTAATGAAATCGACCCCTCAGAAATCATTCCGGATCTGCCTCTGCTTAATATTTTATTTACTGAATAACGGGAATGATTTGATAATATTGATAGTTATTCATAGCTCCGGATAAAAGGGATACTAGGTTAATATTTGTTTTATTTCTATACTGTACTCATTAGAAGCGCCTCGTCGAGGCGCTTCTAATGAGTACTCAGTATAGAAATATGAAAAATAAGAAAACTGTCAATATATTTGATTCAGACATGCGCCTTATCGGGAGTTTGTGGTTATATATCTGCAGTTCTAGATTATTAGATGGAATCTGAATTATCACTACATCCATAGTATATGACCTACAATATTTTGGTAGAAACTTATGAGAATGTACACTACACATATACACACAGAGGGTTAAAGGGAGAAAGTCCGCCTTAATCGTAGATGTCCTTTTCAATTATGAACTGACACTGTTTAAGTCCATTCATGTTCAATTAGAACTTTAGCTTACATCTAGCACACTCTTAATCCACCAGTTACTCTGGGCGGAGAATTATGTGACGCTCCGGTCCCAGATTCATTGATGAGTCAGTATGTTACGGCTCACGGGATCCTTCCCATGATCTAGGAGTATGGGAGGTGCAGGCTTCATCTAAAACCAGTGTTCAGTCCTGATTGCCAAAATTAATTTGTTCTAAGTACTATGTGATTCAAAGCACATGTGATAACTTGAACAGATTGATAGAGATATTTATTTATACATTTAATTACATTAAATTTAATTCTTATCAAGCAGATTTGATCTCATTTAATTGCTCAATTCATATTTTATAAGGTTTCAAGTATTCAGTCTTATTAGTCTAGTCTTTTAAGTGCTAAAATTTAAGTCTTAAAATACATTAATCATTTTGCTAAAGTGCTATGTGATACTTTTGTAATTTGCATATTTTTATCAAATTTGTAATAATGTTTGTATTATACATGTATGTTGAGTTAACAAAATAAACATCAAATCAAATCATTCTTTCCTTTTAGAGTAGAATCCTTTTTAGGAAGAACTTGCGGAACAGGAAACAAACAAGAAGTCTCAAAAATTGCTTCCCTTGGTGGAAATGGCAGAAAATTTACTATGTGCATCAACTACCTTTAATAAGAAAAGAAACACAAAAGAGGCCTTCTGTTAATTTGAAGTACATAACTATATCTTACAGTTATTCATAAAATACTATGACGGCGAAACGGACAATTTGGCTGATCCGTGCAGGCCGATCAGAGTCTACGCTGTCCACTCGAAGACGCTTTGGATCCTTGGCTACCCACAGAGTGCCACGTACGAAAACTTTGATCAGACTGCGCGAATGTGTAGGCCGATCGGAGTCTTGGCTGGGTACACATCATGTTTTAGAAAAAGCTGTGGCCTGGCTCAAATTGATTCTATCACGAAAACATACCTATATAATTTTGACCCCCTTAAACCCCACTTTTATATAGTAAAACTGGGGTTTACAGGGGTATACATTATTTTCCTTATTTCTACTCAATAACATAGATTGTGGGTACGCATTAGAACCTCTAACGCGTACCCACAATCTATGTTTTGAGCAGAAATATGAAAAATATCAGAAATTTTTAGCTGAAAATTTTCATTTTTTGGTAGTAAAATTTTCAGTATATTTGAATAGGCATGTCTTCGTAATGAAAATGGTGATTCTAAAAGGAATGGCGCTTGAAAGCAATGAACACATTCCCAAAACTGAAAACAGTTGAAGTATCCAAGTTGCTGTATCCACTAGCTAGTTTTACCAATTAGGCCTCATCAGTGCATGACCCTAATATAAATTTTCAAACATTCTGAAATGGACTCAATGATCACACAGGACAGGAAAATATAAACTACGCTTAAGCGAAGATCCATATTAGCCAGCCAAGTTTCAAAATCCGATAAAAGCCTTTTAATAGCATCGATATTTCTACAGCATCCAATAATTCTGTAAGTGGACAGAGGAGGCCCTTGTCAGACTGAGCGGTTGCGCAGGCTAATAAGGGCCTTGATACGACGAAATGATACCTGATTTCAAGTTTCGTAAATTACATGTACGTAGGAAACGTGATGATGGGTTTTCAGAGTCGCAACTATCGAATACATTACGAAAACACGCCTATTCAAGTAATACTGAAAATATTCCCACCAAAAAATAAAAAAAAAATCAGATGAAAAATTCTGATATTTTTCTTATTTCTGCTCAAAAACATAGATTGTGGATATTCGTCGAGGCGGTTCTAACGAGTACCCACAATCTATGTTTTTGAGCAGAAATAAGAAAAATAATGTGTACTCCTGCAAACCCCAGTTTTACTGTATAAAATTGGGGTTTAAGGGGGTCAAAACTACATAGGCATGTTTTCGTGATGATCAGTAGCCATGAAAAATGATATCAACAGGAAAACGTCTGAATACTTGGTAAACCGAGTAAACCACTCATGGTAATTTGTTTTTATATTCATATCGACTTCCCGTTTGTTTTCTTTTTATATATGGCAGATATAGCTTTTGCTAATTTGACAAAGCACCTGCCCATTGGTTTGTGTATTCTACGCCATTTTTATGTTAAACGTTATTGTAACAAATTTTAATGGACTTTTCTTACCTCAACACAGGCAGTGAGGGATCAACTGATTGTGAATACAGTCAAGAGAATAAGGCTTGTGGATTGTACATTATTCGAAGGGTCCTTGTCAGTTAAAAATTAGGTTACCATACTATCTGATCATATTCATTGTTCTATATATTAGTTTAAATCGTTGAATCTTATATACTTAGAGCCGCGAAATGAAGAATAAAATTTTAAAGGTTGCCTTAGTAAACAAAGAACACACAAAAGAATGAAAGTCGGAGACTCTGTTTTATTACCATTGGAGTTTGCGATACATAATGATTCCCTCCGTGGGGTAATAAAACTATAACCGGGGGTCACTATTCTTTAAAGAATATTATTGCATAAAAAGCAGTGCTGCACGTTATTAACAGCCGTGCATTAACCTGCGAAAAGCCATGTATTAACAAGGCAATTCACGCGCTGTAAATGCACGGCAACGCAACTTTCAATATGATCGTACCGGAGCCACAGATTTGTTGCCGTTACGAGATATGTATTGCCTGGCCCTAGAACGAGCATAGTCCGTGGAAATTACGTCCGCGAGACATCTGTGAAAAGGCGAAACAAAATAGTGCAAGAAATAACGCGAAATGTAGCAAATGTTTTCAGTTTTTTTATGCAATAATAGCGATCAAACATGGTTTTTCAATGTATTAACATTCGCCAGGTCCCTTGGGAGATGTTGAAAATCGCAGCCTTCGGCCTCGGTTTTCAACACCTCCCACGGGACCTGGCGAATGTTAATGCATGAAAAATCATGTTTGATCCCTATAATGACTGGAGGGTCTTTACACTATGGGGATCACTTTACTTCGTTGGTATAACGAAGTAAAGTGACGCCCATAGAATAATGACCCCTGATCATTATTCTATTTAAAAATGGCCCCCTTTATGTTACAATTATCTTATTTGTTGATGGATTTAAAATTACTTGGCACAAATGCCAAGACGATATGTCATAGCGATAATTAAAAGATAATGGTGTCCTGCATTATGATTCTGGCAAACAGAATGTCGTGTCTGACCTGTAACTTTGTCATTCTTGGGTAGCTGTTTAAATTATTGGAAACAAATGTTAGCCATATCAAGACAATGTATCGCGCACACGATCTAGGTCCCCACCTCAAAAGACAATGTTACAAATTAAGATAAATGACAATGTGTTTATTTTGACGGATGGTGTTGATGCAAGGTTTGTTGTTTTGCTCCTTGCCAAAGCCAAAAAAGAAACAAAAAAAAAAAAAAAAAAAAAAAAAAAAAAAAACAAAAAAAAAAAAACAAACAAAAAAACAACAAAAAAAAAAAACAAAAAAAAACAAACAAACTACCCACTACCCGAAATCACACAAAATTTGATTGGTTATACTAACTCTTGGGCACGACATGCCTAACTCGTGGAAACGAGCTAGCAATGTCGTAGGAACGACATAGCTAACTCGTGGTTAAGATTATTAAACGGAACCTCTACAAAAGGGGGTTGATCAACTTAGCACAATCTATGTCTAAATATGCAGAGTCAAATAAAACGAAAGTGGCTAGGTTTACGTTTGGCGAGTTTGGCATCAAAATGTATCTGTTTATACCACGTGTCTCAGTTTCAGGACATTCTTACACCGTTTTATCCACAATGTTTTTCATTGAATATAGGTAAGTCTTTGCTTTTGATTTTCTCTAACTCTGGCTCGCAGTGGGTATAGTGATTTATCTGATTTTTGTTTTCGCTATGATGCATCGATTGAGTTGGGAGCCATTAAGTGACATAATTTTTGTGCATATGCATGTTGATATTAAGAGGAGCATCGGGACCAAAGGTGAAGTTAGTCAACTGTAAAAGTGCTTAAACTACTGCGGTAATTTACACTACTAACCGTTCTAAGGCGTCGGTTCTAGTGTTACTCTTGCTCTGCGTAGCGTTGAGGTTAATTCTACGAGGCGACTTATCTTAAGTCTGGCCTTGCGTTTTGTCCCTGTGTTTTTCAGCCCTTGTAGCATTGCGATCACCTCGCTTAGGGAAGAGAGACGTGGTCTGTGCGCTTTTCCGTTTGTTTGTTTTGCGCGTGTTGGTTTGTATCTCTTTCCTCTTCTTCTTGGTGCCGGGGATTGGCTGCAAATTGTGACTGTGACACTCCCTGAACTTTTCATTTTACCTTTTTATTCAAAATAAGAGAAGTCGCTTTCACTGCATGTAGATAAGTCTTCAAAATACAGTAGTTCTTTTCACTGCATATAGAGTCTTCACAATAAGAGTAAACTTGCAAGACCTTGACAAAATGTACAAAGGT
Source organism: Anodontia alba (assembly GCA_964016985.1). Classification (NCBI taxonomy): domain Eukaryota; kingdom Metazoa; phylum Mollusca; class Bivalvia; order Lucinida; family Lucinidae; genus Anodontia; species Anodontia alba. The sequence continues at coordinate 49,137,604 of OZ024828.1, read as the reverse complement.
ACATTGGTATTATATTTTCTATTGTTTTCTATAGTACAAACTACAGTAGAAAACAAATCAATGTATGTCTAACGTATAGAATTACTCGAATGCATCAAGATTTATAGAGTTCAAGTTTTGCAAGATTACCGAAGTGTCTATATGCCCAAATAACAAAGTAAAAGAGCGAATCAATCTTATAACAATTCTATAGCCATAATGTTGCAATCTAGAATTACGTGGGATCGATGCCATCAGGGCTATCAGTTCACAAAAAACAGCCGAGCTGCTTTCTATCTTTTCTTCAAAGCTAAGTTTGTTGAATATTTCAATAAGCGTCAGGCTTAAATTAATGAAATTTGAACGATTTACTTCGGAGTGTCTTTTTTGTGGGGATGTGAGGGAGCGGGGTGGGGTGGATAGGCAGAAGCGTCGTTATTTTCTTCTTCGCGAATCGTCATGTAACTTCGCGTAGATGGGTCATAAGGATAATGTTATACCTGGGGTCACTTTTCCTTAAAAAATAATGATCGGGTTCGTGATTCTTTAGGTATTGATACCGGGTATCATTTTTCGTCAGGGTATCAGTTTTCATTTGATCAGGGTCTTCAACATCCCCATATGTTCTAAAGACAATTTTCCTTTGGCGCAGCTCATTAATAGTGTAAACTCTTTGTAAATGGTAAAATGCCATAGATGACATGTAGAGTGAACCCTCGTTACAACGACAGCATCTGTTCCCAAAGACTCTGCCGCTAAAATGAATTTGCTGTTGTAAAGAATCCTTTATGAGCAGAATGATATATAAGAAAGACCTTTTATTTTCAATTCCTCATAGAACATATGTTGTGGATATTTGTAAGAATCGCCTGGCGACTCTAACAAATATAAAAACATATGTTTCTTGAAGCATTAAATACATTATTCTCGTATAATTTGTGACTTTTTGTTACCTCTTAAGCGACGACTTTTTCTGTTTCAGCATTTCAGTTATTTCTAGCTGTCGAGTCCTCATCGTTGTTTCATCTCTGTATTCGTTTGGTTTTTATGTACTCGTTGCACTGATGAGTCAGAAACCCTTCATGCGGACTGAACTAATGTATTGTGTTATGTATATCGCGGCAGCACTAAGGGTGAGGTTGAGGCCATGTGGGGTCAAATTAAGCGCCCCCTCACCCCCACTCACACACACACACACCGAGTTAGGTTTTTACTGACCATTCAAAGACGGTGCTTCTGCTGTGGTTTACTATTTCTGTCATTTTGTATCTTTGCGTGTATGTCCTGGTGAAATTTTTATTTTTGATAGCCGTTTGGCTAATTATTTGGGAAAGAAACTGTCCTTTTGGCTTTCTGCTTGTTATGTTTTGATTGTGGTGCCGTTGCTTTAAGTGCGTCCTTCTTTCCCTTTGGTGTCTTGGACTGAAGGTGTTAGGTAATTATATCAATTCTTGATCATTGCCTTCCTTTCTATTTATATTCATGACAGTAGAATTGTCATTTTAACGAATTTTGTCGTTGTATCGAGTGTGGGTATAAAGAGGGTTGTCTGTATAGAGCTATGGAAGCCACTGGTGCTGTTACGTGGCGGCCGCAAGCCGCCTTTTTTTCTTCATCATAGTGCAGATTTTTATTTTCCTAGGGATGATTGAGTCCATTCTTGTATCTTGCAAAATCGAGTTCCGCTCATAACGAAAATACGCCTATTCAAATATATTGAAAATTTCACCACTAAAAACTGAAAGTTTTCAGATGAAATTCTGATGTTTTTCATATTTCTGCTTAAACCATAGATTGTGGGTACTCGTTTTTTTTCTTTTTGTGAACTGATAGCCCTGACGTAATTCAGCAGACGTCAAATTGATTACTTTTTTCTGATTTTTGCTAGAAAACAGGGCCCAATTGTTCAAAACGTCGTTAGCTTAAGGAGCTCGTTAGTGGTCAAAACGTTAACTGTTCTAGTAAGTGCAATATCTAATTCACTGGTATTTTTGTTGAAAAATGCAAAAGCTACTCACATTTTTTTCAGCAAAAATATTACCGTATATGCCATATTTAATAATCAAGGTTTTAACGTTACGTTAACTAACGACATCGTTAGTTTTGAACAACTGGGCCCAGGATAAGATGTTTCATGCAATTTGTCACCATTGGAGACAATGTGCATGAAATTTCAAAACCTGTTTTCTTGGGAAAAGGAGAAAAAAAATTAGAATGTTGTCTGCTGAAAATTTTACCCAGAGTGCTAAGCGATAATAACAAATCATCTGATCAGTGCTTCAGTGTTGTCCGAAGAGCATGACGACAACTGCTAAAGGAATAAAACATAAGGTAATTCAACATGATCGATGCGTCGTTTGCACATCAATATGCATAAATAAGACATTTTATTTTATCACAATCATTCTGGCGTAGACATTTCTTGCGAAAATGTAATGATAATGCAGATGTTGTTTTTTTTTCAAAACATCCAGCCAAATGACTATCCATTTATTACGTCTCGTCATTTCTTGTATTTCTAAACGCTTAGCATGCTGAGTAAAAAAAAAAATCAGCGGACGATTTTTGAAATATTTTTCTTATTTTTACCAGAAAATAGGCTTTGAAATTTCATGCAGATTGTCTTCTCTGGAAGCAATTCACTACCAGGAATTATCGTACTACAGGAACTGTCACTCAGGTTATCGATATTCCAATTTAGATCGGTTTCGATTAATTCCCTTTGACTGGAGGCCCGTAAGCGTCGTCTTACCTGTGTAGCTAGTGTGTAATCAACCCAGTGTCACACACCTACAGTACTACTACAATTCAGATTAAAGCATGTGTGGATGCATTGCTCTTGGACCCAATATACACTGGAATAGGTCCGAGTTAGAACCAATGAATGAATGAATGAATGAATGAATGTCAGCAGATTATTCAGTATAATTTTCAAAAGAATATCAATTGTTTAACCTAAGAATTGATTAATAATGATAATAACAAAATATTAATTAATTGATTAAAATAAATTATTATTACTATTATTATTATTATTATTTCATTATTTTAAATTGAATAAAAAGTGTTGTATTTAGTTATAGATAAATCAATATGATTTTTAAACGAATTTAAATAGTTTAACCTAAGAAAACAAAAGCAATTAATAAATTAAAAAAGTGTTATATTTAATGAATGGTAATTCAGTAAGATTTTAAAATGAAGAACAATAGTTAATCTAAGAGAACAAATGAGTTGATTAATTAAGGTTGTATTTAATTACTGATGGTAGTTTGGTACAATTTTTGAAAGAAAAACGATCATTTCACCTGGAGAAAACAAATGGGAAAATTTAATTAAATATAAGTAATTTGAAAAAAAAATGAATGAATGAATAAAAAAAAATTACTTTATGATAACCATAAACTAAAGAAAGAAAGAAAGAAAGAAGCCTATGGATAATGAATACGGGAGAAAGACCTATGTCATCCACTTCTTAACATCATAGGACAGTCTGCGTACCTCCGTTATTAAGTTATCCTAAGACATTTGTTGTTACAATACGAAAGAAAGAAAGAAAGAAAGAAAGAAAGAAAGAAAAAAAAAGCATATGGATAATGAGTACAGGGGAAAGGCCTATGTCATCCACTTCTTAACCTCAAAGGGCAGTCTCCATACCTCCGTTATTAAGTTAGGTTATCCTAAGACATTTGTTAGTACAGTAATTAAAGCTACCTACTCTTGATGGTGATCTAGGTAACCTATTTCACATCAGTACTATCACCACAGATTAAAGAAACCTATTAATCAGAATGCAATCAAGTGTGTTTAATCAATGCTCACCAGACACCATGATATGCGGCGTCTGATCTGGGTCTAAAGTTCTTATCTATTTGTCAATATCCCTTTTTTAGCATAAATGAGTAATATCGTGGAGCGCTGTGGTGCAGTGGTAAAGCGTCGGATTCGAGATCGATAGGTACCGGGTTCGACCCCCACTAACAGCAAGTGTTGTTTCCTTGAGCAAGAGACTTTATCCACATTGCTTAGTACTGGTTTCTACCCAGGAAAAAAGAGGGCCACATGGAAGATTAGTACTAGATTACTAAATGTGTTACCCTCTATAAATAAGGTCTATTATTATTATTATTATTATTATCAAATATTACTGTGTTTTAAGCAACCTTCAGGTATGTGCCCTTTGTGGACCAAGACCCCATTGCGCTTTCTGAGCAAGGTTATGCTCTTTGCTTAATGTGTGTTACAGATCTGATTGTTAAGATCAGTATGTGCAGATGCTTATGCTAAACAATCCTACTGGCCATTCTGTGCCTGAGCATAGTAGTAGTATTAGGGTACATACATGATTAGAAAAAAAAAAGACACGCAAATTTAGAGGTTTAAATTATTGGTAATTTGATAATTTAGTAGTTTGAAACCAGTCTGCAAAGCTCACACAGACCATCAGCTGGACAGAGGTGTACAAACAGGACATTTCTTTCAAGAGAGGTACATAAATAGCTTTGGGCTATTTGTTCACAGCATAAAGACAATTAGCTATTTCATAAACTTAGGACCCATTGGTGGCGCGAATTAGCATAGTACTTATCAGTTAGCACTTTGGGTAAAAGTTTTGCAGACAACATAAATATGGGACAATTTTCTCCAGTTCTCCATTAAAACATATGTTGTAGGTATTTATTTGATGCACCTCGGTGAAGCAAAAACATGTTATGAGTACTCATTTGAAGAACCTTGGTGAGGCTCATCTAATGAGTACCCACAACATATGTTTTTTTATGGAGAAAAAAATACAATCACCAAATACTTATCCTGAACAATTTTCCTCTGTATGTTTTATTTTCAAAACAGGATTTGACATTTCATGAAAATTGTCTCCAATGAAGACTATTTGCATGAAGTGTCAAATCCTATTTTCTGGATAAACTAAGACAATAACCACTTTATCGCATGCTGAATTAGCCCAGAAAGTAATAAACGTTTAGGGATCAAATATCACCCCCACCCCAAAAAAGGAAATGGTTTGACATTTCTTGCAAAGCATCTCCATTGCAAACAATTTGCATGAAATGTCAAATCCTATTTTCTGGGGAAAATTCAACAAATATCACCAGTTTTTTGCCGCTGAAGTAGCCCAGAGAGTGGAAAAGGTTAAGGGTTAAAAATTTTACCCCTCCCCCACCACCACAAAAAAGAAAACAACAAAAAATAAAGTTTGACAGTCCATGCAAACTGTCTCTGTTGGAGACAATTCGCATGACATGTCAAAGCCTACTTTCTGGGAAAAATAAGAATATCATCATCACTTTTCCCTTGATGCATGAACGTTGTTTAACAATCATTTAAACTTAAGAAAAAAAAAAATAGACAAACTGTCAAAAAACTTTCATAAAAATTAATGTAGAATATGCTATTTCTAGTTTTATCTTATCATCTCAAGAATTGCAGGACCACGCGACCTGTCTCAGATAAAGGGCAGTTGTGTCAGATTATGAAAAAAGGGAAATTATGTATTATGCAAACACTAAAGATCCAGATCAGTCTGCGCATCTCCACACTCTGATCAGGATTTTAAATCTTAATCAATATATTCTACAGTAATTAGTGTTTATTTAGTTACACGGTTAAAGATGGTGCTTTGTTTGCCCATATTCCTTGATCATAGTTATAATGGTCCTTTTCAAATGTTGATGTTCATTTGATATTTTGACCACTTTGTTTTTATTGCATGAGGTATAGATTAAGCTATTATTACATTGTCCAGTGGCCTGAGGCTTCTAGTTCCCACGGGATAATAATAATAATACCAGAAAATAAACAACGTGCTGTTATTTAACTTGTATTTATATATGTTTGAACAATTTTTTAATGCTAATATAAATGAAAGTAAAATGTTTTGTTGATCGTTTCAAGAACTTTGAGATGTCTTCAAGTAACATAAGAAACAATTATGATTGAATCCTTTTTCAAAAAAAAAAAAAAAAAAAAAAATGGGCCTTATGAATTATGCGATCAATGTAGACCCGATTAGTCTGTGTGTCCGCTGAAATACATTGATCAGTCTACACTGCATGTTGAATACAGCTTGCACAATCTATCAAAGAAAAATGTATGCACATGCTGATCTGGAACTACAATGGTTGCTGCTTTTATTTGGAGAGACTCGTGTTATTTTTGTGTTGGGTAATTAGCAAATATGGATAAAATGTCGTTTTCCTTGGATTATGACTGTTACTACTATCCTAGATTTTTAGACAGAGAGGTCTGTGCCAACGGTGTAGACCCAGATCAAATGTCACATTACGCATTGTGTGTTCAGGGTCTACACTATTTTACACTTACCCAGCAATGTTTAGACAAATCAGCTGGTTCTGTAATGGCATTGTTAAAAAGATAGGGCAAGTGTTGTAAAGAGTAGAACTTGATCGAATCATCTTGTATCCCAGGTTTGTTTTTGAAACAATTGTCTTTAGAGTAATGTTTGAAAAGGTGTGTACTGAACAATTTTTTGAATCTGACTGAGAAAGTGGTTTATAGTATTTAACCTCGGGATTCTGATAAACACACCATAAGAAAAGGCAGTAACCCTGATCAGACATTACATCACAGAGTATCTTAACAAAGGTCTACACTGTTTGCCACTCAGATAGCAGATATAAGCTGTGTCAATAGGTAGCCAAACGGACTTGATCAAATTTCAGTATGATAGTAATTTAATGTGTCTAATAGGGTTTATACGGTAATTACCAATATTTTACCCCTAAATACACATGTACGATAGTATAAACTGTCCATGTGGCTATTTTACAAATAAAACATTTCGAATATGACCAGCTTAATAATATTTATTCTTCAGAATTGTGATGTACAACATACTAATAATAATAGTAGTAGTAAATACTACTACTACTACTACTAATAATAATAATATCATTAGTATCATTATGTTTCAATTTCCTAGATAACCATTTTATGAAACAAAATTTCTGAAAATAATATCAATTATCATTTTGTTTTAATGTATTTTGTTTTAAATATTATATTTTTTTTGTATTAAATATACATATTTAACACCGCATGTTGAATAGAGCTTGCACATTCTATCAGAGAAAAAAATGTATGCACATGCTGATCTGGAACTACAATGGTTGCACGTCATATTTAATGCTGCTTTTATTTGGAGAGACTCTTGTTATTCACAGATTTAGAGAACGTTTGAGAGAGAGAGAGAGACTCAATCTCATTCATTAGTCCTTATTTGTGTACAGGAATCTAAAATGAGCAAATCGTGTCAATTAAAGTGCTAGTTTATGCAAAAAGATCAAATATTGGATTTGATTCTGTTTGTGCAATTAAAATTGCGCATAAGCATGTATATCAATTATGTAAAAAGTGATTTCGTTGTTTTGTTTTGTCAAGATAAGGACATAATTGGCATTCATTAGCAGTAATTGTTATTAAGAAAACATCGCAAGAGTGGTCGTGCATTTAGGTATTTTTCTTGTATCCCGACAAAGCATTTTTTTTTTCATCATTAAACAAACAAACAAAAAAAAAAAAAAAAAAACACACACACACAAAAAAAAACAACAACAAAAAAACAAGTAATTAAGCAGTTTGTAGTTTTCCTATGGTCAAAAGTAATTATATCAAATTTTCATTAAAGCTTCAATAAATTGCCGAATAAAAACATAATTCGACATAAACAAAAATTAAATAAATAAGTTTATATTATCATAAATATATATCTTTGTTTTCCTTTTTGAAGCTAAATAATCTTTATAATACTATCAATGGATACCAATTCTTTTTTATTTTCCAATTCTTACAACCTCTTTTGCAATTCATGCTAGTATCATGTGTACACAAGACCTGCGTCTGTGTAATCATTACACATTTTCTCTCCGCATTTTTAAAATATAGCTATATTCTGCAACCTGTGGGCCATTTTTAATAAAATAATTTATTCAATATTTTATTACATAACTATAGATATTAAATAGATCTATCGAATGAGAGGTTATAATGAACGGAGAAATTTTAAAAAATATGAGTTTTGGGCGATTGAATCAAGGCAATTTTTCATTTTTGTTGTAAAATACAAAGACTTAATAAGGAAAAACCCTTATAGCATTCATTACAATCTGGGCCATTCTAAATTTTATCTTATTTCAACAAATTTGGTATCAAATTGAAGCAGATACATTTTCCCATCTATTGCGAGGTTATAATAATATCTTGTATTATTGAAAATAAATGATTTTATTAGTTAAATGATGGGCTCCTATATAATTCTATACATTTCCACACTAGTACCTGTCTGAGAACTAGCGACATGCTGTGACGTCACAGAAGGGACCGATTGGTGCGGATTAGTACCTGTAGTACGAGAATTCCTGCATATGTGCATGAAACGTCAAAGCCTATTTTCTGGAATCAATTTCTCGTCTGCTGAATTTGCACAGAGAATAGTAAAGTTTAAAGGAGAATTGAGGCTGAGGTGTTGAAAACTAGATTTCAGAAATTACAATATTCAGATTATCATTACATATTCCGGTAGCCCTATGTCTGAATCCTAGCAGAAAGCAAAATTTATGCATCTGGCTTTTGATTATGAGGAGGTGATTCAGTTCTGATTACCCCGCCTAAAAACTCCTGAATTAACACCAACACGATGGGAATTACAGTTAGTTACCTTTCTCTTTGGGAAATATTTCTTGCATCAGAATGACGAGAACACAACACTGATGGAAAATAATGGTTAAATTAATACACACTAAGAAGACCACGGTTTTTCAACAAGAAAGAAAAAATGTAATAATGGCACTAGGATTGAAAAATAAGCTTCAGGAACACATTTGCCGTAACAGTATTAGAATTCATACGTAAAACGCGACCGGTAGTAAGATATACGATGTTGAAAAACCACATCACGAAAACATGCCTATATAATCTTGATCCCCTTAAACCCCACTTTTATATAGTAAAACTGTGGTTTATAGGGCTATACATTATTTTTCTTATTTTTACTCGAAAACATAGATTGTCGGTACTCGTTAGAACCGCCTCGCTGAGGCGGTTCTAACAAGTACCCACAATCTAGATTTTGAGCAGAAATATAAAAAAAATATCAGAATTTTTTATCTGAAAATTTTCAGTTTTTTGGAGGCGAAATTTTCCATATATTTGAATAGGCCTGTTTTCGTAATGATGGTCTTGACAGTAATATGTTAAAAAGTCACTGCCACGGTGATATACTTGACCAGAGATTTATTATCTTTCCAAGAACTGGAGTTTTACATGCCTGTATATCACCCTAAACGGTAAAATCTGACCACCCTTGCATCGGGGTAAAATGATTTTTGTTCCGTATTCGCTTTAAAGGACTACAATTCCGGTCTGATTATATGGGAGACTAAATAAGAGGCTGAATTACATCGCCCGATTTTGGATATCGGCGATCGTGCCAAAATGTCAACCTTATTTCAACTGACATCCACCTTCAACGCTATCTAAACTGACTTTCTGCAACCTCCTCCTATACGGTTTTCTTTTCACAACACGGTGTTGCGCGTGTGGAGATAAGCAGCCTTGCAAAAGCTCCTAGGCGTTTATATTGATGAAAACCTAAATTGGTCTGTGCATATTGATTATCTGTGTTCAAATACTTCTAAATATCATTATTAAGGCAACTGTCTGAATATGTACCAGTAGAAGTTCAAAAACAGTTTTACCAAAGTTACATGATGCCTTTGAAAGATTATGGTTCTGTCGTCTGGGGCTCAACGTCCATGTCAAATCTTGAAAGTGTCCTTAAACTACAAAAGCGAGTTACGAGACCAACTCCAATGACAGACTTCTGATCACTATCTGCAGGCATGTTCAAAGAGCTTGAGTGGTTATCAGTCGAATGTAGGCTTAAGTACAATACAGCGGTACTAACATTTAAGGCGTTGAATAATATGTCACCAGAATACATTTTAAGCATATTAAATCCCGTCTCACAAACTCATTGTTTAAACATGAGATCCAGTGACAACGAGACCCTATATGTTCCAAGATAACGTAAACTGCTCTATAAGGGAGCATTTTCATCCTCAGCTCCCAAGCTGTGGAACTCTCTACCTCAGCCAGTCAGAAATTGTGATACATTAAATGCTTTTAAGAAATGTCTAAAAACAGTGGTTTAGATGCAATAAAATTCATTCCGAAACCTTTTAATCCTAAAGCTATGTTATCACTATTCATCACGAAAACATGCCTATATAATTTTGACCCTCTTAAACCCCACTTTTATATAGTAAAACTGGGGTTTACAGGGGTATACATTATTTTTCTTATTACCGCATAAAACATAGATTGTGGGTACTCGTTAGAACAACCTCGCCGAGGCGGTTCTAACGAGTACCCACAATCTATGTTTTGAACAGAAATATGAAAAATATCAGAGTTTTTGTATCTGAAAAATTATAGTTTTTTGGAGATGAAATTTTCCATATATTTGAATAGGCATGTTTTCGTAATGTCATTCATCAAACATAGGAAGATACTGCTCCTACTTGACATCCATCATATTTTTAGGACTGCTTTGTATTGGTGTGCCCAGTGAGTCACCATGGCGACTCCTGGAGCGAAAGACGTGCTGTTTCGTCATAGGTTTCCACCACATGCTCTTTCGTATATCAGGTTTCGGTGGATGACCTGTGTATGTGGTACAGCCGGAACAGAAATATAGCTCACATCTTGTTGATATGATATTTATGTGCATGTATATACTAGTACCTAAACCCTTTAAAGACCTAATAAACTCTACCGCACTATATAGTGGAAGAGACTATTTTCGATTTTAGGTATGTCAGGCTTTATGATGTAGATATTCAGAAAGAAAAATGGCTAAACTATTTGCAAACAGTGGAGACGCTCGGAGAGGCTCTACGTGACGCTCTAGTACACCTCTCGGTCCTTTTGTGTGTGTCTGGTAGTATCCCTCTTTATGGCTACATCTTCCTATGTGATGTGTTTTAAAATGTTATCATCATTTACTAGATATCACACGTGACAAGTGTTATATTTGTCCTGTATGATGCAGTCTTCATCACGAAAACACGCCTATATAAGTTTGACCCCATTAAACCCACTTTTATATAATAAAACTGGGGATTACAGTGGTATACATTATTTTTCTTATTTCTGCTCAAACACATATATTGTGGGTACACGTTAGAAAAGCCTCGCCGAGGCGGTTCTAACGAGTACCCACAATCTATGTTTTGGGCAGAAATATGAAGAATGTCAGAAGTTATGAATCTGAAAAATTTCATGTTTTGGTGATAAAATTTTCAGTATATTTCAGTATATTTGATTAGGCATGTTTTCGTAATGTACTGGTATCTTTCATGAAATTAAGTTTCAGTTTTGTTCCCAACATTTAGCATGTACTTTAGCTTTGTTGTCCTGATTAATTCCTCATTGGGACGCAAGACAATAATGGGCTGAAGATGTTTCTTGTTTTTATTACGACGTGACCGGAATAATATTTGGTGAAAATAAACTGCCTCTATGAGAAAAGCCCTTCCTTTTCCATTAACCTATATACCTCCCTGGGCTTATTCAGCAGACGACATAATGACGATATTTTTCTTATTTTCCAAGAAAATAGGTTTTGGCATTTCTTTCAAATTGTCTCCTAAGGAGATCGTTTACAATCTCCTAAGGAGACAATTTGCAAGAAACGCCAAAGCCTATTTTCTGGAAAAAAAAGGGAAAATATTTTAGAATGTCAGATGAAAATTTTATCCAGCATGCTAAATGTCAAGAAAATTCGTCGTTAATTGACACTGCGCATATGATCGATTTTAGTCTAAAACTTAGATATTTATACAGACACAGAAAATATGATCTAATAGGGTTAAATATGCCATTGTCAGAGCACATAAGATATTTACTTTTATTACCGTCCCCTGACGTCTTTCCATAAACAAATGACAAACTAAGTGTGCCAAGGGCCCTTATACATGCTATATTCAAACGGGAATGCCAAGATCAATCAACGCATTTGCGCCGTCTAATCATAGACATGTGCTGTCTGTTTACAGAATTTTAGATAACAGTAGACAGAAAAGGTCCTTAAACAGACATCGCGAACGTGCAAGTTAATCTGGACTTTCGCTGATCATATGATGGTAAAAGGGACGTTTTCAGATGCATCAAATCACGGCGACACTTTACTGCAGCCTTTTGTGAATACAGACAAAATATGCTCAGGTATACAAAAGGGCCAAGATGGTCATGTATCGTCACCTGATTACCAGACAAGTTTCGAGTCAAGTCAATTGGCCTTTTGGTTCAAGAGAAGATGGAGTTTAATATAGATTTTCAAGATAGCGGTCATAGGATTTCCAATCGAACGATTTTAGCTATTTTTGATCTACAAGTTACCTCAATACTTTCAATGAAGTTTCGAGTCAATTGGCCTTTTGGTTCAGGAGAAAAAGTTCAAAATAAATTTTCAACATCGCTGCTAGGGCAACCATCATGGATTTTCGATCAGAATGGTTTTAGCTAGTTTTGATCTACAAGTCATCCCAATACTTCCTATCAAGTTTCGAGTCAATAGGCCTTTCCTTTCAAGAAAAGAAGTGCAAAAACTATTTTCAAGATGGCGACTGTAGCGACCATATTGGATTTCTGATCAGAACAATTTTAACTATTTTTGATTTACAAGACACCAAGATATTGCCTACCAAGTTGCAAGTCGATTGGCTTTTTAGTTCAGAAGAAAAAAATCAAAATAGATTTTCAAGATAGCGACCATCTTGGATTTCCAATCGACACAATTTTAGTTATTTTTTTATCTGAAAGGTCACCCTGATACTTCCTACCAAGTTTCAAATCAATTCGCCTCTCGGTTCAAGAAAGTCAGTCAATATAGATTTTCAAGATGGCGACTGCGGCGGCCATCTTGGCTATCCGATTGAAACAATTTTAGCTTTTTTTCTTATCTACAAATTGCCCCGATACTTCCTACCAAGCTTTGAGTTAACTGACCTTTTGGTTCAGGAGAAGAAACACAACATAGATTTTCAACCGCAAGGGTGGTCATCTTTGATTTCCGATCGGAACGCTTTTATTTATTTTTGATTTGCAAGTTGCCCCGATACTTCCTACACATTTCGAGTCAATTGGTCTTTCGGTTCGGGGGAAGAATTTCAAAATATATTTTCAAGATTGCTGCCATATCTCAGTTGGACTTCCGATCGGAACGATTTAGCTAGCTATTTTTGATTTGCAAGTCACCATATTTCCTATCAAGTTTCGAGTCAGTTGACCTTTCGGTTCAGGAGATGAAAGGCAAAATAGATTTTCAAGATGGCCGCTGTGACGGCCATTTTGGATTTCCGATCGAAACAAATTTAGCTATCTCCTATATTTAGCTATTGATTTGCAAGTCACTATGATACTGCCTATCAAGTTTCGAGTCAGTTGACCTTTCGGCTCAGAAGATGAAAGGCAAAAAAAGATTTTCAAAATGGCCGCAGTGCCGGCCATCTTTGACTTCCGATTGGAACGATTTTAGCTATTTTTGATTTGCAAGCCACCATAATACTTTCTACCAATTTGGCCTTTCGGTTCAGGAGGCGCAGAGCAAAATATAGTTTCAAGATGGTCGCTATCTTGGGTTTCTGATCGGAACAATTTTAGTTATTGTTGATCTACAAATTGTACCGATACTTCCTACTAAGTATCGAGTCAGCTGGCCTTTAGGTTCAGGAGGAGAAGCGCAAAACAGATTTTCAAGATGGCGGCCATGACGGCAGTCTTGGATTTCCGATCGAAACAGTTTCAGCCACTTTTGATCTACAAGTTGCCGCGATGCTTCGTACCAAGTTTCGAGTCAACTGGCCTAGGGGTGTAGGAGGAGTAGGCTTTAAAGCTAATTATTGCATAAAAAGCAGTGTCGCACTTGATAAACAGCCGTGCATTAACCGGCGAAAAGCCGTGTATTAACAAGGCAATTCACGCGCTGTTAATGCACGGCTAGGCAACTTACAATATGCTGGTACCGGGGCCACAGAATTGCTGCCGTCACAAGATGTGTACTACCGTGCCCTCGAACGAGCATATTCCGTGGAAATAGCGTTCGCGCGACATCGGTGAAAAGGCGAAACAAAATAGTGCAACAAATAACGCGAAATGGAGCAAATGTTTTCAGTTTTTATGCAATAATAGCAATCGAACATGGTTTTTCAATGCATTAACATCCGCCAGGTCCCTTGGGAGGTGTTGAAAACCGCGGCCTTCGGCGCACGGCGCACGACGGACGACGCACAACGCACGACAGACAGTGACTGACCACGGTAGCTCACCTTGAGCACTTCGTGCTCAGGTGAGCTTAAAAAATCCACTGGTCTGTTACCATGGCAACCAAAACGTTTACTATCCAAAGGCAAGAGAACCAATTCTTCCCCTTTAGAGTAGACCCATTTTCAAAAGTCTTATGGTCTACATGGAGGAAAGCAAACGAGAAGTCGTAAAAGTTGTGTCTCTCTTAAAAATGGTAGAAAATGGAGTATATCTGATCCTCTGGTTAACTTAAAAAGAAAAGAAAATGACATATGAGCCAGCACATGAGAAAAGGGTACTTACCACATAGACGACCAGCAAAGGCTCAGGCGAGCCTGCGCATAAGCGCAGTCTCGCCAGAGCCTTTGCTGTTCGCAGGCATTTAGTAGAGACCTTCAGAAAGCTTCAGCAAATGTGCATTTGAAGAACCACAAACCGGAAAAACATAAGGCCCCCTTTTTTCTTGTGCGGGCTCATATATAAAATCATTTCATTGTCCTCGCATGACTTGTGGTAAGTTTTATGGGGCGGTCCTTAGCACATTTTCAGTTAGAGCAGAATCCAGAATTTTTCAGACGGAGCTACACGTACGAACAGACTGACAAAAGGTAAATGTAAAGTCCCCGCGATAGGGAACTTAAATAAATCACAAAATATTGACAAACCTGTGAATGGTCAGCATAACCAAACAAACTTTACATAAAATTCATTTCGCATAGTTCTCGTATGCCGCTCAAGTTTAACCCGTATATTACATGTAAAAAGAAAATGTTTGATAAAACGTTTGAGTATCTATTATGCGCAACGTTAAACACTACCCAATATTTTGTCATGAAAAATAAGTCACTATATCTTAATATACTTAACCCATTGTAGTCGGGAGATCCGTAAAAGGATAATTGGCAAACAGTGCAGACCCAGATCAGACGCCGCAGAACGCGGCGTCTGATCAGGGTCTCCACTGTTTGCACATAGTTTAACCCTTTTCTTCTAGGAATATGTAAATCTCATAGCCGGACGTACCTAAAATTGAAATTGGACTCTTCCGATATAAAGTGTGGGAGAGTCTATTCAATAACAATGGGTTAACATGATAAATTTCCTCCAATTAATGCAAACGAGCTTCCTGTTTGTTCTCATGCACACCAAGCCCCTTCTGAAAAGAAAAAAAGATGGTCTACTGTGAAAGGAATACATTTATGCCCTTTAGCCCCCCTCTGAAATTCGGTCTACCATTACGAAAACACGACTATTTAAATTTATTGAAAATTTCACCACCAAAAACTGAAAATTTTCAGATAAAAATTTTGATATTTTTTACATGTATGTTCAAAACATAGATTGTGGGTACTCTATAGAACCGCCTCGCCGAGGCGGTTCTAACGAGTACCCACAATCTATGTTTTGAGCAGAAATAAGAAAAAGGTATACCCCTGTAAACACCAGTTTTACTATATAAAAGTGGGGTTTAAAGGGGTCAAGCTTATATAGGTATGTTTTCATGAAATATACCAAATGGAAAAAAAGAATGCTCCTAAAAGGAGTCAATTTACTTAAAACATCAAGCCCTATTTTCTTGGCAAAAAAAATAGAAAAATACGTATCAACTTGTCGTCTGCTGAATTCTCCCAGAAGTTCGTAAAAATCAAAAGACTGGATGGATGCACATGATGATCAAAGTGTCTACATTGATCTATATGACATTATGAAGGCTGATACTTGCATGGACCCTTGCAATATATCTTTTATGTCCTGCATAAATGATGGTAAAGAACTGCTATTTAACGCTTAGCATGCTGGGTAAAATGTCAGCGGACGACATTTTGAAATATTTTCTTATTTTATTCTAGAAGATAGGGTTTTGCACTTCATGGACATTGTCTTCTATGAAGACAATTTGCATGAAATGTCAAATCCTATTTTCTGGAAAAATATCAAATTTTCATTTGAATTTGCTCAGAAAATGGTAAAGGTTGACAGATTGCAAGGATGCATATGAGACAACATTGATGAGTTCCTTACAAAGGACACGAATGAGAATCAGGAGTCAGCCTCTGAAACGGACCTGTTGGAATTTATTTCAGCCGTTTCCCTGACTCGGAGGAAAAGGGGAAAACCTGGAGGAGAATTTGGCAAAACTCCTGAATAAGGTGTTGAAGGGCAAAGCTGATGACGAGCAGATAAAAGCTCTGACCAGGAAGTACAAACACCCTTGGAACGTTGAGTTCTTACAAGTGCCGAAAGTGGATGTACAGTTATGGAGACAGCTAGGGTCTTCAGTTAAGATACAAGACCATTTACTCCTGAGGGCCCAGGGTACGTTATCTTTGGCTTTAATCCCTTTGAGCAAGGCTTTGGGGAAAGTCACAGGCATAAAAAATCCGGAATTGAAGAAACTTCTGGCTGATTCGTTTAAGATCTTGACACATTGTATTACATCAGAGTTTTCAGACGGGATAAGATCAAGAAAGATTTGGACCCAAGTTCCAGTCTATTTGTTCGAATGAACCATCAACTACAAAATTATTTGGGGACAAACTATAGGAAGACATAAAGGCCCTAAATTACTCGAAAGTGACCCTTACACTCATCGAAGAAATCTTTTATAGGGAAAAGGACGGGGGACCAGTTCAGGCGGGGTTCCCGACCTTACAGTCAGAGTCCTCAACATTGGGGTTACAAACACATCAGGAGAGGCCAAGGTTATGGCAAAAAGAACAAAGGGAATAGTCGGCAAAAATAAGCCATGTAAGTAAGAATTTCTCATGATCCTTGAATAACAGACCGGATATGCGGGTAAAGTTGCAAATAGAGTGAATTCATGGACAAAAATAACATCTGATAAGTGGATTCTTGAAACAACTTGTGGCTAGAAGATGGAAGTAACTAAAAAGCCAGTTCATAAAACAATTCCCAGACCTCTTAATTTTAGCAAAATTGAACGGGAAAAATGATGCAGAAATCAATCTCTTTTTTGCAAAAAAGAATAATCCAACCTGTCAGTGACAGTGAATATTCAAATGATGAATTCATTTGAAATATTTTCATCAGACCTAAAAAGGATGGACGTGTAAGAGTTATTTTAAATTTGAAATATTTAAATGAAAAATCTACTGAAAAGTTACATTTCAAAATGGAAACACTACAATCGGCTATTGCTGCTATGCGTCCTAATTGTTTCTTTGCATCATTTTGACCTAACAGAGCTTATTACTCGATTCCAAATTTTAGGGAGCACAGAAAATATTTCCGCTTTCTTCATAATGGAAGGAAGTTTAAATTTACTGCACTGGTCATAGGTTTGTCCAGTAGTACAAGAATATTCACCAAATTTCTTAAACCTGTATTTGCAACTTTAAGATCTTTTGGCCATGTGAGCGCGACTTACATTGATGATTCTTGTCTTCAAGGTCAAACTTATGACAGCTGTTTAAAATTTTTCTGGACACTGTGGCCCTCATGGATGATCTTGGTTTTAAAATTAACCCAGGTAAGTCAGTTCTGACTCCAAACAGAAATCTTGCCTTTCTTGGTTTTATTCTTTGTTCAATAACTATGACTGTAAGACTCACTCCAAAGTGATGTCTTGAAATTATTGAGTTATGCACAGAGATGTCAAAGTCAAAGCGTATTACAATCCGGAAATTCGCTATAGTTTAATGGGAAACTTGTAGCTGCAGAGCCTGGAGTTGACTTGTATATAAAGCCTTTAGAAAAAAAAAATAAAAGAAAAGCAACTAAAACTTCACAGAGGGAATTTTAATAATTTTATAAATGTACCATCAGAGATTTATGAATCTACCATTAGAGATAACGCCTTCTTTAAATTGGTGGATTTCTAATATAGCACATTCATTCAAAAAGATTTCTCATGGGCAGCCCGCTCTATGTATTTATACAGATGCATCCCTTGAAGGTTGGGGTGCGTTTGATAAAACCCATGCCATGAAAACTGGAGGAGAATGGGTTGTTCATGGATGGATGGATGGATGGATATTTTGTTTATAGACGCTCAACCCTAAAAGGGCATATAGCGTCTAATAAGATGAATATTATATGATGATTTTATTTAATGAGAAATTAAAAATATCTAGGATTGATGAGTTCATTTTAAGAAAGATAAAGTATCAATGATTTTATGTTATTAAAATACAGATCATATTTTATTAAAAAGTCCGATCTCTTTCAGAAAATCGAGTATTTTTTGAGTTGGCATATTAAAAAGTTCCTTTATATTTTTTACATTAAAATACTTTGTGCGAATATAATTAAATTCAGCACAAGTGACAAGAAAATGTTTGACCGTAAAAGGTTCGTTACAAGGAATGCAGAATGGAGCTTGTTCATTGTTTAAAATATAAGAATGAGTAATTCTAGTGTGTCCAAGTCTACATCTCGTGATTTTTGTTTGTTCTTTTCTGCTGAGATTAGAAACTGTGCATTTGCTGTTAAAATTTGGTTTGATTTCATTTAATTTATTATAAGTTTGTGTTTCCCAAACAGACTGACATTTGTTG
The DNA here is from genome assembly GCA_964016985.1 of Anodontia alba. Taxonomy (NCBI): domain Eukaryota; kingdom Metazoa; phylum Mollusca; class Bivalvia; order Lucinida; family Lucinidae; genus Anodontia; species Anodontia alba. The sequence goes on along the minus strand of OZ024828.1, from coordinate 49,118,765 downwards.
TTGATGTATTGACAGACGTTTGATTTAAAGTCGGAGTGAGGAATTTTGAAATTGGTTATTACTAAGGATAATGCAGATTTGGCTTCTGAATCTGCTAATTCATTTCCACGAATATTAACGTGGCTGGGAAGCCAACAAAATACAATTTCTTTTGAAGCGGAAAGATAATAATATTTTTTAAGAATTTGCTGAATTAATGGGTTTCTATGGTGTAAATCTTTAAGAGATTTTAATACAGAAAGAGAATCTGAATAAATGATAAACTGTTTTTCAGACTGATCTCTGATATGGTAAAGTGCAATATCAATTGCCTTGGCTTCGGCGGTAAAAATGGAGCTATTATCAGGTAATCTGATACTGTCAGTAAAATTTGGACTAATAACAGAACAAGCAACTTTCTCATCTTGTTTCGAACCATCTGTATAAATTGACAGGTAATGTTTATAATTTGATTTGATTTCTAAAAATTCATTCTTAAAAATATGCGACTCGACTTCTGTTTTTTTATTTTTATGAAGGTCTAAAATAATCTTTGGAGGGTTTAACGTCCATGGCTCTTTTGATGGAAAAGAAAAATGCTGAACATTTTTAATATTGATATTGGCCTCTTCAAGTAACGGTTGTATTCTCAGGCCAAGGGGTTTAATAGCTGTTGGTTTATTATTGTAAAATCTTTCATATTTAGGGTTAAAAACACAATCATGAGCTGAATTACGTGGATTGGCGGCTAATTTAGTAACATATTGAAGAGACAATTTCTCTCTTCTTATATACAATGATGGTTCATTTGATTCAGCGTATAAACTTTCGACGGGGGAAGTACGAAAAGCCCCTAGAGCCAGACGTAAACCTTGGTGATGAATAGTATCCAAAGATTTCAAATAAGATTTTCTTGCGGATCCATAAACTATGGATCCATAATCCAATTTAGATCTAATTAAAGATCTATAGAGATTTAAAAGGACAGTACGATCTCCTCCCCAGTCGGAACTGGAGAGAACTTTAAGAATATCAAGAGCTTTTAAACATTTAGCTTTCAAAGCTTTGATGTGTGGTATAAAAGATAATTTGTTATCGAACAAAAGACCCAGGAATTTTGCTTCACTGACGACTGGAATGGGACTACCGTATATGGTGAGATGAGGATCTAAATGTAGCTGACGTATCTGACAAAAATGAACGCATTGAGTTTTTGTTTTTGAAAATTTGAAACCATTTTCTGTTGCCCAATCTTCTATATTGTTTAAACATCGTTGTAGTTTGAATTCAATGGTTTCCATATTTTTCGATCTAATAAATATTCCAAAATCGTCAACAAAAAGTGAACAATCAAGGTCTTTCACACATTTAACAATATCGTTAATTTTAATGCCAAACAAGGTAGGTGATAAAATGCTTCCCTGTGGTACACCTTGTTCTTGTTTAAATATGTCCGATAACGTATTACCTATTCGAACATTAAATGTTCGATCTGATAAAAAGTTTTGAATAAAAAGTGGTAATCGGCCTTTAAGGCCTAATTTATGTAAATCTTTCATGATGCCATGTTTCCATGTAGTATCGTAAGCTTTTTCAAGATCAAAAAATACAGCTACGACATGTTCTTTTTTAACAAAGGCATCACGAATAAAAGATTCCAAACGAATCAAATGATCGTTTGTACAGTTATTTTTTCTGAATCCAGCTTGATATTTTGTTATAAGCTGGTTTGATTCCAAGAACCAAACCAGCCTATCATTAATCATTCTCTCCATTGTTTTACATAAACAACTTGTCAAAGCAATAGGTCTGTAATTAGTAGCTTCAGTATGATCTTTATTTGGTTTTGGTATAGGTATAATCGTTGCTTTACTCCAGTCTTTTGGAAATTTTCCAGTGATCCAAATATCATTTAAAATATTTAATAAAGTTTTTAAAGCGTTATCGGGTAAATGTTTAAGAATTTGATAATGAATGTCATCAGGACCAGCAGCTGTATCGTGAGATTTATGAAGAGCATCTAATAATTCTGAAGCTGTGAATGGTACATTATATTTTTCATGATTTAGTGACGTAAAATTTAGATGCTCTTTCTCTCGTTCCTGTTTTATGTTTTGAAAGGTTTCGGAATAGTTTGCACTAGAAGAGTTTTTCTGAAAATTCTCTCCTAGTGCATTGGAAATATCTTTAGTCGTTGAGCATATATTTCCATTTGATTTAATATGGACATGTTTGTTATTTTTATTTTTGCCAGTAATTTTTCGAATCATGTCCCATATTTTCTTTGCTGGAGTTCTAGAATTAAGTTTGGAGACGTATTGCTGCCAAGATGTTCTTTTAGCCGTTTTTATTGTCTTGCGAGCTTTAGCTCGCATTTGTTTGGCATGGATTAGATTTTCTTTTGTTGGCTGCCTATTGAACTTTCGTAAGGCAGATTTTCTTTTATTTATTGAATTTTTAACATCTTTATTAAACCAAGGTCTATTTCTTTTTGAACGTGTCGAGGACTTTGGAATACATTTTTCGGCTACATGAATTAATGTATCAGTAAAAGCTTGTATATCATCTGCTGTTTTAAACTTTTCAGGATTTAATTTTTCATTACATAGCTCTATAAAATTCTCCCAGTTTGCTTTATGCAAATTCCATCGGGAATGATGGTCTTCATTTGTCGATTCAATTTCTTCAATTTTAATTGGAAAATGATCGCTCCCATGAAGGTCATCTAAAACTGACCAATCAAAATCTAAGTAAATATTTGGAGAGCATATAGACAAATCTAAAGCAAAATAATTTCTTGTAGGAGAATGAAGATAAGTTGGTTGTTTATCGTTAAATAAACATAGATCATTTTCTGCAATAAAATTTTCTATTATTTCTCCTTTGTCATTTGTATCCAGACAACCCCATAGTTTGCTGTGACTATTAAAGTCACCTAATAATAAATAAGGACGAGGTAACTGGTTTATAAGATTTTCTAAATCGTGTTTAGAAAATTTACAGTGTGGAGGGAGATATAGAGAACAAATTGTTATGGATTTAGACAGAGTGACATTTACAGCAACAGCTTGTAAATTACTATTTATATCTATCTGTCTATGAGGAACATTTGATTTTACAAGGATAGATGAGCCTCCTGAGGCTTTCTGATTTTCAGTTGCGATATGATTATATAAACTATAATTTTTAAAATTAATATTATCTGTATTCTTTAAAAAGGTTTCCTGGAGACAAAAGACAGTCGGAGAAAGTAGTGTTGTTAAAATTAAAATTTCGTTATAATTTGCTTTTAGTCCTCGACAGTTCCACTGAATAATTGATTTTTTATCCATGATGAATGGAGAGATGATTTGAAAATAAGGAACTTAATCCTTTTGTTTTCTCTGAGACTGCAAGAACATGGAGGAGTCAGTCTCTAACTCCATGTTCTCAAGGGAATCGAACCGATTGACCAACTTGATCGGATCGGCCGACGCCCCTTTACTATATGGATTTGGTGCTTTATCTTTATCTTTTTCTTTTCCATTTTTTTCTTTCTGGTCAGCTGTCCTGGACCTGGATCTCTGTTGTGATCCACTTGTTTTAGTCGGCTGTGTTTGTGAACTGTTTTGAGATTTTGTTGGTGGTCTAGACTGATGAGTAGATGTGGGTTTAGGTTTAGGTTTTACAGTAGGAGTAATAACTTTTGAATTTGCTTTGATGACAGAATCTTTTTCGTTAAACTGGGTAGAACTTTCTTTGGTTTCAGGTTTAGTGTTTAGGGATTGAACAACTTTTGCAAAGGTGATTTCAGGTTGATTTTCTTGAATCTTTTTGGCTTCCAAATAAGTGATTTTTTGTGTAACTTTAATTTTCATGATTTCTTTCTCTTTTTTCCAAATTTCACACTGATTTGATTTTGATTGATGGTTTTTGTGACAGTTCACACACTTGGCTTCATTTTTACAAGCATTTGTAGGGTGATCAAATTCACCCATACCACATTTTTCACATACTGATCCAGGTGCTTCCGGACAGCCGTTTTCATGATGTCCAAACCTCTGACAATTGAAACACCGTAGAGGATTTGGAATGTAGACTTCAACCGGTATAATTCGGTAAAATATTTTTAGTGATTTCGGTAAAGTTGTGGTGTTGAAAGTTAGTAAAAGTGTATTTGTTTCTATGAAGTTTCCATCTTTTTTAATTTTAAAACGTTTGCAAGCTGTTACTCCTTGTGTGTTAAGATATTCTGTGATATTTTCTTCAGTTTCATGTTTTAGCATTCTGTCACGGATAATACCTTTGCAACAGTTTAGAGTTTTATGTTCCGTGACAGAGACATTAATGTTAAAGAATTTTGTAATTTTCAAGAGATTATCAGTTTGAGATTTTCTGTTAGTTTCGACCAAAAGAGTTCCATTTTTTAACTTTTTTACATTTTTTGGAGTGCCTATAATTGATTCTATTTGCTTTTCTATAATGAAAGGTGACAGTGAAGTAATAGGTTTGTCCTCTTTACTCGAAATCACTAAAAATTTAGCGAAGTTCTCATTAGCTTTGAATGTAAATGTAGTCGGTTGCGTGTCGTCCTCCGAAGAGTCGAACGCCAGAAATCGTTTTCGAGATGCCATGGTGATGAAATTTTTGATTCGATAGCTATGCGCCCCACCCTCCATGGAGCCCTACAAGGGGACGTTTAACAGAAATGGATCTCCTATTTCTAACGTCAAGGCTACATTGCTATTATACTCGGTGTCAAGATCAGAGTCTTCAGCTCGGCCTCATGCTTAGATGATTTCCCACCTATTCATCTAAATTTCCATAGAAAAATTTATGAACAGTTGAGTTCATCCCCCTTATCCACAGCCTCCACTCACAGAGGTTTCCGCCAAAGCCCCAATACAAGCCCACCAATTGACCCTTCAGCCGCCGCCCATTGAAACTCACTTAAAGTTAGAGGAACATGAGAAAAATAAGCCCGGTTTGGTACCATAAAGATACGTATGAAAGAGAGAAAGAAGCTAAGAACAAGTTGTGCGCTTCTAGAGCTTGGCACGACTGAGCCGATTGATCCAGGCCGGATCTAACCCAGACCGCTCTTCTATCTGAAATAAGGGCCAAAATGATGTGTTGAAAAGCTGGAGATCCCTGGGCTTTCCTCAATCATCAGGTTCCCCTCTCCCAGCATACGAGACGCCACCCACGGCAAACAGGTGGTTCCTGTTTTAATAGGGGATTACACCCTATCCACTACAGAAGGAAAGTGATCTGTAGATTTTATTCCCTACAGACAAGGGAGGCCGAAAACGTCTGGGAAATTGAAAGGTTATTTTTAACATTAGGAGATCCATATTTAAAATAAATAGTTTATTAAAGAAAGGATTCATTTTGGATTCATTTTTAAAGAGAGTCAAACAAACAAGCTGTGTTAGATGATATGTAGCTTTCAAATGATATGTAGCTTTCATACCTTGAAAAACGTTTAGTTTTTTTTATCTAACAATAATAAATGCATCTTACTTTTTAATGTGGAGAATGCTAGAGTTCGGAAAAATGACACAAACACAAGACAAACACATATGTTAAATACAGATGAGGTTATAATCTTCGTCCCATGTGCGACCCACGGGCACAGAATGATACACAAACAAATGAAGCATGTTAGTAACATGAGATAGGAAAGGTTTAAAAGGATAGATCTCGCGAAATTTGTTTTTTCCAATTTAAGATGCATTTTCAGTAAATTTAATTTTATAGTCTGGAATTATACCGGTTGAACGGACGGTTGCTCTGTTATGTTAGGGGTTTTACCCAACTGCCACAGAAGCGGAAGGCAGCCACCTATTTCGAGGGCCCGGGTGGTCACGGGCGGCCTCTTTTAGCCGGCTCGTACGTCACGCAGAGGGTACGTCTGGCCTATTCTAAGCCCGGGACCAGCACGGGACGGGTTGTTCATGAGAAAAACTTGCACATATATGTACTAGAATTGAAAACTTGTCAGTTGGCTTTATTGTCCTTTTGTAAAGAAATGAGGGACAGTCATGTGCAGACATTTATGGATAACCCTACAAATGTGGCATACATAAGTACGGAAATTAAACATTAAACAAGTACGGAAGGAAAAAGAAAGTTAGATGACATAGCCAGAGAGATTTGGTTCTGGTGTATAGGAAGACATTTACATTTGTCGGCAGCACATATAGCAGGAAGACTTAATATTGAGGCCGACGAAATGTCTCGCAAGACAAATGATGCTTTTGAATGGTCTCTATCAGACACGGGTTTTGACAAACTACATAAGTTATATCCACAGCTTGAAACTGACCTGTTTGCATCAAGACTCAATTTCAAGCTTGAGTGTTATGTTTCTCGTAGACCGGAACCAAATGTCTGTCACACAGATGCTTTTTCATTTACATGGACCGGTCAGGTTGTCTATATTTTGCCTCTTTTCAGCCTAATATCCAAAATTCTTCAGATAATAGAGGAGGATGGGACGGAAATGGCGCTTCTGCTTGCTCCGCTTCGGCCTACTCATAGCTGATGGCCTTGTCTGATGTGATTTATAAGTGAGTGGACCATGTTATCTTCTTTCGAACCCACAGACAATTCTGTCCCTTTCTCACGAACCAGGAATAAAGCACCCTCTGCGGAAAATGCATTTGGCGGATTTTCCTATATCCGGACGGCGTTGTAGCGCCAGGGAGTATTAGAAGACACAGCAGACGTCATCATTAAATCATGGTGAGTTAATACTCAAAAAAAAAAAAAAAAAAAAAAAAAAGAAGACAATACGAGCCATTTGTAGGAGGAATGATATTCCCATTAATCCGAATATAAATAGTGTTACAAAACTCTTCAAAACAGGGGTCAGTTACAGTACTATGGGTACAGCTAGGTCTGCTATCAGCACTTTTCTTAAACTTTGTGGGAATATTGATATTAAATACTCATTATTGAAAATAATGGCTTTTATGACAGGTCTAAAACTTCCAAAGTTGTGTGTTAGTTTATTGCAAGGAAGTTTGCAAGAATCCATAAACCCTTTTCAAAGCCAATCTTGTAAAATAATGTATGCTAAATTATCGAGTCACCTGACACAAATATCGCCATTGTGTAATCAAAATCTATGATAATAATCACGCAACTTTGGAAGTTTTAGATCTGTCATAAAAGCCATTATTTTCAATAATGAGTATTTTATGACATCTCCAGACTAATACAAATGTCGGTGGCTCTGGAGCTTTGTTTTTTGCTAGGAAGAAAAGACAAATAAGAATACAGTTGAGTTGAAAATGTCATTTATTTATTAATGACGAGAACTCATGACATGAGAACTGTAATGAATAAAAGTAAAACTATGTATTTACACGAAGTACGTTTAGTTTAAACATACAAAGCTAATACATGAAATATAAATGACAATATGTTTGCTTACAAGCAAAACGGGTGGCGTACAAAATACGCCATACAGGCAAGCGATTTATCTAGAGAAATCACTGGCCTAACGCTACCTTAGTTACCAGGTTCATGAAAGGCATTTTTAATGAACGGCCAGCTTTGCCAAGATATAATGTTATTTGGGATGTAGAATTTGTACTTGAATATTATACAGACAATAATTAATCCCTCTTTACTGCAATTGTCTTGTACGTTAGTCATGCTATTTCTGTTGGTTACAGCCCAAAGATGTCAGACATTGCATTTACTTAGGCTTGAAGATTTTACAATATCTAATAACCAAATAGTTATTCATCCTCAGCAACTTCTGAAACAGTCCAGACCACGTTTTCATTTAGAACTAATCACTCTCAGGTCATAATACACAGAACCCAAAGCTGTGTATTGTTGAAACTGTGAAGGAATATTTGGACCGGACTAAATATTTGCGTGTGGGTTCTCAATTAATGATTAGTTCTTTGAAACCAAACAAAGCAGCCTCAAAGACCATTATAAGTCGTTGGGTTAAGACCTTCTTAACTCAAGCAGGTGTAGATAGACAGTTTAAACCCCACAGTTCCAGGTCTGCCGCTACTTCGGCTGCTCGACTAAAGGGAGTGACCCTTCAGACCATCGTTCGGACAGCTAGTTGGTCTATTGCTAAGACATTCGCTAAGTTTAATAACAGACCTGTTGCTTCTCAGAAAACTATTCAGTCAGCAGTTTTTGAAAGTTTGAATGATCACTTGTAAAATCATTAAATTTCGTGTTTTCTGAATGTGTTTTTTTTTTTCGGCTTCTCAATAGATAATAAAATGAATCCTCTCTAAAATCTCGTGTGAGGCCCATTTGGAAGTTGCAGGGGATGAAATTGAAAGATTAAGTTAGCCTTACCTTTGGAGAAGGGAAGGCGACGATTGATCACAATTTCATCCACTGCAAACTCCCAAAGGGGCTCACACGACCTCCCTCGACCACCCTAATGGTGGAGTCATTTATTAGCATGGATGACTACAACCTTCAGCTAGTCATCCAGTTGTCTCTAATAACAGATTCAAGCTGCTGAAGCTGCGTTGCTATCTCGTTTGAGACCCTTTGGGAGTTTGTAGTGGATGAATTTGTGATCAAGCGTCCCGTCTCCGAAGATAAGTCTAGCTTAATCTTTCAATTATATGACATAAGGAAGACTAATACTTGCATGTACCCTTGCATTATATTTATTACGTCCTGCATAAATGGGCATGCAAAAACGTGTCTACGAGCATATGCGGACAGCGAAGGCCCAGATCAGCGTGCTCATTCGCACAGTCTAATCAGGGCATTCGTTGTCCGCAAGCAGAATCATTGGTTACTACAGAATGTTTCGATGGAGAGCAAATGCCTGGATGAGACTGTGTATGTGCAGGATGATGTCAATCCGCACATTTTGCGCATGCTCGAAGCCACTGGTTCGTTTGACGCAGCCCAAATGATGACATAGAGCTGCTGTTTAATCACTGTCTCATTGAAAAATATCGTGATCTGTCGTGGACATAAATAATAACCAACAATGGTCGCTCGATCAGTATCATGTACCTAGTTGTTTACCAATTTGTCGGGTTTCCTTAACGCTTAGCATGCTGGGTAAAATTGTCATCAGACAACATTTTGAAATATTTTTTAATCCATGCATTTGGTTGTTTACCAATTTGTTGGTTCTCCTTAACCTGTGCCACTCTCTGAGCTACCGTTGCAGATGACACATTGATGATATTTTTCTTATTTTCCCCAGAAAACAGGTTTTGAAATTTCTTGCAAATTGTCTCCAGTTTTGAAATTTCATGCAAATTCTGCATGAAATGACTAAACCTGTTTTCTGGGAAAAATAAGAAAAATATTTCAGTATGTCGTCTGTTGAAAAGTTTAAAACTGTGCTAAGCGTAAATGCTTAGTATGATGGGTAAACATTTCAGCAGACAGCATCTTGAAATATCTGCTATTATTTTTTTCCAGAAAAAAAGTATAACAGTCCATACAGCTTGTCTTCTGAGGAGATGATTTTAATGATATCAAAACTTTTTTTTTTTCTTAGGGAAAAAAGAAATAAAAATATATCATAAATATGCACAGAGAGTGCCAAAGGTAAAAGTACGCTATCAGATCACGGCGACTATGCATGTTGAAATGTGCGTAGATGTTCGTGTCGTCTGTTTTTATGCACGTTGACTTCTTGTCACGTGATGTTTCTTAATACACGAAAAGTGCATTTAGGGGACTAGATATACTAGCTTAAATACAAAGGAGACAACTTTGTAAACTACCTTATACTTGCCTGTAAACAAATCCTCTAACAGAAGGGAGTCTACTTTTAAAAGGAAAAAATTCTTCCAAGGGGAGCAAATTCTTTCCTTTAAAATAGATCTCTTTTTACACAGGAGCTAAAACAGTTTTAACAGAGTTGCCTCTCTTGAAGTGGATCGATTCCCCTTAATATCATTCCAACCACAAAGATCAATATAACAATAAACAATTCCTATACAACAGCTTTAAGGATTTTCTTTGATGAAAAAAAAATTTAACTCTAAACTCAAGAAAATAAGAAAAATGATAAACAAAAAACAAACTCAAACATGAAACAAAATTATTCGTCTGCCGGACATAATGGGATACCTGAATGGTACACGCATTGTTTACAAAATTTTCAAAGTTTCCTTAAAATGAACATAAACGTACGGATATAATAAAAGATATTACAAAATGAAGAAAATAAGAAAACATTTTTTTCATAATTCATAAAAATGAAAAAGAAATTTTCGTCTGTCGGACATAATGGGACACCTAAGAGTCCCACTGTGTCTGACGTCCCATCATGTCCGACATAAAACTATGGGAGATGATAAAAGTTGTTATAAAGTAAATAAACATAATAATAATAATAATAATAAAAATAATAAACAGCATTTTGTCAGAGGGGAAACTTTCTGTTTCAGTTTAAATTTAGAAAACAAACAAACGCTTTTCTCAATTCGTTTAACCCATTCATTACGCAAACATGCCTATACATGTATAACTATGACCCCCCTTAAACCCCACTTTTATATAGTAAAACTGGGTTTACAGGGGTATACAATATTTTTTCTTATTTCTGCTCAAACACATAGATTGTGGAATCTATGTTTTGAGCAGAAATAAGAAAAATATCCGAGTTTTTTCATCTGAAAATTTTCAGTTTTTGGTGGTGAAATGTTCAATATTTTTTAATAGGCGTGTTTTTCGTAATGTAAGTATGGAAACTCCGAAAAGAGTAATTAGCAAACAGTGCAGACCCAGATCAGACGCCACACAATACGGTGTCTGATCATGGTCTCCACTGTTTGCAAATAGTTTAGCCACTTTTCTCTAGGAAGATATAGTCACAGTCTGACATACCTGAAATTGAAATATACAGTGTGTGGGGGAGGAGTTCATTCAGTCTAAAAAGTGTTAATCTGATAAAATCTTTTAGTATTAGCCCAAAGGTTAATATCAACATAAAACAAAATATTTAGAAACAGATGGACGTCGGACACAACAGAAATATTGAGATATATCATTACGTATGTCCTCGCCAGGCCGTTCTAACGTGTACCAACAATCTCTGTTTTGAGCAGAAATAAGAAAAATAATGTAAACTTCAGTTTTACTATATAAAAATGGAGTCAAAATTATGTAGGTATGTTTTCGTGATGCATGCCATTATACCCATTAAACGAATTTTTTCTAAGTGTTTGATTTTTAATGTATATTTAATTAGTTTCTTTTCTGTTAACATCACAGATCCATGTTACATGTACTACCTGTGAATGTGTCGAAAATTGCTGGATGAGTGGCAAACAGTGTAGATCCTGATCCGACGCCGCGTTCTGCGGCGTCTGATCTGGGTCTACACTGTTTGATCGGACCTGTCTGTCCAAACACTTACTGTAAGCACGGAAGTTACAAATGTAATCAACTCGAACCGACTCAGAAATTTTTACCCCCCACTCCACCCCTATTAAAGAGATTCGGATCCGCAAAACTTCAAAACATTCTAAAATAATTCAAGTGGTATTGTGTTCAATCAATAAATTTTTTATAAGGTGTCGTTGGGTGTTTATCTCTAATCATACGAAATTTTCTGTTTAATTTTTGTTTAATTTTTTTTTTTTTTTTTTTTTTTTTTTTTTTCATATTTAGCATTATTTTATAAAATATTTTGACATTTCTCATAGTTTTATGTTGACAACATGTCGGACAGGCATATATTCTTATTCATGACAAATTACTAGCATTAGTACATAAGCTCAATCACTGTCCGGCGAACAGCGAAATGCATTGAAAATAATTGGACTGCGCCATGCGAAAACGTGTCTTCGGGCATATGCGGACAGCGAAGGCCCAGATCAGCCTGCGCATCCACGCAGTCTGATCAGGGCATTCACTGTCAGCTAATAGAATAATTGGATACTATAAAATGTATGAATGGAGAGCAAAGGACAGGATGATCTGAATCTACGCATTTTGCGCATGTTCTTGGGCATTTGTTTTGCTTGACGCGGCCCACTAGTAACTTAGATATATCAAGGGAAAAAGTGAAGTCGGGCATATGGGGTCGGCGAAGGCCTCGCTCACGCTGCACATCTGCGCAGTCTGATCACTGCATTCGATGTCCGCTTGCATCACGTTACGTTTCACTTGGCATTACTCAGATACCAGTCTGGGCCCAGTTTTTCAAAACTAACGATGTCGTTAGTTAACGTATCGTTAAACGTTTTGATCATTAAATATGGCATAAATGCTAATATTTTTGCTGAAAACAATGTGTATAGCTTTTGCATTTGCAAAAGCTACTCACATTTTTTCAGCAAAAATAGCAGGGAATTAGATATTGTACTTACTAGAATAGTTAACATTTTGACCAATAACGAGCTCGTTAAGCTAACGACGCTTTAAACAACTGGGCCTTGGTTTTACCGTATTTACTCAAAGTATTCGGATAGACCTAAGTAAATAGTGTAGACCGAGATCAGACGCCCCCAGAATGCTGCAGTTGATCAGTGTCTACAATGTGTGTGACACATCCACCAAATGTTAAACACATCAAAAGGTAGTAAAATAGACTTGTACAAATTTAGAACAAGTACTGTAGAGAGACACAAGGTCTAAATACCCAGGGTAAATATGGTTTGTAATTTTGGAGCGTATTTTACAGTGTCAATAGACTTTATGAATCGCAACGTCAGAAAACGTACCTTCTGACATGTGAGCCCAACGAAGACTCAAATCAGCCTGCGTATTCGCGCTGTCTGATCGGTCTTCATTGTCCATATGAAGAAATTGGCATCTTTGGCTGTCCAAAATTCCATTACGAAAACAAGTCTATTCAAATATACTGAAAATTTTACCACTAAAAAATGAAAGTTTCGAGATAAAGATTCTGATATTTTGCATATTTCTGCTCAAAACATGCATGTAGATTGTGGTAACTCGTTAGAACCACCTCGCCGTGGCGGTTCAATCGGGTACCCACAATCTATGTTTTAAGCAGAAATAAGGAAAATACTGTATGCGTCTGTAAATCCCAGTTTTACTATATAAAAGTGGGGTTTAAGGGGGTTAGCATTATACAGGCATGCTTTTGTGATTTCTTAGTGAAAATTATGCGCGAATGTGCAGGTTAATCTGAATCTTTGCTTGCAGGGTGCACATGTTTGAAGGTACGTTTTCTGACGTTGCGCCTTTATATGGTTTCACAAATTCTCAGTTTTTATATCCAATCATGCAAAGCGAATCCTACATGCTGTCGCTTTTTAAGGTTTTCCATATGTGAATATGCGGCATTATATGCCTTATTCACGCTAATAGACTCTAGAAGAACTTCCTCTGCCTTTTCTTCTTGTCCTTCTTGCGCATATATCCACCCGAGAATATTTAATCCCGTTTCTTTATGACCAAGAGACTTGTCTTTTTCAATTACTTCGTTTAGCTTTCCAATATCGTCCTGTGCTTCTTTCAACATGTTTGTCTTACTGTGGATTAGATAGGACAAAAAGTAAAGCAAGATTTTTCCATCTACAACAGCCCAGTTGTACCAAAATTGATACGGCACAGTTTCCGAATGTGATGAACTTCCGTTTCCGGTAGGTCTTTGCATCTCGTACCTTAATGCCTTAGGAATAATTTCTCGTTCTGTTGGTAGGAACAAAATACATGGTATACAGTTCTGTGTGCGGAACTCTTCCTCCGACATGTCTTGAACCAATTCGTTTGTATGGTAATCAACAGCTATTTTCTGATGGTACGAACAGCCACAAACAGAGACCTTCAAGGAACAATTTAATAATAAATCTAAAGATTCTACTATGTGTAAGGAGGCATATGTCTGTTCCAGCATGTAACAAAATGTAGCCTGTTTCAGCTTTGCTGAGAAAGGGTCTGAGACTCCGTTCACTATTTCATTCCATTGTTTACTGAGAAGTACATCTTGCAGTGGCTTGTTCCCAACGGACTTTCTCTTTTCTAGTGCAACAAGATTAGCCATTAAGCTCAATTCGATATACGGCAGCACTATAAATATTGCAAATTTTGTTTCTTGTTTAGAATGATCCGTAATAATATTCGTACTTTTCAATTTCTTCACAGCACGAAAATGTGATTTAACACACGTTTCTACATTGGCATGACTAATATTGCTTACAATTCTGCTTTTAACAAGAGTTATGAATCTTGCAGCTTTTATATAAAGCGTAAGTTTATCCGGAACAAGGTCTAACTCTGACGGAGAGCTGTCTGGTGCTCCTTGCATTACTTCTTGCAAACGTGTACTGAGATTCCCACACTGAATATAAGGGAAGTATTTAAAGTCAGACGATAAGAGCGTGGTCAACGCATACCTTAAGTTGCTCTGAACCTCACCATGTATTCTCCTATAGAACATATTCTCTTCTGGAATAAAATAATTAGGACAAATTCCGTCCTCTATCCACCTTAGGATGCATTTCAAACAAATCTGCACACAGTCCAGTATATTGTCAGGCTGCCAAATATCAGCAGGAGTATTCTCCACAACATAAAACATACATGTTTTCAGGTGGTACGATACTAGAGCTTCCTCCTTGACAAAATGTGATATGACATCGTTATTAATCATTTTCAGAATGATGTAACATTTGTACTGGGTTTCGTTAAGAGAAGACATCAGCATCCTTTCTTGAAGTAAGAAAGACATTTTCCACTCCAAGTGTTTTTCAATACTACCACGTCCACCAACAGGAACCAGAAAGTATCCCAGTGATTTAATTTGCTCAACGGCATAGCGCGATGGCCAGTTATGATGTCTTACACGGGTCAACCACTTTCGTGCTATGTCGGGCCATGCTCTGCATCTGTACGAGTAACATATTTCAATCGGATGACCGGTTACTATATCCGTTGTTTTTTTTGAACCTAAAATCTCATCTACTTGAATTTCATCTGGACGACGTTCCCTCCTATAAACAACAACTCTATTTTTATAATCAAGCCTTGTATTTTCAGGAAGATTATCTCCTAATTCGGCATTTGTTTGAGGAATACCGTTTCTAACAATTTGAAGTTTCACGTAACCAGGCTTAGTAATCTCATCTCTAACTGTTAAGAGATACAAGTAGTCTGTAGGCTTATTTGTCTGAACTGCAGAAATATTCTGTATAACTTCACAATCCTGATGACAAAATACGTAATTAACATATGACTCTAATTTAGTAATGTGCGTTTTGATGCGGGTACCTTCCGAGTGACTACCAAAAATGAAGCAACTTATATGATGTCCCGCAATGTGTGTACACAATGTGTCCAGTATTTCCATAGCTACAGCTGCATGTATCTGAAACTGCCTCAGTTTATGAGACGCGCCTATTATATCCATTGCCCTGCACAGATATAATGAAAGTTGTCTGTCACGTTTGAGGTCTGTTGGAAATTCGATAACGCCTGAAAAATAAAATACACCATCCTTAAATTAAACCCTGGTTCTGCTAAAAAATGAGCTTAACTATACCTAATTTAGTGCCACAGAGGCCTTTCTGTTATTTAAACTTCATCAGTGTGGCTAAACCCCAAAAGTTTGGAAACGTATGATGCGCATGTCTTGGCAAGCAGCAAGACGTTAAAAAAGCACAATAAGCCTAAAAAGTGGATTCCGAACCGCTAAGATACATGTCATTTTGACAAACCCAGATATTCCTTGCTTTTGCCAACCGATCTGGATTTGTATTGTTTGCCATTTCGTATGTAACTTTGTATCAAAAACCTAGATCAAGCAATCTGATTGGCTGACAATTAGAAGTGGATGGATGGATGGATGGATGGATATTTTATTTATAGACGCTCAATCCTAAAAGGGCATATAGCGTCTAATAAGTTGTATATTATATGATGAATTTATTTAATGAGAAATTAAAAATATCTAGAATTGATGTGTTCATTTTAAAAAGATAAAGTATCAATGATTTTAAGTTATTAAAAATGCTGATCATATTTTATTAAAAAGTCTGATTTCTTTAAGAAAGTCGAGTATTTTCTGAGTTGGTATATCATTAAAAAGTTCCTTTATAGTTTTTACTTTAAATCACTTTGTGCGAATATAATTAAATTCAGCACAAGTGATAAGAAAATGTTTGACCGTAAAAGGTTCGTTACAAGGAATGCAGAATGGAGCTTGTTCATTTTTTAATATGTAAGACTGAGTAATTCTAGTGTGTCCAATTC
Source organism: Anodontia alba (assembly GCA_964016985.1). NCBI lineage: Eukaryota > Metazoa > Mollusca > Bivalvia > Lucinida > Lucinidae > Anodontia > Anodontia alba. The sequence goes on along the minus strand of OZ024828.1, from coordinate 49,102,619 downwards.
TACAGCTCGTGATTTTTGTTTGTTCTTTTCTGCTGTAATTAGAGAATGTGCATTTGCTGTTAAAGTTTGGTTTTAGTTCATTTAGTTTATTTTGAGTTTGTGTTTCCCAAACAGACTGACATTTATTGTTAATGTATAGACGGATGTTCGATTTAAAGTCGGAGTGAGGAATTTTGAAATTTGTTATCACTAAGGATAGTGCAGATTTGGCTTCTAAATCGGCTAATTCATTTCCACGAATATTAACGTGGCTGGGAAGCCAACAAAATACAATTTCTTTTGAAACTGAAAGGTAATAATATTTTTTAAGAATTTGCTGAATTAATGGGTTTCTATGGTGTAAATCTTTAAGAGATTTTAATACAGAAAGAGAATCTGAATAAATGATGAACTGTTTTTCAGACTGATCTCTGATATGGTAAAGTGCAATATCAACAGCCTTGGATTCGGCGGTAAAAATGGAGCTATTATCAGGTAATCTAATACTGTCATTAAAATTTGGACTAATAACAGAACAAGCAACTTTCTCATCTTGTTTCGAACCATCTGTATAAATTGACAGGTAATGTTTATAATTGGATTTGATTTCTAAAAATTCATTCTTAAAAATATGCGACTCGACTTCTGTTTTTTTTATTTTTATGAAGGTCTAAAATAATCTTTGGAGGGTTAACGTCCATGGCTCTTTTGATGGAAAAGAAAAATGCTGAACATTTTTAATATTAATATTGGCCTCTTCAAGTAACGGTTGTATTCTCAGGCCAAGGGGTTTAATAGCCGTTGGTTTGTTGTTGTAAAATCTTTCATATTTCGGGTTAAAAACACAATCATAAGCTGAATTACGTGGATTGGCGGCTAGTTTAGTAACATATTGAAGAGACAATTTTTCTCTTCTTATATATAGTGATGGTTCATTTGATTCAGCGTATAAACTTTCGATGGGCGAAGTACGAAAAGCCCCTAGAGCCAGACGTAAACCTTGGTGATGAATAGTATCCAAAGATTTCAAATAAAATTTTCTTGCGGATCCATAAACTATGGATCCATAATCCAATTTAGATCTAATTAAAGATCTATAGAGATTTAAAAGAACAGTACGATCTCCTCCCCAGTCGGAACTGGAGAGAACTTTAAGAATATCAAGAGCTTTTAAACATTTAGCTTTTAAAGCTTTGATGTGAGGTATAAAAGATAATTTGTTATCGAACAAAAGACCCAGGAATTTTGCTTCACTGACGACTGGAATGGGACTACCGTATATGGTGAGATGAGGATCTAAATGTAGCTGACGTATCTGACAAAAATGAACGCATTCAGTTTTTGTTTTTGAAAATTTGAAACCATTTTCTGTTGCCCAATCTTCTATATTATTTAAACATCGTTGTAGTTTGAATTCAGTCGTTTCCATATTCTTCGATCTAATAAATATTCCAAAATCGTCAACAAAAAGTGAACAATCAAGGTCTTTCACACATTTAACAATATCGTTAATTTTAATGCCAAACAAGGTAGGTGATAAAATGCTCCCTGTGGTACACCTTGATCTTGTTTAAATATGTCCGATAACGTATTACCTATTCGAACATTAAATGTTCTATCTGATAAAAAGTTTTAAATAAAAAGTGGTAATCGGCCTTTAAGGCCTAATTTATGTAAATCTTTCATGATGCCATGTTTCCAAGTAGTATCGTAAGCTTTTTCTAAGTCAAAAATTACAGCTACGACATGTTCTTTTTTAACAAAGGCATCACGAATAAAAGATTCCAAACGAATCAAATGATCGTTTGTACAATTATTTTTTCTGAATCCAGCTTGATACTTTGTTATAAGCTGGTTTGATTCTAAGAACCAAACCAGTCTATCATTAATCATTCTCTCCATTGTTTTACATAAACAACTTGTCAAAGCAATAGGTCTATAGTTAGTGGCTTCAGTATGATCTTTATTTGGTTTTGGTATAGGTATAATCGTTGCTTTACTCCAGTCTTTTGGAAATTTTCCAGTGATCCAAATATCATTTAAAATATTTAATAATGTTTCTAAAGCGTTATCGGGTAAATGTTTAAGAATTTGATAATGAATGTCATCAGGACCAGCAGCTGTATCGTGAGATTTATGAAGAGCATCTAATAATTCTGAAGCTGTGAATGGTACATTATATTTTTCATGATTTAGTGACGTAAAATTTAGATGCTCTTTCTCTCGTTCCTGTTTTATGTTTTGAAAGGTTTCGGAATAATTTGCACTAGAAGAGTTTTTCTGAAAATTCTCTCCTAGTGCATTGGAAATATCTTTAGTCGTTGAGCATATATTTCCATTTGATTTAATATGGACATGCTTGTTATTTTTATTTTTGCCAGTAATTTTTCGAATCATGTTCCATATTTTCTTTGCTGGAGTTCTAGAATTAAGTTTGGAGACGTATTGCTGCCAAGATGTTCTTTAAGCCGTTTTTATTGTCTTGCGAGCTTTAGCTCGCATTTGTTTGGCATGGATTAGATTTTCTTTTGTTGGCTGCCTATTGAACTTTCGTAAGGCAGATTTTCTTTTATTTATTGAATTTTTAACATCGTTATTAAACCAAGGTCTATTTCTTTTTGTACATGTCGAGGACTTCGGAATACATTTTTCGGCTATGTGAATTAATGTATCAGTAAAAGCTTGTATATCATCTGCTGTTTTAAACATTTCAGGTTTTAATTTTTCATTACATATCTCTATAAAATTCTCCCAGTTTGCTTTATTCAAATTCCACCGGGAATGATAGTCTTCATTTGTCGATTCAATGTCTTCAATTTTAATTGGAAAGTGATCGCTCCTATGAAGGTCATCTAGAACTGACCAGTCAAAATCTAAGTAAATATTTGGAGAGCATATAGACAAATCTAAAGCAAAATAATTTCTTGTAGGAGAATGAAGATAAGTTGGTTGTTTATCGTTAAATAAACATAAATCGTTTTCTGCAATAAAATTTTCTATTATTTCTCCTTTGTCATTTGTATCCAGACAACCCCATAGTTTGCTGTGACTATTAAAGTCACCTAATAATAAATAAGGACGAGGTAACTGGTTTATAAGATTTTCTAAATCGTGTTTAGAAACTTTACAGTGTGGAGGAAGATATAGAGAACAAATTGTTATGGATTTAGACAGAGTGACATTTACAGCAACAGCGTGTAAATTACTATTTATATCTATCTGTCTATGAGGAACATTTGATTTTACAAGGATAGATGAACCTCCTGATGCTTTCTGATTTTTAGTCGCGATATGATTATATAAACTATAATTTTTAAAATTAATATTATCTGTAGTTTTTAAAAAGGCTTCCTGGAGACAAAAGACAGTCGGAGAAAGTAGTGTTGTTAAAATTAAAATTTCGTTATAATTTGCTTTGAGTCCTCGACAGTTCCACTGAATAACTAATTTTTTATCCATGATGAATGGAGAGATGATTTTAAAATAAGGAACTTAATCCTTTTATTTTTTCCGGGTCTGCGACAGCATGGAGGAGTCAATCTCTAACTCCATGCTGTCGAGGGAATCGAACCGATTGATCAACTTGATCGGATCGGCCGATCCCCCTTTACTGTATGGATTTGGTTCTTTATCTTTTTCTTTTCCATTTTTTCCTTTTGTATCAGCTGTCCTGGACCTGGATCTCTGTTGTGATCCACTTGCTTTATTTGGCTGTGTTTGTGAACTGTTTTGAGATTTTGCTGGTGGTCTAGACTGATGAGTAGATGCGGATTTAGGTTTAGGTTTTAGAGTAGGAGTAATAACTTTTGAATTTGCTTTGATGACAGAATCTTTTTCGTTAAACTGGGTAGAAGTTTCTTTGGTTTCAGGTTTAGTGTTTAGGGATTGAACAACTTTTGCAAAGGTGATTTCAGGTTGATTTTCTTGAATTTTTTTGGCTTCCAAATAAGTAATTTTTTGTGTAACTTTAGTTTTCATTATTTCTTTCTCTTTTTTCCAAATTTCACACTGATTCGATTTTGATTGATGGTTTTTGTGACAGTTCACACACTTGGCTTCATTTTTACAAGCATTTGTATGGTGATCAAAGTCACCCATACCACATTTTTCACATACTGATCCAGGTAATTCAGGACAGCCATTTTCATGATGTCCAAACCTCTGACAGTTGAAACACCGCAGAGGATTTGGAATGTAGACTTCAACCGGTATAATTCGGTAAAATTTTTTTAGTGATTTCGGCAAAGTTGTGGTGTTGAAAGTTAGTAAAAGTGTATTTGTTTCTATAAGGTTTCCATCTTTTTTAATTTTAAAACGTTTGCAAGCTGTTACTCCTTGTGTGTTAAGATATTCTGTGATATTTTCTTCAGTTTCATGTTTTAGCATTCTGTCACGGATAATGCCTTTGCAACTATTGAGTGTTTTATGTTCCGTGACAGTGACATTAATGTTAAAGAATTTTGTAATTTTCAAGAGATTATCAGTTTGAGATTTTCTGTTTGTTTCGACCAAAAGAGTTCCATTTTTTTTTATATTTTTTTTACATTTTTTGGAGTGCCTATTAAAGATTCAATTTGTTTTTCTATGATGAATGGAGACAGTGAAGTAATTGGTTTGTCTTCCTTACTCGAAATCACTAAAAATTTAGCGAAGTTCTCATTAGCTTTGAACGTAAAGGTAGTCGGTTGCGTGTCGTCCTCCGAAGAGTCGAACGCCAGAAATCGTTTTCGAGAGGCCATGGTGATGAAATTTTTGATTCGATAGCTATGCGCCCCACCCTCCATGGAGCCCTACAAGGGGACGCTTAACAGAAATGGATCTCCTATTTCTAACGTCAAGGCTACATTGCTATTATACTTGGTGTCAAGATCAGAGTCTTCAGCTCGGCCTCATGCTTAGATGATTTCCCACCTATTCATCTAAATTTCCATAGAAAAATTTATGAACAGTTGAGTTCATCCCCCTATCCACAGCCTCCACTCACAGAGGTTTCCGCCAAAGCCCCAATACAAGCCCACCAATTGACCCTTCAGCCGCCGTCCATTGAAACTCACTTAAAGTTAGAGGAACATGAGAAAAATAAGCCCGGTTGGTACCATAAAGATACGTATGAAAGAGAGAAAGAAGCTAAGAACAAGTTGTGCGCTTCTAGAGCTTGGCACGACTGAGCCGACTGATCCAGGCCGGATCTAACCCAGACCGCTCTTCTATCTGAAATAAGGGCAAAATGATGTGTTGAAAAGCTGGAGATCCCTGGGCTTTCCTCAATCATCAGGTTCCCCTCTCCCAGCATACGAGACGCCACCCACGGCAAACAGGTGGTTCCTGTTTTAATAGGGGATTACACCCTATCCACTACAGAAGGAAAGTGATCTGTAGATTTTATTCCCTACAGACAAGAGATGGATGAATAGATATTTTGTTTATAGACGCTCAACCCTAAAAGGGCATATAGCGTCTAATAAGTTGTATATTATATGATGATTTTATTCAATGAGAAATTAAAAGGGTCTAGGATTGATGAGTTCATTTTAAAAAGATAAAGTATCAATGATTTTAAGTTATTAAAATACAAATCATATTTTATAAAAGGCCGATCTCTTTCAGAAAGTCGAGTATTTTTTGAGTTGGCATATTAAAAAGTTCCTTTATATTTTTTACATAAAAATACTTTGTGCGAATATAATTAAATTCAGCACAAGTGACAAGAAAATGTTTGACCGTAAAAGGTTCGTTACAAGGAATGCAGAATGGAGCTTGTTCATTTTTTAATATGTAAGAATGAGTAATTCTAGTATGTCCAATTCTACATCTCGTGATTTTTGTTTGTTCTTTTCTGCTGTAATTAGAGAATGTACATTTGCTGTTAAAATTTGGTTTTATTTCATTTATTTTATTTTCCCAAACAGATTGACATTTATTGTTAATGTATAGACGGATGTTCGATTTAAAGTCGGAGTGAGGAATTTTAAAATTGGTTATCACTAAGGATAGTGCGGATTTGGCTTCTAAATCGGCTGATTCATTTCCACGAATATTAACATGGCTAGGAAGCCAACAAAATACAATTTCTTTTGAAACTGAAAGGTGATAATATTTCTTAAGAATTTGCTGAATTATTGGGTTTCTATGGTGTAAATCTTTAAGAGATTTTAATACAGAAAGAGAATCTGAATAAATGATAAACTGTTTTTCAGACTTATCTCTGATATGGTAAAGTGCAATATCAATTGCCTTGGCTTCGGCGGTAAAAATGGAGCTATTATCAGGTAATCTGATACTGTCAGTAAAATTTGGACTAATAACAGAACAAGCAACTTTCTCTTCTTGTTTCGAACCATCTGTATAAATTTACAGGTAATGTTTATAATTTGATTTGATTTCTAAAAATTCATTTTTAAAAATATGCGACTCAACTTCTGTTTTTTTTTATTTTTATGAAGGTCTAATATAATCTTTGGAGGGTTTAACGTCCATGGCTCTTTTGATGGATGGATGGATGGATATTTTATTTATAGACGCTCACCCTAAAAGGGCATATAGCGTCTAATAAGTTGTATATTATATGATGATTTTATTTAATGAGAAATCAAAAATATCTAGGATTGATGTGTTCATTTTAAAAAGATAAAGTATCAATGATTTTAAGTTATTAAAAATACTGATCATATTTTATTAAAAAGTCCTATCTCTTTAAGAAAGTCGAGTATTTTCTGAGTTGGTATATCATTAAAAAGTTCCTTTATAGTTTTTACATTAAAATACTTTGTGCGAATATAGTTAAATTCAGCACAAGTGATAAGAAAATGTTTGACTGTAAAAGGTTCGTTACAAGGAATGCAGAATGGAGCTTGTTCATTTGTTAATATATAAGAATGAGTAATTCTAGTGTGTCCAATTCTACATCTCGTGATTTTTGTTTGTTCTTTTCTGCTGTAATTAGAGAATGTGCATTTGCTGTTAAAGTTTGGTTTTAGTTCGTTTAGTTTATTTTGAGTTTGTGTTTCCCAAACAGACTGACATTTATTGTTAATGTATAGATGGATGTTCGATTTAAAGTCGGAGTGAGGAATTTTGAAATTTGTTATCACTAAGGATAGTGCAGATTTGGCTTCTAAATCGGCTAATTCATTTCCACGAATATTAACGTGGCTGGGAAGCCAACAAAATACAATTTCTTTTGAAACTGAAAGGTAATAATATTTTTTAAGAATTTGCTGAATTAATGGGTTTCTATGGTGTAAATCTTTAAGAGATTTTAATACAGAAAGAGAATCTGAATAAATAATGAACTGTTTTTCAGACTGATCTCTGATATGGTAAAGTGCAATATCAATTGCCTTGGCTTCGGCGGTAAAAATGGAGCTATTATCAGGTAATCTGATACTGTCAGTAAAATTTGGACTAATAACAGAACAAGCAACTTTCTCATCTTGTTTCGAACCATCTGTATAAATTGGCAGGTAATGTTTATAATTTGATTTGATTTCTAAAAATTCATTCTTAAAAATATGCGACTCGACTTCTGTTTTTTTATTTTTATGAAGGTCAAAAATAATCTTTGGAGGGTTTAACGTCCATGGCTCTTTTGATGGAAAAGAAAAGGGCTGAACAGTTTTAATATTAATATTGGCCTCTTCAAATAACGGTTGTATTCTCAGGCCAAGGGGTTTAATAGCCGTTGGTTTGTTGTTGTAAAATCTTTCATATTTAGGGTTAAAAAGACAATCATAAGCTGAATTACGTGGATTGGCAGCTAATTTAGTAACATATTGAAGAGACAATTTCTCTCTTCTTATATACAATGATGGTTCATTTGATTCAGCGTATAAACTTTCGATGGGGGAAGTACGAAAAGCCCCTAGAGCCAGACGTAAACCTTGGTGATGAATAGTATCCAAAGATTTCAAATAAGATTTTCTAGCGGATCCATAAACTATGGATCCATAATCCAGTTTAGATCGAATTAAAGATCTATAGAGATTTAAAAGAACAGTACGATCTCCTCCCCAGTCGGAACTGGAGAGAACTTTATAAATATCAAGTGCTTTAAGACATTTAGCTTTTAAAGCTTTGATGTGTGGTATAAAAGATAATTTGTTATCGAACAAAAGACCCAGGAATCTTGCTTCACTGACGACTGGAATAGGACTACCGTATATGGTAAGATGAGGATCTAAATGTAGCTGACGTATTTGACAAAAATGAACGCACTGAGTTTTTGTTTTTGAAAATTTGAAATCATTTTCTGTTGCCCAATCTTCTATATTGTTTAAACATCGTTGTAGTTTGAATTCAATGGTTTCCATATTTTTCGATCGAATAAATATTCCAAAATCGTCAACAAAAAGTGAACAATCTAGGTCTTTCACACATTTAACAATATCGTTAATTTTAATGCCAAACAAGGTAGGTGATAAAATGCTTCCCTGTGGTACACCTTGTTCTTGTTTAAATATGTCCGATAACGTATTACCTATTCGAACATTAAATGTTCGATCTGATAAAAAGTTTTGAATAAAAAGTGGTAATCGGCTCATTAATCATTCTCTCCATTGTTTTACATAAACAACTTGTCAAAGCAATAGGTCTGTAGTTAGTAGCTTCAGTATGATCTTTATTTGGTTTTGGTATAGGTATAATCGTTGCTTTACTCCAGTCTTTTGGAAATTTTCCAGTGATCCAAATATCATTTAAAATATTTAATAAAGTTTTTAAAGCGTTATCGGGTAAATGTTTAAGAATTTGATAATGAATGTCATCAGGACCAGCAGCTGTATCATGAGATTTATGAAGGGCATCTAATAATTCTGAAGCTGTGAATGGTACATTATATTTTTCATGATTTAGTGACATAAAATTTAGATGCTCTTTCTCTCGTTCCTGTTTTATGTTTTGAAAGGTTTCGGAATAATTTGCACTAGAAGAGTTTTTCTGAAAATTCTCTCCTAGTGCATTGGAAATATCTTTAGTCGTTGAGCATATATTTCCATTTGATTTAATATGGACATGCTTGTTATTTTTATTTTTGCCAGTAATTTTTCGAATCGTCCCATATCTTCTTTGCTGGATTCTAGAATTAAGTTTGGAGACGTATTGCTGCCAAGATGTTCTTTAAGCCGTTTTTATTGTCTTGCGAGCTTTTGCTCGCATTTGTTTGGCATGGATTAGATTTTTTTTTGTGGGCTGCCTATTGAACTTTCGTAAGGCAGATTTTCTTTTATTTATTGAATTTTTAACATCTTTATTAAACCAAGGTCTATTTCTTTTTGAACGTGTCGAGGACTTTGGATGGATGGATGGATATTTTGTTTATAGACGCTCAACCCTAAAAGGGCATATAGCGTCTAATAAGATGAATATTATATGATGATTTTATTTAATGAGAAATTAAAAATATCTAGGATTGATGAGTTCATTTTAAGAAAGATAAAGTATCAATGATTTTATGTTATTAAAATACAGATCATATTTTATTAAAAAGTCCGATCTCTTTCAGAAAATCGAGTATTTTTTGAGTTGGCATATTAAAAAGTTCCTTTATATTTTTTACATTAAAATACTTTGTGCGAATATAATTAAATTCAGCACAAGTGACAAGAAAATGTTTGACCGTAAAAGGTTCGTTACAAGGAATGCAGAATGGATGGATATTTTGTTTATAGACGCTCAACCCTAAAAGGGCATATAGCGTCTAATAAGATGATTATATGAGGATTTTATTTAATGAGAAATTAAAAATATCTAGGATTGATGAGTTCATTTTAAGAAAGATAAAGTATCAATGATTTTATGTTATTAAAATACAGATCATATTTTATTAAAAAGTCCGATCTCTTTCAGAAAATCGAGTATTTTTTGAGTTGGCATATTAAAAAGTTCCTTTATATTTTTTACATTAAAATACTTTGTGCGAATATAATTAAATTCAGCACAAGTGACAAGAAAATGTTTGACCGTAAAAGGTTCGTTACAAGGAATGCAGAATGGAGCTTGTTCATTGTTTAAAATATAAGAATGAGTAATTCTAGTGTGTCCAAGTCTACATCTCGTGATTTTTGTTTGTTCTTTTCTGCTGAGATTAGAGAATGTGCATTTGCTGTTAAAATTTGGATGGATGGATATTTTGTTTATAGACGCTCAACCCTAAAAGGGCATATAGCGTCTAATAAGATGAATATTATATGATGATTTTATTTAATGAGAAATTAAAAATATCTAGGATTGATGAGTTCATTTTAAGAAAGATAAAGTATCAATGATTTCATGTTATTAAAATACAGATCATATTTTATTAAAAAGTCCGATCTCTTTCAGAAAATCGAGTATTTTTTGAGTTGGCATATTAAAAAGTTCCTTTATATTTTTTACATTAAAATACTTTGTGCGAATATAATTAAATTCAGCACAAGTGACAAGAAAATGTTTGACCGTAAAAGGTTCGTTACAAGGAATGCAGAATGGAGCTTGTTCATTGTTTAAAATATAAGAATGAGTAATTCTAGTGTGTCCAAGTCTACATCTCGTGATTTTTGTTTGTTCTTTTCTGCTGAGATTAGAGAATGTGCATTTGCTGTTAAAATTTGGTTTGATTTCATTTAATTTATTATAAGTTTGTGTTTCCCAAACAGACTGACATTTGTTGTTGATGTATTGACAGACGTTTGATTTAAAGTCGGAGTGAGGAATTTTGAAATTGGTTATTACTAAGGATAATGCAGATTTGGCTTCTGAATCTGCTAATTCATTTCCACGAATATTAACGTGGCTGGGAAGCCAACAAAATACAATTTCTTTTGAAGCGGAAAGATAATAATATTTTTTAAGAATTTGCTGAATTAATGGGTTTCTATGGTGTAAATCTTTAAGAGATTTTAATACAGAAAGAGAATCTGAATAAATGATAAACTGTTTTTCAGACTGATCTCTGATATGGTAAAGTGCAATATCAATTGCCTTGGCTTCGGCGGTAAAAATGGAGCTATTATCAGGTAATCTGATACTGTCAGTAAAATTTGGACTAATAACAGAACAAGCAACTTTCTCATCTTGTTTCGAACCATCTGTATAAATTGACAGGTAATGTTTATAATTTGATTTGATTTCTAAAAATTCATTCTTAAAAATATGCGACTCGACTTCTGTTTTTTTATTTTTATGAAGGTCTAAAATAATCTTTGGAGGGTTTAACGTCCATGGCTCTTTTGATGGAAAAGAAAAATGCTGAACATTTTTAATATTGATATTGGCCTCTTCAAGTAACGGTTGTATTCTCAGGCCAAGGGGTTTAATAGCTGTTGGTTTATTATTGTAAAATCTTTCATATTTAGGGTTAAAAACACAATCATGAGCTGAATTACGTGGATTGGCGGCTAATTTAGTAACATATTGAAGAGACAATTTCTCTCTTCTTATATACAATGATGGTTCATTTGATTCAGCGTATAAACTTTCGACGGGGGAAGTACGAAAAGCCCCTAGAGCCAGACGTAAACCTTGGTGATGAATAGTATCCAAAGATTTCAAATAAGATTTTCTTGCGGATCCATAAACTATGGATCCATAATCCAATTTAGATCTAATTAAAGATCTATAGAGATTTAAAAGGACAGTACGATCTCCTCCCCAGTCGGAACTGGAGAGAACTTTAAGAATATCAAGAGCTTTTAAACATTTAGCTTTTAAAGCTTTGATGTGTGGTATAAAAGATAATTTGTTATCGAACAAAAGACCCAGGAATTTTGCTTCACTGACGACTGGAATTGGACTACCGTATATGGTGAGATGAGGATCTAAATGTAGCTGACGTATCTGACAAAAATGAACGCATTGAGTTTTTGTTTTTGAAAATTTGAAACCATTTTCTGTTGCCCAATCTTCTATATTGTTTAAACATCGTTGTAGTTTGAATTCAATGGTTTCCATATTTTTCGATCTAATAAATATTCCAAAATCGTCAACAAAAAGTGAACAATCAAGGTCTTTCACACATTTAACAATATCGTTAATTTTAATGCCAAACAAGGTAGGTGATAAAATGCTTCCCTGTGGTACACCTTGTTCTTGTTTAAATATGTCCGATAACGTATTACCTATTCGAACATTAAATGTTCGATCTGATAAAAAATTTTGAATAAAAAGTGGTAATCGGCCTTTAAGGCCTAATTTATGTAAATCTTTCATGATGCCATGTTTCCATGTAGTATCGTAAGCTTTTTCAAGATCAAAAAATACAGCTACGACATGTTCTTTTTTAATAAAGGCATCACGAATAAAGGATTCCAAACGAATCAAATGATCGTTTGTACAGTTATTTTTTCTGAATCCAGCTTGATATTTTGTTATTAGCTGGTTTGATTCCAAGAACCAAACCAGTCTATCATTAATCATTCTCTCCATTGTTTTACATAAACAACTTGTCAAAGCAATAGGTCTGTAGTTAGTAGCTTCAGTATGATCTTTATTTGGTTTTGGTATAGGTATAATCGTTGCTTTACTCCAGTCTTTTGGAAATTTTCCAGTGATCCAAATATCATTTAAAATATTTAATAAAGTTTTTAAAGCGTTATCGGGTAAATGTTTAAGAATTTGATAATGAATGTCATCAGGACCAGCAGCTGTATCGTGAGATTTATGAAGAGCATCTAATAATTCTGAAGCTGTGAATGGTACATTATATTTTTCATGATTTAGTGACGTAAAATTTAGATGCTCTTTCTCTCGTTCCTGTTTTATGTTTTGAAAGGTTTCGGAATAGTTTGCACTAGAAGAGTTTTTCTGAAAATTCTCTCCTAGTGCATTGGAAATATCTTTAGTCGTTGAGCATATATTTCCATTTGATTTAATATGGACATGTTTGTTATTTTTATTTTTGCCAGTAATTTTTCGAATCATGTCCCATATTTTCTTTGCTGGAGTTCTAGAATTAAGTTTGGAGACGTATTGCTGCCAAGATGTTCTTTTAGCCGTTTTTATTGTCTTGCGAGCTTTAGCTCGCATTTGTTTGGCATGGATTAGATTTTCTTTTGTTGGCTGCCTATTGAACTTTCGTAAGGCAGATTTTCTTTTATTTATTGAATTTTTAACATCTTTATTAAACCAAGGTCTATTTCTTTTTGAACGTGTCGAGGACTTTGGAATACATTTTTCGGCTACATGAATTAATGTATCAGTAAAACCTTGTATATCATCTGCTGTTTTAAACATTTCAGGATTTAATTTTTCATTACATAGTTCTATAAAATTCTCCCAGTTTGCTTTATTCAAATTCCATCGGGAATGATGGTCTTCATTTGTCGATGTAATTTCTTCAATTTTAATTGGAAAATGATCGCTCCCATGAAGGTCATCTAAAACTGACCAATCAAAATCTAAGTAAATATTTGGAGAGCATATAGACAAATCTAAAGCAAAATAATTTCTTGTAGGAGAATGAAGATAAGTTGGTTGTTTATCGTTAAATAAACATAGATCATTTTCTGCAATAAAATTTTCTATTATTTCTCCTTTGTCATTTGTATCCAGACAACCCCATAGTTTGCTGTGACTATTAAAGTCACCTAATAATAAGTAAGGACGAGGTAACTGGTTTATAAGATTTTCTAAATCGTGTTTAGAAAATTTACAGTGTGGAGGGAGATATAGAGAACAAATTGTTATGGATTTAGACAGAGTGACATTTACAGCAACAGCTTGTAAATTACTATTTATATCTATCTGTCTATGAGGAACATTTGATTTTACAAGGATAGATGAGCCTCCTGAGGCTTTCTGATTTTCAGTTGCGATATGATTATATAAACTATAATTTTTAAAATTAATATTATCTGTATTCTTTAAAAAGGTTTCCTGGAGACAAAAGACAGTCGGAGAAAGTAGTGTTGTTAAAATTAAAATTTCATTATAATTTGCTTTTAGTCCTCGACAGTTCCACTGAATTATTGATTTTTTATCCATGATGAATGGAGAGATGATTTGAAAATAAGGAACTTAATCCTTTTGTTTTCTCTGAGACTGCAAGAACATGGAGGAGTCAGTCTCTAACTCCATGTTCTCAAGGGAATCGAACCGATTGACCAACTTGATCGGATCGGCCGACGCCCCTTTACTATATGGATTTGGTGCTTTATCTTTATCTTTTTCTTTTCCATTTTTTTCTTTCTGGTCAGCTGTCCTGGACCTGGATCTCTGTTGTGATCCACTTGTTTTAGTCGGCTGTGTTTGTGAACTGTTTTGAGATTTTGTTGGTGGTCTAGACTGATGAGTAGATGTGGGTTTAGGTTTAGGTTTTACAGTGGGAGTAATAACTTTTGAATTTGCTTTGATGACAGAATCTTTTTCGTTAAACTGGGTAGAACTTTCTTTGGTTTCAGGTTTAGTGTTTAGGGATTGAACAACTTTTGCAAAGGTGATTTCAGGTTGATTTTCTTGAATTTTTTTGGCTTCCAAATAAGTGATTTTTTGTGTAACTTTAATTTTCATGATTTCTTTCTCTTTTTTCCAAATTTCACACTGATTTGATTTTGATTGATGGTTTTTGTGACAGTTCACACACTTGGCTTCATTTTTACAAGCATTTGTAGGGTGATCAAATTCACCCATACCACATTTTTCACATACTGATCCAGGTGCTTCCGGACAGCCGTTTTCATGATGTCCAAACCTCTGACAGTTGAAACACCGCAGAGGATTTGGTATGTAGACTTCAACCGGTATAATTCGGTAAAAGATTTTTAGTGATTTCGGTAAAGTTGTGGTGTTGAAAGTTAGTAAAAGTGTATTTGTTTCTATAAAGTTTCCATCTTTTTTAATTTTAAAACGTTTGCAAGCTGTTACTCCTTGTGTGTTAAGATATTCTGTGATATTTTCTTCAGTTTCATGTTTTAGCATTCTGTCACGGATAATACCTTTGCAACTGTTTAGAGTTTTATGTTCCGTGACAGAGACATTAATGTTAAAGAATTTTGTAATTTTCAAGAGATTATCAGTTTGAGATTTTCTGTTTGTTTCGACCAAAAGAGTTCCATTTTTTAATTTTTTTACATTTTTTGGAGTGCCTATAATTGATTCTATTTGCTTTTCTATAATGAAAGGTGACAGTGAAGTAATAGGTTTGTCCTCTTTACTCGAAATCACTAAAAATTTAGCGAAGTTCTCATTTGCTTTGAAAGTAAAAGTAGTCGGTTGCGTGTCGTCCTCCGAAGAGTCGAACGCCAGAAATCGTTTTCGAGATGCCATGGTGATGAAATTTTTGATTCGATAGCTATGCGCCCCACCCTCCATGGAGCCCTACAAGGGGACGTTTAACAGAAATGGATCTCCTATTTCTAACGTCAAGGCTACATTGCTATTATACTCGGTGTCAAGATCAGAGTCTTCAGCTCGGCCTCATGCTTAGATGATTTCCCACCTATTCATCTAAATTTCCATAGAAAAATTTATGAACAGTTGAGTTCATCCCCCTATCCACAGCCTCCACTCACAGAGGTTTCCGCCAAAGCCCCAATACAAGCCCACCAATTGACCCTTCAGCCGCCGCCCATTGAAACTCACTTAAAGTTAGAGGAACATGAGAAAAATAAGCCCGGTTTGGTACCATAAAGATACGTATGAAAGAGAGAAAGAAGCTAAGAACAAGTTGTGCGCTTCTAGAGCTTGGCACGACTGAGCCGATTGATCCAGGCCGGATCTAACCCAGACCGCTCTTCTATCTGAAATAAGGGCCAAAATGATGTGTTGAAAAGCTGGAGATCCCTGGGCTTTCCTCAATCATCAGGTTCCCCTCTCCCAGCATACGAGACGCCACCCACGGCAAACAGGTGGTTCCTGTTTTAATAGGGGATTACACCCCATCCACTACAGAAGGAAAGTGATCTGTAAATTTTATTCCCTACAGACAAGGGAGGCCGAAAACGTCTGGGAAATTGAAAGGTTATTTTTAATATAAATTAGGAGATCCATATTTAAAATAAACAGTTTATTAAAGAAAGAAGGATTTGTTTTGGATTCATTTTTAAAGAGAGTCAAACAAACAAGATGTGTTAGATGATATGTAGCTTTCAAATGATATGTAGCTTTCATACCTTGAAAAACGTTTAGTTTTTTATCTAACAATATTAAATGCATCTTATTTTTTTAATGTGGAGAATGCTAGAGTTCGGAAAAATGACACAAACACAAGACAAACACATATGTTAAATACAGATGAGGTTATAATCTTCGTCCCATGTGCGACCCACGGGCACAGAATGATACACAAACAAATGAAGCATGTTAGTAACATGAGATAGGAAAGGTTTAAAAGGATAGATCTCGCGAAATTTGTTTTTTTCCAATTTAAGATGCATTTCAATAAATGAATTTTATATTCTGGAATTATACCGGTTGAACGGACGGTTGCTCTGTTATGTTAGGGGTTTTACCCAACTGCCACAGAAGCGGAAGGCAGCCACCTATTTCGAGGGCCCGGGTGGTCACGGGCGGCCTCTTTTAGCCGGCTCGTACGTCACGCAGAGGGTACGTCTGGCCTATTCTAAGCCCGGGACCAGCACGGGACTGATTGCGTTGGGGTTTAACGGCACGTCAATCCGTATGTGCCATTTTGTGTCGTCTCCCAGAGAAAGGGAGAAAAAAAAGATAAAGAGATAGTAGAGCAGATGAAAGAGAGGGACAGGGAAGACAGAGAAAAATGAATGAAAGTGAAGAAACGGAAGAAATAAAAACATTCCCCCTCTACCCTTACCTACTGCAAGGATTGCAGGCCTTGCCTTATTGTAGTCCAATCTAAGTTGGACGTCCAGGTGACGTAAGATACATGACACTGTTGCCTCACCCAACCATCCCCTCCATAATAATGACTTTTGCCGTATAGATCCTTATTATTCAATTTTATGCTGAAAATACTTTACGTCTGTTTTACTTTTAAGGTTTAAACAGATCTGGCACCAAGGTTATTTTTTTTTCATGCTCAACTCAGCTGAGCATAAAGTTTGTCCTGCTAATAAATTAAAAACTGCAAATTCTTTCTTGCTAAACATAGCTGAGCATAAAAAATCCTTTGTTAATAAATATGAAAATACCAACAATTTTTGGCATTTTCATAGTTATTAACAGAGAACATTTCATGCTCAGCTAAGTTGAGCATGAAAAAAAAAAGCTTTATAACCTCGAGGTCTGAATTTATTAACCAGAATAAAGAGATTAAAATAGAATTTAAGCGAAAATACTCAGAAAATGTCACAATCACGAAGCACAACGCTCCCAAGACACCAAAAAGAAGGAGAGATAAGGAGCAATTAAGGACAACACAAATGCAATATACTTACGGACAGACGCACAAAAAAGAAGAAATGCAACAGAGGAGCCACCTTGGATTGGTCAGTAAGAAAACTCTTTGGGGGGACTTAAACCAGTTTTAACATGCGAAACGTCACTCTTAATCCTTATGCAGCTCCAAATTACACTTTTTTTTAAATCCCCCCAGTTCTTTTCTACTGACCGATCCAAGGCGGTTTCTCAGTTGCAGTTAATATTTGTTCGTGCATGTGTGGTTCCATACGTGCCGTTTGTTTTGTAATTGTTTGTTTATCGTCCCTCCTTCTTTCGGTGCCTCGAGAAGGCTGTGTTTCGTGACTATGGCATTTTCTGGATATCTTCACTTGTATGTTTTATATTACCATGCAAGTCTTCGAGTTCTTTGTATTCCAGTAGTTGACTGACGGCGTTTCGATGTCCGAAAAACCTCAGTGCATCAAACAGGCTGAAGTCGAAGATATACGAAGTCTGACTGTCTTTGGTATTAAAGATGTCAGCTGGCTGTCTCCTATCTAAATGAGCTTCCAATTCATCGTTCGTTTTCGGATGAAGCACGTGATCCATGAAGTCAGTTATAAAAGAGGCATTGTTCCATGCTTGATGAGCACAAACTGCAACAACATTGCCATCTTTTATTTCTTTAATCATTCTTTTCACGAGCAAAATATTGCATTTTGGGCTTAATACACAAATTCTATTCTTGTCATCTGCAATTTGACCATAGCATCTAGTGTGGTCTGTCAAATAATTGAAATCAATGTCATCTATTGCAAGATTAGGATTATCTTTTATAAATAGAAAGGCAAGATTTTCACGGATTGAATCATGTGAGAAGCTGTAAGCTTTGTCAAACTCCGATATGTATGTGTTTTTAAGACCACACAATGCCTTTCTCAAATCAACGATTGTTGGGTGTTTAGGTAATCCTGCTGCATCAATTATTCGTCTGACTGATTTTGTGTTACACGTTATCTCTTCAAGAATGCTTTCAGATAGTATGTTATTGGAAAACAGAACTAACAACAGTACGTAATACTTAATTCTGTCATTTTCTTTGAAGTTGTTTATTTCCGTACAAACACACTCCATCGGATTTTCAAAGAAAGAAATTCCTTCGTTTTGCAAAAAGCGATTGGTAGCAAACATTTCAACACAATGTGGGAATCCATGAGGTCTTTTAATACTGTCGTTATCAATGCATTCTGGCATTTCAGTTTCTACGGAATATTTTTCTGCATATATTTCCCACATCTTTAATTTTTCAGCTCTAGTTAAAGCAAACTGACCCTGCGTTAAATCAACAACTGATGAATCCTTAAATGAATTGAAATGAGCAAGCTTTGCTTTCACGTCCATGAAAACATATTTTCTGCTTGTACAAACAACAATCAAGTCCCCGGCTCTTTGTTTTACAACTCTCTGCATCAGGTCAATAATAGAAGACCATTCACTGACTTTCCTTTCGTCAACACTCATTCTACCAAAAATGTCATCAATCAGTATAAATTGCTTTTTCCCTTTATTGCTACCATCAACCCAATCTTTCCAGTCACGTGCAAAATGGAGTTCCAGATGTTCATATCCTTTTTTGTTGTACTGTAGTGAGAGATGGGCGCCCATAGCTGTTTTACCATCTCCAGGTACTCCAATAACTACCGCCCAGTGATTAGCTTGAACAATATGCTCCAACTCTTTAAATGCACGCGTCTCGACGTACAGGGAGTCTTTTTCCTTTGAACTGTTCAAAATAGTCCTCATTTGTTCTACAAATATAAACGTAGAATGAGATGAATGGACTATCCAGTCATGTTAGTATTTTAATAATCGAAACAAACTTTTAACTGCTAAACTTCTTAAACAGGAGTACCAGTATCATAAACTAAGTCAAACATTTTCTAAGTTTTGTGGCCGTCATTCTGAATAAATGTCCATATATAATGTTGGTTTGAAAACATTTCTTCAAGAAAGTCTACCAAACCTGTATATTATGGTGACCTTAACATAAGTAGTCTAAAACTTCAGAAAAGTTCTTCCAAAAATTGGTGTTTCACAACAGTTCAGAAAAAGATTGACGTTCCCTGCAAAAAGATAAGTTACAGCATGGATATTCTTGCTATTAACCTATTGTTATGGTTGGTAGGTTTGCTTCCCTCTTTAATTGCAAGACGGTGAGTTAGTCATTAGACTAAATGACTGCTCCCTTCTCATTCTATTTTAGAAGGCTGGTGCCTGCCTATCAGTCGCTGTGGTGGGTTCTACTGTGGTCCTGTTTGTGATTTTCTTTTGTTCTGGCTTCAGATCGCATAAGCCATTTGCTTTGTTACATTATAGTGTTTGTGATTATGTGTATATTCGTTGCGGTGTTTTACTGAAGAGGTATAGAGGACCTCTATGCGGAACGTACATAGTTTAATGATTTCAGCTGCGTCAGAATTAAGGGTTTGCGTTCGCACGTGTAAAATTAGATTACTTGCCCCAGTAGTATTTTTTTCTACTGGCCGTTATTGCACACATATATTTACACGATAATTCCATGATGATGTTGCGATTTTCGTAGCGAATTTCAGGAGGAAATAATTGATGTTAAATCACCCAGTAACATTGCGATGGAATTATGCGCTTAAAAGTGTCACAGGACTGTGTCCATTCAAGGAGATAATTTGCAAAGCAAAGATTGCATCATCATTTACTTTGTTTTATTCGGACGTTGCTTTCAACATTTTTTTCAGTCATATCGCGACGGTGTCTGGAGGTGGCAGGGAGCTCAATGCTCACGTTTAGAGTGCTGTCTCACTTAAATATCTCGCCCCAGACACTTGGCATGACATTCCACCTAGTCACATTATACTGACACTGAGCTGATCAGTTCTGATTCCTAGCTCTGCTTTCTTAATGCTGAGCGCCAAGCGAAAGAACAGCTAGTACCATTTTTAAGTCTTTGGTATGACTCGGCCGGGTATCGAACCCGCAAACTCCCGGTCATAAAGCGGACGCTCTACCAACTGAGGCACTGTACCGGTTATAATCAGTTACTGAATGTAAAAGTCAAAAAGGAATGCCTTTGGAAACAAAAAAAAAAAAACAACAAAAAAAAAAAACAACAAAAAAAACCCCACAAAATCACATATTTGAGATTCAGTTTGATTGAGTCTCTTCACATGCAACACTGTAGTTTGCATGGCTGCATACGCCCCCTACCCCCGTAGCGCCGGCTTAAGCGGTATTAGATTTTCAAAATAACCAGGATGGGCTCAATGATCCCAAAGGAAATAAAATACCTCTGTCATTTACTCCGCTGAAAAGTAGAGAGTCCTTTTCTACGCAGAGAAGACACCGCATAGGCGCTAGCGAGAAATATCAAATTTAAGATCGGAAGGTTTCTGCGACTAATTATTTCATGTTATATTTTTGTACAATTCTGTCAGACTATTAATAGAATATTAAACATCCCCTTCCTGTGTGTCCTTTATATACACATTTACAGTATGATATACCCCTTTTCCGTGTTTGATACACGAACACACGTAACTACCCTATTTACCTTAAGTATTCGGACTACGCAGACCGAACACTCACTTGAAATTTGGAGCTGAAACAGAATTAAAAGCAAGGTTCCCATTGCATTAAAATAGTTTAAGTCACCTCCCCACAGGTTTTATTTCTACTGACTATCCAAAGTCGTTCCTCTGTTGCAGTTCTTCTTTGCGTGTATGTTGGTCATTGCATTTATGTCGTTGTGTGCTACTTTTTTTATTATATTGTCTCTCCAAGAATTACCTTTATGGGTTATTGTTTCAGAAAATACATTAAACGTAAATATTCCGTGTTGTTTTCTTCAATATATCAACAAGAAATAGTAAATAAACAAGATACATGTTTGAAATTTTATGGCTTTGCAATATTTTACATGCCAAGCTGTTTGGCTAAACATATGCAGATGAACGTGCTGTTAAAGAAGGCAAAATATCAGACAGTTTCATATACATTTACTGCCTTAAACTGAATGTTTTTTCTCTCCTGCACGCGGCTTTTCCCGCCAATGTTTCAACTGCACAATGCCCCACCCCAAAAAAAACACACTCTTTTTTACTCGGATGATCAGCGTGGTAAAGATTCTGACTAGGCTGTGCGAATGCACAGGCTGATCTAAACCTTCGTTGGGTACAAATGTCCGAAGGTACGTTTTTTTGATATTATAGCTCAAATAAAGTTACCCAGTGAAAGGCCACAATCACCAAGCACAGCCTTCCCCAAGGTATCGAAAGAATGAGAAATGGTGAACAAACAATGTCAGAACGATACATTTTCAATAGCCGACGTGAAAACAAGGAATGACAATAGGTGAACCGCTTTGGAACAATCAGCAGATAAAATATTGGCTCAAATCGCTGTCAAAGTTAGATTTCAAATACAATATCCAAATACCGGTAATATTAAAGTGTTGGTTTTTGAGATTCTTCAGCTCACACAAAAAGGGCAAGGTATACACTTTCAAGACACTTCTGAAAGCGGGTCTACTGAAAAAGGAAAGAATTTGCTCCCAATGACAATCTTTTCAGAAAGGGCTTGGATACAAAAAAGTGAACTGGAATTCACAAAAATTGTCTTCCTTGCAAAAAGGTGGAAAAGCTACCAAGTGTATCCATACCCCTCGTCTTACAACAGATTACAGCTCAAAGCGCAACGCTGCTATGGAGCTTGCTTGACTGATGCTGCAATTCGTGTACAGACGTAACGAAACCGAGTGTGCTGTTTTCTAGCTTTTGTTGTCTGGCTCTGTATTTCAACTGACACCAACTCCCTCGACTCTTTAGATTACTTTGCAGTCATACTTCAAATTACACAAAGCATGTTTTAGGTCGCTTGGCTAATCGTTTATGTTTAGGTGCAAATGTTCCTATCTGTTCGCTCTTCCGCTTGGTATCGGAGGTAGACTGCGTATTCTGGCTAAGGCACTTCATGAACTAATTTTCAACTTAGCATTTTATTGATCTAACTGAATTGAATCTAGCATATGTTGTTGCTTTAACTCTGGAATTAATCATCGCTGTAGATTGTGCGTTTGTCACGCTACAAATGAAGCATTAATCATACAGTTAAATACTTACTTTTAAAATTGCCTCGCGCCCTTATCTTTTCTGTTTGATGTAAAGTGTATTTTTCGAAGGTGTCGCCGATTTTTACTTTCTTCGGATTTATTATTATTGTGGACGGTATAAATGGTGGCATTGAACGGGTTCTTACCAAACTACCTGAAAAAATATATATAGAGACTAAATTACATTATTACAAATCAGTGATAAAAATTGCCTTTACCATGCAAACCGGAAACAAACTTGTTTTAACAGGGGAGGAGATGGGAAAATGCTTTGTTCTATTTCAGAAATTAGTTCAGATACATTACAATAATACATTGTAGTACAGTTTTCAGTTGTATATAAAGTGAACGTAGACATATCGAGGGATCTAATTAAAACACAACCATGCTTATCACTACAAGGATCACAAACAGTACATTGCATCCAGATCCTAACAACATTATGCGACAGACTGCAGGTGTGGTACTCTACCAAATCAAAACTGACAATATTTCCTCGGATTATCATTTGCACGAGGTTGAGCTGATCTCGGGGGGGGGGGGGGGGGGGGTAACTTCCTATGTATGGCATAGTACGGATGTGCGTGCCGAATAGCCCCCTTTTTCAGCGCTGCCAGGTATATGATTGGCCCCCTTTTTTCAACAAAAAGTATATGAATGGCCCGATTTTTCTAGATTCCTGTGTGAAAGGCCCCATTTTTCTGACATACTGGTATATGCACATATTTTTCGCTCAGAAATTTTTCGAGGCTGCTTATCCTCTTGGTATTACATGAATTGACTGTGATATTTGTGTAATAGCCAGCAAAAAATAGGTACAAAAAGTCAAAGGGCAGTATATGAATAGGTCAACATTTTGGATGATCAAGTATATGAATGGGTCCGTTGTTTCGAAGGCCAGGTATATGAATGGGGTAGGTTTTGAAATACTGGCTCGCACAACCGTACCAAAATTACCCCTAAGTTACCCCACCCTCCCCCCCGAGGAGCTGATACTTACTAAGTCTGTAGCATGTATTTGTTGACCGATTATAGGTATTTCCCAAATTTTAAAGACTATTTTGATGCGTGACCGGAGTATTCCACTATTTCTTGGATTAATGCACATTGCATTATCTTGAAACAAAACTGTTTTGTTAAGACTGACTGCTCATTGACCCTTGTAATAACATCTCCCATACCACTGATCCAATATTTATATGCAGGGAAGATTAATACATACCTGTATAAATCTCGCCTTGACGACTTCATAAGTCTTAAAAAGCATACAAATGAACTCAAAATCTGATACAATCAGATCAACATCGTCCAAGGGAAACCCAGGCAAGTAATATTAAACAGGAACAAAAAGAACAGCTGGCAAGCGAAATTGGCAACTCTTTCTCAAAAAGGTGACAACTCTGTTACAAAGACTTCACTGAATATATCTTTAACTTACATAATTGTGAAAAGGAAAACATTTGTAAATGAAATACTACAGAACATTTAACCGAAAGTACCACAATGAAAGGACCGGCTTGGAACGGTCAGTAATTATTACTAGGGGCTTAAGCTAGCTTTATAGGATCCCAACCCTTGCCCTCAGCTTCCATATGTTCGATACGCGTGGAGTTCTGCTAACTCATCCATGAGTCATTA
Source organism: Anodontia alba (assembly GCA_964016985.1). Classification (NCBI taxonomy): domain Eukaryota; kingdom Metazoa; phylum Mollusca; class Bivalvia; order Lucinida; family Lucinidae; genus Anodontia; species Anodontia alba. Next base: position 49,078,591 of record OZ024828.1, on the reverse strand, counting down.
CGGGCAAGATATAAATCACATACAAAGATTATAATAAAGCAAAGATCAGGACTCAACAGAAACAATGTGTTGAGACACTTGAAGATCCCTAGGGTGTCAGACAACACCACTGGAATACTGGAGTAAACGAAAACCACCAGTTGAACCCCAGTCCGGTTAGTTTAGATTGGGGAGCGTTATAGTAACTTATTTATATTGCGTCTTAAAATTCCCTAAATGACTAAAAAACTGATGATGGGACATCAACAAACCAAACAATCAAACAACTTTATATGACAGATGATTTCGCGAAGGCGCGAAGGTCATCGACTGGGAGGGAAAAAAGTAATTGACAGGGAGAATAATCAGAGACTCAGACAAGTCAAAGAAGCTATCAGGGTGAGTCAGTCTCCAAACTCATGAACCGGGACCAGGGGGCATACAACCTGAGCAACATCTACATGCCTTAGACTACCAATATTATCCAGTGAAGAGTGGTAAGCAATCCAAGCCCTCGACATCAAAAGGTCCAGGTCACATTTAATGATGGTTTTCGATGAGAACCGTAACTGTCACAGTAAGTGAAAATTGTTATATGGATAAGTCCTGAAAGAATGTTTTGGATTAATGTGATATTCTATCCTAATGAATATATTCAGGGAGGACAACAAGCTGTTAACTCTACCATTGACCCTGCTAACGGCGGTATTTTTGTTACAGTTTCTTTTCGTCTGTTCATTGTGTTTTCGATTAGTGTCGTTCTGTGATGTGCATAACAAAACTAAGTTTTCACTATAGCTTATATCTTCTGGTCCTTTGTGATCATTTGACCATTGAGAGATTTTTATATATCTTTAAGAGGGTCATGAGGTGACCCAAAATCGTCAAATCTATAGTTTTTTTCAATCTGTGGATATGTTCGTATTTGTGGATATTTCATTGCTCTAAACAGTTATTCATTTTAGTTCACCGAACATTATATATCACATGACACCGGTTACGGTTCTATGCGAATATAGCTCCATAATAAAGTTCCAGATTCTTTGCCTCTTTTTTAGTTTCGCTTTATGTGTGTTGATGCCAGAATTGGTTGAAATTATAGTTCAGGCAATTTCTGGGCCAAAATTGTCGGTCTTGAGCGGTACACCGGTCGACACCTGGTAAACAATATGGGGCGGCCAATCAATTCAAAGACATGGAATCGTCTTATATGTACCATAAGCTACCATACCCTTTCTGGTCTTGGACTGTTCAGAGGGTTTTGTTGTCAGTCAAGTACCAAGTATTTACGCTTTGAACTTGAAGCAAAAACTCTATGGGCTCCAGAACTTTTGCAGAAATATATGTAATATATAAGGAAAAATCAATAGTAGTCGCTTTCATTTTAGAACTTAAACTACACTTTTGGAAATCAATGGTAACCTCTACCTTTTTAGAACTCACTGGTAGTATCTACCAAGTAGAAATCAATTGTATTCTCTACCCTTTTAGAAATCAATGAAAATCTACCTTTTGAGAAATCAATGATAGTACCGACCATTTTAGAAATCAATGGAAGTCTCTACCGTAACATTTTAGGAATCAATGGTAGTTATTACCCTTTCAGAAATCAATGGTACTCTACCCTTTTAGATTTTAGAAATAAATGGAAGTCTACCCTTTTGGAAATCGATGGTAGTCTCTACCCATTCAGATATCAAGGGAAGTCTGTACCCTTTTAGAAATCAATGGTAGTCTCTACCATTTCAGAAATCAATGGTAGTTTTTATCTTTTAGAAATCAATGGTAATATATGCTCTTTTAGAATCACTGGTAGTATCTGCCAATTTAGATATCAATGGTAGTCTGTTTCCTTTAGAAATCAATTGTAGACTCTACACTTTTACAATTCAATGGTACTCTACACTTTTATAATCTATTTCATACCTATATATTGATCTCTAAGTTCTTACATCTGTCAAAACGTCTTTTTGTGGTATCTTGCTCTATTGATAAAGATTATACTGGCCAAATAAGGTTCAGAGACAACTGGTTACCAAATACACTTAAATAACTAATACCATTATACTGATCTCGTATTGACATTATGAAATTACGAAAAATATATCCGTTACAGCAATATTGCTGCTAAAACGAATATCTTCTCTTCAGCTTTAAATACTTTGCAAGTGAATCAGTCCTTACTTAGGATTCAATTCACTGGTTGAAATATACACAGTAGCATGCACCTTTCCTATGTAATTAAAACACTTTATGAGTGTCTTAGCTAAAAGGAAAGACGTGAATAGTTTCTAAGATGAATGAGTTACCGTAATTTTCACGGATAAATCTGAGAATCTTTATGAGTAGAACTATAGCTGAAGCCGGTGTCGTAGAATCGTTATGAGCAGAAATATCGTAGAGTCTAGGCTGATTAAATATATATTTAATCAGCCTAGACTCTACGATATTTCTGCTCATAACGATTCTACGACACCGGTTTCTATATATTGTATTGGTGCATTGTTAATATAGGTCTCGCCGATCTATTAATGCTTTCCGGTGACATTATTACCTTCTGTGGTACATTCGCCCTGTACTGTAAGACCAAGATTGGCTTAGGCTACACCTAATGCAGCCATTAGTTTGTTTACCACTATTGCCACGAGCCTCAGCCTTGTTTCATCATAGTGATTTAATTTGATTTACACTTTTTTTTTCTTTTTTTTTACCGAGGCGGTTCTAACGAGTACACACAATCTATAACGAAGTCAGAATTTATTTTTACAATTTTTTACATATACTATTTACAACACATAATACAGGCTTTGACATAATACAACACTTCACGCACAATTTGACGCAAATCTCTTCACGTTGGCACGGTTAGGGAACTATACTGGCATTCTATGGCGCCTTTAGTTCATTTTTTTTAAGTTTTTATTATACTTTTAATTATTGATCGATCTCATTTTATTTCTTATATTTATTTATCCACAGCCTTAATAATTTACTTTTTTATATCAGAATTACTTGAACATTGACACAGCTGACTTGTTCACACTTCTGGCTGTTTTCTACATATAATTAGACTCTTGTCTGGCGGCCTCTGCTCGCCCAAGACTGGAATCTAGCGTAGGTACTGCACCTCATATTGAGATCAACTGTCCTTGGAAGGACATGGAAGGACACAATTAAAATAAACAAAACACAGACTAAGGATATGTTCTATAATAACCTAAGATGAAGCCTGCTATGATCCTACCCATTATTCTACAATGACGCACGTCACCGTATAGAGTGAGTATCGCGGCTGAATAACCGACGCCTTGATAGACCCATCACTGAGTCGACATGACTCATCCGTGATCTCTATCCCTATTAATGACGTCGATGCGGTCGACGGTGAGCGCTCGCTAACCGTCGACAACATCGTCCGCTTAACGTCATAACATGATGTGCAAGCTCTATTTCCATACATACACAAATGATTAATGTATGAATGATTTTTGTTTGTGTTGAGGTTTTACGGCCTAGTCAACCCAATGGGGTCATGTCGAGCGCGGTCAGTTTACCTAACCACATGTTTACTGGGCAGGCTTAGTCCTCTAAGCGGTTAACCAGTATTGTGCACAGTCTTTCGCCAGAAAATTGTATGACTGGCAATCAGGGACATGACATTCCATATGCCGCAACACTAAATGTCACTGACATTACTAATGTCAAACACCTCCGACTTCCGGATAACGATCAGAGGGAGAGTAGTATTGGATCAACTCCAGCTATTATAAACTCGGTGTCCTGATCAGACAAAATCGGAACATTTAAAATATTATATATATTACAAAACAATTACTCCTATTTTTTTTTTCTCCTTCATTGAAACAGAGATTATGCAGGCGGAATTAATTTACGACGATTTCTTAATATAATTAATTCAACTCACTACGGATATTAAACTTAGAAAGAGAAAAAAAAACAAAAACGTATGTATGTGGGTCTGTGCATGTCTGCATGTTCGTGCGTATGTTTGCGTATTGCGTATGCAAACCTAAATTTCTGGCTTACGCGATTCTTATGATGCCGCGCATTTTACATTGGCTATTCCGATCCTGCACTTTTTTTTTTATTTGTATAAACTAAATCACACCTTGCGCCTGCTGCTTCAAAAAGACTGGTCAGTCCGCACATGCCAGCGCGGCCTGCTCAATGTCCCCGACAGCAGTAACAATTATCGCAACCTGAGAAATTCCGACCAGACTGCATAACCTAGCACAGTCTGCGCAGCATTCCTGCAATAACCAGGTAACATATGCAGAATCGGACTAGCGTGCGCTGCAATATATAGTTTATAGATTTATTATTCAGACAGAGACATTTTCCTGCTTTTGAAATTTGACAGAAAAAACCTACAAACAATTAAATAATATTAATATAAACTCACTGTCTCACCGAAATGTCCAATTATAATTCAACGGATCTTTTTCGTTGTCTAGTTGTCCTTCGAATTGGACTGTATCGACTTTATATATTGTAAGGCTATACTCTTGTCCCGCATCAATTGCACGATATGTGAGGGATTTTGCAAACATTTTGCGATTTTCTCGCTTTCTGCGTTTCGCACTCAGTTTAGCCTTATAAAAGTTGCGTAATTTATACATCACGCTACTATTAATAACAAATGGTCCGACTGTAGAAAATGGACCCTACCTTAATTATACTGAACTTGGTCAGCTTGTACTGCAGTCTGCTCTGGGTCGTAACAATTATATATTTTCACACCAGTTGTGCCTTGGCTGATGATTTGTTACCAGTAAAATCGATTTAACCCCGCACTCCTGGTAGTTGTTACTACCGTTCTAAGGCGGCGCTTGTTGATCGTTCTTTGTAAGGCTTTGTGGCCCTTACCTTAGTTGCATGTCAATAGAAAGGAAGGCAATGATCAGGAACTTCCGGTTCTAAGACACCAAATGGAAAGAAGGACACACTTAAAGCAGCGGCGCCACAATCAAAACACTACCTGCAGAAAGCCAAAAGGACAATTTCTTCCCAAAAATGGCCAAACGGCTATGCAAAATAACATTTTCACCAAGACATACATATAAATACATACAATGACAGATATAGTAAACTACAGCAGAAGCAACGCCATGTAACGGCCAATAAAATATTACTGGGTGAGGGAGGGGGAGGGGCTTAAATCGATTTTACATGGCCACAGCCCTCGCCCTTAGTTCTGCCGTGGTATACACAAGACATTTGTTCAGTCCGCGTGAAGGGTTCCTGAATCATCCGTGCAACATCTCCGAGAACATAAGAATCAAACGAATACAGAGATAAAACAACGATTTCCTATTTATGTTGCGGTCTTAGCTGTATGGCTTGCTGTGGGACGTTTTTCATGTTTTGTCCTAGTCGTTGTCTTATTGTTGTGTTTCGTGGATTCTATCTAGCATTGTAACCGCTTTGCTAGGGGAAATAGGGCTGGTTGCTTTGCTTTTGTTTGTTTGTGGCTTTACTACATGTACCTGTGACCGTTTGTTTGGTCTTCCTCTTAGTGAACTATGGTCTGTAATTGTGCCTCTTCCTGGGCATCTTCCATATTATGTTGCAAATATTCTATTGATTGCTCTGCAATACTTTGCCTAATTACAGTGGTGACAGCGTTTTTCATGTCCACGGAAACGCATGCAAAACGCTTGTTAACGGTTTGGAAACGGAGCGTTTGGACCACGCTTAAACGATCGTTTACAGTTTTAGCCAATCAGATCAACGTTTCTGAAACGTTTCAAGCGTTTCAAATATTAACCAATCACATTAGCGTTCGGAAAACGCTGTCATGGAAACCATATCTGGTTTCAAACATTTTAGCGTTTGCAGAGTTAGCCAATCAAAATCCCGCGGACTCAATTTATTTTACATCTTTTTTTCCCCCCAATTTCACTTAATTATAATTGTTATAAAATTAATAAAAATAATAGTCAAATAATTTTATGGAGACAAGTATCTGATGCAATACACAGGAAATGTGTTTTGACGGACAGTGATAGTGGCCGGACTCTGTAGCTCAGTTGGATGCGCTTCTGACTGGTGATCAGGAGTCGCGGGTTCGATGCTTGCCAGTGCAGTCAGGTTATAGTTGTTTGTTGCACACTATTTTCTCACCTGAGACAAACACTGGGTACATAAATATTTCGATTATGAATTACATCAAGTGGCATATAAGCCACTTGATTATATTGAATGCAATGATTAGACTCACACATCAATGAATGTAATATTTGTAATAATAATAATAATAATAATAATAACGATTACTAAACATATATTTTCAAGTCACGGTTTTACAGATTAACATTTCACTGTATCAGCGTATACGCAGTTCCCTGTCCAAGATTGCGGCTAAGTAGCGGTAGGAAAAATCTAGAGTAAATACATGTATTTCGTTATATTTTCCTTCCGCGATGATTTAGGACGTTAGATGGTGGCAATTAGCTATTAAAGACACAATTTAGATTGCATAATACGCTAATGACCATAAACAGATAAAAATAAGAAGTTCTTGGTGAGTTTGGCCAACCTTATAGGTAGGGGCCTAATAAGGGGAAATTATTGACATTAGTAAAATTTATGATTAAAACATAGAAACAGATAAGGTCGGTAATTTGGCGAAAGGTTGGTGTGCATTTTTTTTCTTTTTATTCATTAAAATATAGCTGGTTGTTTTTAATAAAATCGCCTCGCAAAGGCAGTTCTAATGAATACCCACAACATATTTTATGGATAAATAATTTACACTTATGTCTTACTATGCTAGTTTATCATCAAATTCCCTCTTCTGCATAAATTTCCACTAGCACAATTTCAAAGCTTCGTCAAACTAAAAGATAATCACTAAAAAGGGTATAATAGATAAATTCATTGTTCAGGAAAAGCATAATTTTGGAGCACTTTTTTTTTCGCAAAGACATTTAAGAATTATTTACCACGCTATTGGACAGTTTCAGCAGACAAGAAATTAATAAGATTTTGTTTTTATTTTTCCTGAAAAATAAGATTTGAAATGCCAAATGCCATTTTACCGGAAATATACGAACAAAATCTGTATTTTTCTTTCATCCCCAGCAATGAATAATGATAGGAATGCCTTTCAACTTCCAGTTAAGAATGATTGATTATTGACTTTTGAAAGTACTGGAAAACACGTTGTGTTTTAAAATGCAATATACAACGGAAAAGGAATTTAACAGTTTTTGGCAGAATCACTTTAATTCCTGCAAAAAAGAATGTACTATCAGTGAATATGTGGATCAGTCTGCGCATCCCGCAACCTTATCAGTCTGTGTTTTCTGGACAAAGAAGCAGTAGATCTTCTAGAGCGTGTGGTGAAGACTGATCAGACTGTGCAGACGTACAGGCTGATCTGAATATTCACTAAACATACAGAGTTTGTAGAAATAACTGTGTTTCAGAAAATTCAGTTTGCGCAATTGCAGAAAGGAAATATTCACATTTTAGGATACAATCATTTTTCTTTATTTTTTTTTTTTTAAATTTCCTATCAGACTTATTAATAATATACAGTTCTCCATTAGTAGAATTAGGATCCAGTTTTTGAAGTGTTCTTATTTACTTCAAAAATAAGTAAATAAATAAATAAATAAATAAATGAGGTTCATTTGAGAAACTTTATGATCGATTTATGATTATGATCATATCTTGTATTTTTATGTTTCTCCTTCATAAAATATATGGTTGGTTCTCATTAAAATTACCTCTGTGAGGTGATTCTAATAAATATACAAAACAAAATTATTTTAGTGGAAAAATGAAGACACACATCAATTATTATCAAATACTCTATGCTACATAAATCTGGAGTACTGTGCAATTAATGCGTATAATATCATGATATTTTCCAATTTTTATTTATTTATATTTTTTTTTATTTATACTATCTCCTTTTTGATCTTTCAAATGTTTCATAATATTAGCCTGTGTATTTCTTAAGGAGGGTGAGGTATAGGAAATACTCATTCCATGTATTGTTTATTGGAAGTTTTATGATATGCAGGTGCACTTCCAAATCTGTTTGGATGAGAAAAAAAAAAAGAAACATCATGCATAAACATATAATGCCTTAAAAGGATATATTGCTCGTATATTTGAAATTAAGACAACACCAGACATAATGTAAAAAATATATATCGAAGAAGACTTACTTAAAAACTGCTATGTCAGGTTTGAACAAATTAAATAAAAAACAACAACAACAAAAAAAAAAAACATTTCAATTTCATCCATTCATCTTTGATATAAAGTCATTTTCATTTTAAACTATCGAATAAATGTAGATAAAAAGTAATTTTACCGAATATAAAAAAAGGAATACATGAAAATATGTAATATAAGGCATCCGCGCACTCTGATTTGCTTCGTAGCTGCTCATCTGTACATTGTCTTATTGGATACGATTTGCCAATAGTCTTGCACACCATCTTCTAATATTTAACCTATTGTTACTGAATGAACTCACCCACCCTATATACTGGAAGATTCTAATTTCGATTTTAGGTATGCCAGGCTATGTTATGTAGAGAAACAAATGGTTGAACTATTTGCAAATAGTGGATACCCTGATCAGACGTCACGTTCTGCGGCATCTGATCTGGGTCTCCACTGTTTGCCAATTACCCTTTTAGGGGTATCCAGACTACAATGTGCTATAAATGCAACATTGATTAGTATGTTCATCCGTGCATTATGATCTGATTCGTTGCAGTTCGTCTGTACATTTTTATTATCATTATTTTTCGAAAGGATCTGCTGTTTCTCCAGTGCATCGTCTTCTAATATTTAAGAATAGGTTGCAATATGCAAAATACTAGATTAGAATGTGCATCCGCGCACTCTGCTCTGGGTCATTGCTACTCGACCATACATTTGATCTGTTTATCCAGCACATCGTCTTCTAATATTAAAATATAGCGTTCTTAAGGTTAACAGCTTTGCATATACATGCCAAAAATGTTTTCATAGTGAGAATATACTTTCATGAAAGCCCTCCAGCAAGATATTTGCGGACTGTCCACATCCATGATGTGCACAGTGCATCGTATTCGAAAAATAATGGCCCAAACAAGTAAAAATGGACCTATTTATATTTTACAAATCTGATCAGTCTGTGTATTAGATGGATACTGAGCGATTCATGTATTACGGTATTTTATACTAATGACCTGATCAGTGAACTGAGTGGACACCATTATGCACTAGACTGATCCACTCACTTTAATCTGAGTAACACCTATGCTCAGAGGGACGTTTTCACTGGATAAGGATCTAATGAAAGGATTAGTATTGATGACACATAATTCTAACAATAAATTTCAGTAAAGCAGATCATGTTCCAGCACCATTTGTCTAAACGACAGTGTACATTTCATTTTAAAAAAAGGTGGGGGCGTGAGAGGGAGGGACGTGAGGGGGATGGGGGAGAAATATTACTCAAAACAATAATGGCAATTCACAGGTTCGACGTAGTTCAGACTGGTGTAGAAAATCTTTGATCTTGATCCCGCTGCGCAAGCTGATCTGGTTTGGTCGGCACTGGTTTAATATATATTAGCCCCTTTGAATAGAAATAAGAAACGACCTTATGGAATTTGAGAACAGCTTAGAGCAAGGTGTACCGGCATTTCCGCGCAGTCTGATCGTGGTCTACACATATCACCAACAGAATGGATTATGTCAACGATTCATTGTCCAGTTGAACCTTTATCACTCTCTGGGCTAACTCAGCAGATGGCAAATTTATGACCTCTTTTCTTATTTTCTCCCGTAAAACAGGTTTGACATTTCACGCAAATCTCCACTGAAGACAATTTGCAGGGAAAGTGAAGTCCTGTGGAGATAATATGTATGAAAAGCCGACACCTGTTTTCAGGATAACATAAGAAAAATACTTCAAAATGTCATCAACTAAACATTCTGAACATTTCATGCAAATTGTCTTGAATAGAAACAACTGGCATAAAATGTCAAATCCTGTTTTCTGGAAAAACGAAAAAAATGTCATCACTTTGTTGTCTGCTGAATAAACAGAGTGGTAAAGGTTAACATTTAACCTGCTTTGTTTAGATATATGCAGATGATATTGTTTTTTGTTGTTGTTTTTTTTTGTTTTTTTTGATGTGAAAAGAGTTTAACTCACTTTAATTTGGAGACCCAAAACAGGCTACTGGAAAACAGTGCAGATCCAGATCAGACACTGCAAAATGCGGCATTTGATCGGGGTAGCCATTGTTTGCACAGGTCAGTCATTTTTCGCTAGGATTATCTAAATCACATAACCTGACATGCCTAACATTGAATTAGACTCTTCCAATATAGAGTGTGGGGGAGTCTATTTGGACATATATACTCTTGTTGCATCTTTTCACCTTTTCCCATGATGCTGTCAAATTGTGCTACATGGAAGACAAATAAAGAACTAAACTTGTATTAGTTTTATCTTTGGCATTTTTACTTATGGGATTATTTCCTATGACATTTTACCAGGTAGCCTCTGGCATTTTTACACGTTGCATTTTCCTCTAACATTTTTGCATATGGCATTTTCAGCTCTGGCATTTTTACCGCATAAGAAAAGCCTGCCGATTTAAATGGCAAATCGTAGCCATTTACATACATCTAAAATTATGCAATAATAATAATAATAATAATAAAATAATACTAATACATAAAAATAAAATAAAAATAAAATAAAAAAAAATAAAATAAAATATGAAAGTAAGATAAATAAAACATCACGAAAACATGCCTATATAATACTGACCCCCGTCAACCCCACTTTTATATAGTAAAACTGGGGTTTACAGGGGTATACATTATTTTTCTTATTTCTGCTCAAAAACATAGATTATGGGTACTCGTTGATTGTCATGATTGCAGTGTAAAAATAATAGGCTTCACAAAGTATAATAATTAATCGTTAATTCTTTCGAAAATACCAAAATATATTTTATAAAGAAAATATAAATAAATAAAATAAAATAAAATAAATATAATTTTAATACGTAGATACAGATTACTTTAGTTGTAATAAACATGGTTTAATACGGTCGAACAGGTATTTATGATTCGATTGGTTTAACATACAAACGGTGCGAAACGGTCAAATGATTGGCCGAAACGGAAAAAAGCGTTTCTATAAGGCAAGCTGATTGGCCGAAACGGTGAAAAGCGTTTCGAGAAAACGTTTGTATCTCCTCAGTGCGCATATGCAAATTAAGCGCTTGAGTGAAACGCTTTGCTCTGTAATTTGATTGGCCGAAACTATATGAAACGCTAGAAACGTTGTCGAAACGCAAACGTTATGCCACGATTTTAAAACGCACCCCAAACGCATAAACGGACAAAAAAAAAAAAAACAACGTTATCGCTACTGTTAATATAGAAACGTATCATTGGAAAGGTGGACAGTTGCAATAACAATGATCATGCACGGAGAGACAAAGTACATGAAAGACAAACCCTCCTCATATTGACCCCGCAATTTTATATGAGATTTAGATTCTTGAGCATCTCTATTGTCTTCAAAGATCTGTTCGTCCGCATTACTATCCATGGATATCGTTTCTATTGTATCATCAAGATTTTCGTCATTACTGGAAAACAATACAAATTTTGCTAAACCCATACACTAAAGCTAGAATTCAGCTAGCACAGCAGTAAATAGATGTGAGGACGGTTGCATTCTATATACAGTCGAACCTCGTTAACTCGAACTCGCTTATATCGAATTACCACTTATCTCGAAGTGAAAATCTGGTCCCTGTTTTAACATGAAACTATGACAATAGGTAACAAAATAATGTGGAAAAGAGGAGAAATTGCTCCTAAGGAGCTATTTCTCCTCTTTTCCACATTATTTTATATATATATTTCTAACTTCAGGAGTCAAATTACATATTCATTTGTTAAATGTGGTTGTTCAATTTATTGTTTTCCTCACTCTCTCAACTCTGATATGTCGAAGTACGGATATCTCGAATTGTTTCAGTCAGTCCCTTGGAATTCGAGATAACGAGAGTCGACTGTGTTATGATTCCTAACGAACAAACCGGATCAACCCCATCCGGCAATGGTCTATGAGTGGGCCAATCGCGAGACAGTTTGTGGTTTTCTTATGTTCTGGCTTCAGATCGCCATTGAGTTACATCAGGAGAAGGGTGAGGTTTCGCGCAAGAAAACTGCTTCAAGTCCGGTGTAACAGTTTTTCTTGTCCCCCACGGTATCTTGTCCCCGGGGACAAGATACCACGTGGTATCTTGTCCCCCTCTGGGTTATTTTGTCCTCAAGGACAAGATACCGCGGCTACGGTATCTTGCTCCCGGGAACAAGATGCCGTAGCCACGGTATCTTGTCCCCCCCTTCTTATTTCCTTTAGTTATTTAAGTCTTTGCTATTTTTTTTTTTTTTTTTTTTTATCAACTTCAGTACTCAATGTCCTTCACCGCCTGACAATGATATACAAATCATACTAGTTCCAGTGTAACTTCTCATTTTTACTGTTGTCATCAGATGTTAATAAGTTTTAGAGATTTGATTGCATGTCTGTCTTAAGAAAATAAAGGTACAAGTTTATACAATTCTGTTGCCTGACTGAAAGACCAAAAGGAAGAGATATGAAAAAATTCTGAGAAGGGACATGGGCAGAGGTTTACTAGATACTACAACTGCCTCATGTTGTCCCCATTACCACCACACAGCATTTGGTTGGTTGCAACAATTTATAAGTTCAGGTTTAGTGCTATCCAGAGATGAGTATTTTTGGCCAATATGGGATACAGTTTTTATACCCCTATAAGCAAAGTTAGGGGTGGGGTATACTATTTTCTGTCTGTCCGTCCGTTTATCCGTAACACTGCTTTTTCTAAAATATCTTGATTAATACAGTTAGGAATCTTATCATATTTTGCATAAATGTTAATATTCATGAGATGTTGCTGCAACAGAAAAATAAGGGTCAAGGGATCAATACTGTTATAATTTTTCCCCTTTGTATTCCTTTAAAAGTTGTCTGTGACACTTTTTGTTCGGAACAATTTGGTTTTCCTGCATACCATGATTAGTAATATCAGGAATCTTATTATATTTTGCATAAATGTTGCTATTCATGAGATATTGCTGCTACAGAAAAAAAGGATCAATACTATTATAATTATTCCCTTCTGTAATTCTTTAAACTTTTTGTCCGTATCACTTTGGTTTTTCCTGTATATCTTGATTAATAACATTAGGAATCTTATCATCTTTTGCATAAATGTTCATATTGATAAGATGATGCTAGGCAAACATCGGGGTCTAGGGATCAATACTAATATAAGTATTCCCCTTTGTAATTCTTTAAAAACTGTTTTTTTCCTGCATATCTTGATTAATAATATTAGGAATCTTATCATATTTTGCAGGGTCAAGGGGTGAATACTGTTATAGTTATTCTTCTTTGTAATTCTTCAAAAGCTGTCCATAACAATTTTGTTTTCCTGTCTATCTTGCTTATTATTCTAGGATTCTTATCATATTTTGCATAAATGTTGATACTGATAAGATGTTGTTGCTAGAGCAAAACCAGGTTCCAGAGATTAATATGTATATAGTTATATAGATGTAGATGAGAGCTGGACAATCTTCAGAGACACCGTTTACTCTTCAGCAATGGATTCCCTAGGACCAGTATCACGCAAACACCAAGATTGGTTTGATGAGAATGACAAGGAAATTCAGGGACTCCTTGAAGAGAAACACTAAAAACACAAGGCTTACCTCAGAAATACCAGCTCAGTATCTAGCATGACTGCCTATTCAAACATATGCAAGACAGTTCAGACTAGGCTCAGAGACATGCAAGACTCCTGGTTGAGACAAAAGGCTGATGAAATCCAGTCCTCTGCAGACAGAAAGGATACGAAAAAGTTCTTTGATGCACTCAAGACAGTATATGGTCCCAAGAGCTCAGGAGCCATCCCACTCTTTAGTGCAGATGGAACTAGTCTTCTGACTGACAAAGAAGCTATCTTGAAAAGATGGACTGAACACTTTGATGGTGTCCTTAATCGGCCATCAGCTATCAATGATGAAGCTATCAACAGACTACCACAGGTGGAATGTAATCCGCAGCTTAATGAGCTCCCAACAGTCTCTAAAATAGTGAAAGCAATAAAACTCCTGTGATCTGGCAAGGCTCCAGGATCAGATGCAATACCTGCAGAAATCTACAAAGCAGGAGGTCCTCCAGTTGCAGAGAAACAAAGAGTTATTTCACATTATGTGGAGAAAAGAAGCCATCCCTCAAGAATTCAGGGATGCAACAATTATCCACCTATTCAAAAGGAAAGGGAATCATTAAGTCTGTGACAATCATCGAGGCATCTCTTTATTGTCAATTGCTGGGAAGATCCTTGCTAGGGTCCTGCTGAACTGATTGAATGAACAACTCGAACGGTCAGGGCTTCTACCAGAAAGCCAGTGTAGATTCAGGAAAAACAGAGGAACAATAGACATGATCTTTACAGTACGACAGCTTTAAGAAAAATGCCAGGAACAGAATGTGGACATCTACATGACCTTTGTCGACCTTACCAAAGCATTTGACACAATCGTGAGGGACTTTGGAAAATTATGGCAAAGTTTGGCTGTCCTGCCAAATTCATAGCAATGGTGCGGCAGTTCCATGATGGTATGCTTGCAAGGGTCCAAAATGATGGCGAGTTTTCTGATCCATTTCCTGTGACAAATGGAGTTAAGCAAGGCTGTGTACTAGCTTCAACACTGTTCAGCATGATGTTTTCTGCCATGCTTACAGATGCTTTCCAGGATGGTGACAATGGTATACCTAATAGGTATCGCTTTGATGGGGAACTTTTCAACCTAAGAAGGTTGCAAGCTAAATCTAAGGTGAAGACAGAGGTGCTAGATGAGTTCCCATTTGCTGATGACATGGCAAAGGGTGCTCCAACAGAAGAGAAAATGCAAAAAGGTGTGGATCAAGTATCTGATTCATGTGACAGCTATGATCTCACAATCAGCATAAGAAAGACTGAGGTAGTATATCAGCCAGCACCTAGAAAGCCTTACATAAAATCACTGGACTATGAAATATAGGTCACAGTGACCTACATTTACTTTTAGGTCAACTGTTGGATCATACTAATTCATAATCCCAAATAATGATGTTCATAGATCAATTAACATTCAAGGTATAAGGCAAAATTACTGGAAAATTATGAGGCAAAATTACTGGACCATGAAATACAGGTCAAGGTGACCTACTTTTGTTATGCTTTTAATCGTGGTGTCACACAGAACCAATATTCTAAGTATTATATTAATCCATGAAGTAGTCTTCAAGATATAAGGCAAAATCGCTGGAGTATGAAAATATGTTCACCATGAATTTGAACTTATTACACTGAATGTTGATGTGATAAACATGTCTTTGTTTTTGAATTTGTTTGTATAAACAAACTGCAACATACTACATTATTGAGGCATTAATCAATGAAATAGGCTTCAAAATATGAGGTAAAATCTCTGAAGCAAGAAAATAAAGTCACAATGACCTTGACCTTATTACACTGAATGTTGATGTCATAAACATGTCTGATGACCATCCTTCTTTAATAAGCGGTTGTTTGTATAAACAAACCGCAATATACTACTTTATTGAGGTGTCCTAGATTTTGACCTCTAGCACCGCCCTGGGGCATGTAGAATGGAAGAAAACCCTCCCAGGTACCCCCATATCAAATATGAAAAGTTTTTGATCAGTGGCTGCAGAGTTATAAGTAATCAAAAAACTTCGAAGTAAAACTTGGTTATAGAAAGGGTTAACGGACGGAATCACATCCGAACAGACGGAAGGAGGGACGGACGGAAGGACGGACAGACAAACGGACTAACGGAACAAACGAAAACTATATACCCCTTCGGCGTACTTCGTATGTCATGGGTATAATAAGAGGTTGTTTGCAAAATACTACTTTATTGGGGTGTCCTAGATTTTGACCTCTAGCTCCGCCCTGGGGCATGACCCTGGGGTTCATACAAGTAGAATGGAAGAGAACCCTCCCAGGTACTCCAATACCAAATATAAAAAGTTTTTGATCAGTGGCTGCAGAGTTATAAGTAATCAAAAAACTTCGAAGCAAAACTTGGTTATAGAAAAGATTAACGGACGGAATCACATCCGGACGGACGGACAGACGAACGGACTAACGAGACGGACGAAAACTATATACCCCTTCGGCATGCTTCGTATGCCGGGGGTATAATAACAATAAACATTTCTGTTACGAAGAAGTATACACAATTTTTTTTTCGCATAGGCCGCCATTTGGTTGTGCCAAAAGACAGCCTAAGAACAGTTCACGGAAACTAGCTACCGTCTACCGAGATCTGTCACAACAGAACGGTTATTTTGCAATAGTTTGCGGGTGACGGCAAACGTTTCACTTAATTGAACACAGTACTGTTTTTATTTTTGCGAGTGTTTTCACTGCTTTAAAGGTCATAGGCTCATTCCTTTAAGATTCTGTTTAAACTGACCAAAATATGCTAAAACTACAAAATGTTTAACAATTAAATATATTTCCGATTCTCTTATCGACAATAGCCATCAAAACATAAATGCTTAAGAAATGATACCGCAACATAAATGAGCCGTACATTGCTATAATGGCTTGTTATTGTCGTTGGAAAAAGTTACGTCTATCCATATATTTTCAGCATCTGAAGCCAAAAATGATAAAAGGCTTTATTTCGCAAAATTGCTTTCATGTCCGGTAAACCTTTATAAACAATAAACAGTATTATTGCATAAAAAAGCAGTGTCGCACGTTATTAACAGTCGTGCATTAACCGGCGAAATGCCGTGTATTAACAAGGCAATTCACGCGCTGTTGATGCACGGCTACGCAACTTTCAATATGCTCGTACCAGGGCCACAGCATTGCTACGAGATTACACGAGATGTGTACTGCCCTGCCCTAGAACGAGCATAGTCCGTTGATATAGCGTTCGCGCGACATCATTGAAAAGGCGAAACAAAATAGTGCAAGAAAAAAACGCGAAATATAGCAAATATTTTCAATTTTTATGCAATAATAGCGTTTGAACATGGTTTTTCAATGCATTAACATTCGCCAGGTCCCTTGGGAGGTGTTGAAAACCGCGGCCTCCGGCCTCGCTGTTCAACACCTCCCACGGGACCTGGCGAATGTTAAAGCACGAAAAACCAAGTTTGATCCCTATATTCAGTTTGTGAATGCTTTCATTGCTCTCAGTGGTCATTCCTTTTAGAATCTATTACTCACGGATATTTTTTGTCCTCTGACACGTGTTCGTATAGTTCTTCAGCTTCATTTCTGCTCCCAGTTTCGTCCAATGAAAGCATAAACTGAAGTCGCGGCCTCGTGCGTGCCTTCTCATCCACCTCACCTACGTAGAAATAATTAGAAATTTACGAAAACTTTGAAACGGCAAATACGGTAGTTTTTAAAATAAATCGTTTTCCTATTCTTTCATGAAAAAAAAACAAAACATGTGAGACGATTAAAATGTGTACCACAACACACGTTTTCGCTGAGAAATAAGAAAAAAACAAAAACATTTTGTGTGTACCCCCTTTTATCTGGAGCTACGAAACGGTAAATATGACATCATATCTGCGACATTGTACAAAGTAGTACGTACATGTAAGTTAAGCTGAATGAACATAGCTTAACCAAAAACAGCTTAACCTCCACCCAAGCTCCCACGAATGCAGTCTTACAACAGTGCTTGTACTAACTGTCAAAATCAGGAAGTCCAAGCACTTTCTAGCTCCAATATCTTGAAGTCCTTGTGATCAAATATTTTCACTCCCTTTAGAAATTCAACCTCAATATTCTTAAACTCTCTTTTATGGGGTAATGCCGCCATTCTTAAGCTAAATAACACATAAATTTATTCTAAATTTTTGTTATAAATGACCAAATATCTTTAAAAGTTGGGAGTCCCAGACTTCTTGGCATTGATTTTTTGAAGTCCCTGACTCCCAGACTTCCTTAATGCAAGCACTGCTTATAAGTTGTTGTGATTTTTGCTTTATAAAGTTTCAGCGATGCGACTCCCTTGTTCTGTGTGAGGGCTGTCATGGGTTCGGTCTTTATACGAGTCTATAAATAAAATATGCTTGCAGTCAGGTTATGAATATATGAGGCGCTACGTAACTTCCGTCATGTGCGCCAAGCGAAGATTCAGATCAAACTGCGCATTCGAGCATCTGATTAGAATCTTCAATGGGCGCATTTTGGATAGCAATGGATGCAAAGTTTCTTCTTGCGGACAATGCATCACGAAAACATGCCTATATAATGTTGACCCCCTCATTACGAAGACACGCCTATTCAAGTACACTGAAATTTTACTACCAAAAAAATGAACATTTTCAGATAAAAAATTCTGATATTTTTCATATTTCTGCTCAAAACATAGTTTGTGGGTACTCGTTAGAACCGCCTCGGTAAAGCGGTTCTAACGAGTACCCACAATCTATGTCTTTCAGCAGAAATAAGAAAAATAGTGTATACCTCTGTAAACCCCAGGTTTACTATATAAAAGTGAGGTTTAAGGGGGTCAAAATTATATAGGCATGTTTTCGTGATCTAAACTCAACATTTATATAGTAAAACTAGGGTTTACAGGGGTATACATTGTTTTTCTTATTTCTGCTCAAAAACATAGATTGTTGGTACTCGTTAGATCTTGTTTTCGTAATGAAGACTGATCAGACGAGTTTTAGTTAGGCTGATATGTCAGAAGGTACGTTTTCTTACGTTTCGGCTCAAATGAATTATGCAGATATTGGTTTTCTTATTTTTCTTAGGCTAATGTTTGACACACACACACAGAGAGAGAGAGAGAGAGAGAGAGAGAGAGAGAGAGAGAGAGAGAGAGAGAGAGAGAGAGAGATTTGCTACAACGTGTTTGCAGACAAGAAGTAGCGTTCTTTTCCAAAATCGTTTCCAAACCGGATGCTACTGTAACGGACAATGCAAAATTGGTGGATACTGTCTCTGGAATAAGACCTTGACTAAAACTAAGAAAATTATTGACTTTTAAACATTTCAAACAGCCCCTTTTTTTAAGGAATGTCAAGAGCAATTTTGACAGATTTGATTTGCCTCACCTTAAAGTGCATTCGTTCTCCTTATTGTGACATATGCGGGCAACAGTCAGGTCGGCCTACACATTCGCACAGTCTGATGAAGGCCTGCGATGCTTCGCTGGTCGCATACGGCATAAGGGTCTTTTCTGAATGACATTTGAAAACAGGGATCCATCATTTATCTTAACCTAAACTTATTATGCGTTCGCTATATCGTGTGACAGGTATCAGGCGATTGGATTTCGGTATTAGGAACCAACGTGTTAGTGTTGCAAAAATAATAAGACAGAATATTCAGACGTAGACATCTAAGTACCGGCGCAAATTTTGTTCATGTCTACTTAGAGACAATGGTACACTAAATTTTAATAAATTTTCAATGTAACAGGTAAAAACCAGCAATGTGATTCTTTAATGTATGCTTTTTATTAGGCTTTGTGAAATTTCTTGATCAAGCAATATGCGAATCCTAGTCATTTTGGATTCTCCACGCGATTTATTTTATATAGTATTATTTAAAAAAAAATAAATAAAAAATGCCGGAACTTAAATAAGTTACCAGATCTTATCTAGAAGCTTATTTTAGCACGCGTCAGATATGAATATGTTTGAACTTTTTAAGTATATGAATGGGTCCTTTTATCAAAGTCCAGGTATATGAATGGAGTGGGTTTTCAGATTTTAGCATACAAATCTATACCAAAATCACCAGTAGATACTCCCCCACCACCCGAGGCGTGAGTTTTAAACACGAACTTTGATTATCAGTTTTGTATGCTTATGCTTTACACTAAGTCTTAACAATGAAATGCACATCACGGTTTTATTTTATCTCTGCCATAGGTTTCTGATATAGGAGCCTTTAGTTAGACCCAAGTCTGCTGTAACAAAACCGGAAAATGAAATAAATCACCAACAACAGAAACACTGAACAGTAATAAACCACAACAAAAGAACCGACTTGGAACGGTCAGTTATAATCCTCGCCCTCAACTATCACTGTGGTTCAAAACACTTACTTGTGTGGCTCGTTGAGCGATCTTCTAACATTGTGCAATTGTGCGATCTCGTCAGACTCTTAGCTAATTGCTCATACGAGCATTCAGCCAAACAACCAGGTCCTAGCTCCTCTGAGTGTCTCAACATGCGTATTCAACGTTAGACATTACCGAAATCAACAAATTAATCGCTTGCGACAGATGCAAACACTTAAATGCGTGGGTGAAACCTCACACACCGACGATCCCGGCAAGTATAAAAAATCCTTTGTGAGCTAATCGAACACTCTACCGTACATAAACAAGAGGACCTTGATGGTCCTATATCGCTCACCTGAGCAAACAGATTTGCATACTTACTTTTCGAGTTTCAGCCAAGTTCACTGCTCCAAGATTTATGTACAAATTTTATAGCCCTGCTCCCCCCACACCCCCACCCAGCAGCCATGTTTTTTTTTCTTTTTAACGCATCATGACGACGACTTAATCTTGAAAGAGGGTCACCAAAGGAACATTTCTGCCAAGTTATATTGAAATTGGTCCAGTGGTTTCTGACAAAAAAATTTTAAAGTGTTTTATATCGCTATAAAGCCCTACCCCCTAACGGCCATTTTTTTTCATGAATCATGACAGGGTGAACAAACTTGGTAGAAGGTAACCAAAGGAACATTCCTGCCAAGTAAAACTGAAATCGGTTCAGTGGTTTCAGACAAGAAGATTTTTAAAGTATTCTATTTAGATCTATAGGGAAAATAAGCCCCACCCCCTAGCAGCCATGTTTTTTGACAAATCAGGATTGCTTGAATTAGTGGCAGAGGGTCACCAAAGCATTATTGAAATCATTCAGGAGGTATTTGACAAGAAGAATTTTAAAGTTTTCTATATATACGGAAAATAAGCCCCGCCCCCTTGGGGCCATGTGAAGGCTTGAACAATCTTGATAGAGGGTCACCAAAGCAACATTCCTGCCAAGTTACATTGAACTCGGTCCAACGGTTTCTTACGAGAAGATTTTTAAAGTTTTTTATATAGATATATAGGGAAAATAAGCCCAGCCCCCTAGCGGCCATGTTTTTTTTGACGAATCATGACAGCTTTAACAACCTTGGTAGAGGGTCACCAAAGAAACATTCCTATGTTATATTGAAATCGGTCCATTGGTTTCTGACAAGAAGATGTTTTAGTTTTCTATATAGATATATATGGAAAATAAGCCCCACCCGCTAGCAGCCATGTTTTTTGACAAATCACGATTACTTGAACAATCTTGGTAGAGGGTCAGCAAGGAAACATTTTTGCCAAGTTATAATGAAATCATTTCTGTGGTTTCTGACAAAAGGGTTTTAAAGTTTTTCTATATAGATATATAGGGAAAATAAGCACCGCCCCGCTGGCGGCCATGTTTTTTGACGAATCGTAACGGCTTGAACAACCTTGATAGAGGGTTACATAAGAACCATTTCTGCAAAGTTATACTGAAATCAGTCCAGTGGTTTCTGACAAGAAGATCATTAAAGTTTTCTATATAGATATTTATAGAAAATAAGCGACGCCCCCTAGCAGCCATGTTTTTTGACAAATCATGACAGCTTGAACAATCTTGGTAAAGGGTCACCAAGGAAACATTTCTGCCAAGTTATATTGAAATCGGTTCAGTGGTTTCTGACAAGAAGATTTTCTCAAGCTTTCTATATAGATATATAGGGAGATATAGCCCCGCCCCCTGGCAGCCATGTTTTTAAACAATTCATGACGGCTTGAATAATCTTGGTAAAGGGTCACGAAGGAAACATTTCTGCCAAGTTATATTGAAATCGGTCCAATGGTTTCTGACAAGAAGATTTTTTCAAGTTTTCTATATAGATATATAGGGAAAATAAGCTCCATCCCCTAGCGGCCACGTTTTTTGACGAAGCACGATTACTTGAATAATTTTGGTAGAGAGTCACCAAGGAAACATTTTTGCAAAGTAATATTGAAATCGGTCCTGTGGTTTCTGACTAGAAGATTTTTCAAGTTTTCTATAAAGATATATAGGGAAAATGAACCCCGCCCCCTAGCGGCCATGTTTTTTGACGAATCCAAATGGCTTGAACAATCTTGGTAGAGGATCACCAAAAGATACCAAATTATATTGCAATCGGTCCAGTGGTTTCTGACAAGAAGATTTTTTAAGTTTTCTATATAGATATATAGGGAAAATAAGCCCCGCCCCTTGGAGGCCATGTTTTTTGACGAATCCAAATGGCTTGAATAATCTTAGAATAGGATCACCAAAGGAGCATTTCTGCAAAATTATTTTGAAAACGGGCCAGTGGTTTCTGACAAGAAAATTTTTATGTTTTCTATATTGATATATATATATCTTGGTAGAGGAACACCAAAGGAACATTTCTGCAAAATTATATTGAAATCGGTCTAGTGGTTTCTGACAAGAAGATTTTTAAAGTTTTCTATATAGATATAAAGGGAAAATAAGCTCCGCCCCCTGGCGGCCATGTTTTTTGACGAATCCAAATGGCTTGAACAATCTTGGTAGAGGATCACCAAAGAAACATTTCTGCAAAATTATATGGAAATCGGTCCAGTGGTTTCTGACAAGAAGATTTTTTAAGTTTTCTATATAGATATTTAGGTAAAATAAGCCACACCCCCTGGCGGCCATGTTTTTTGACGAATCCAAATGGCTTGAACAATCTTGGTAGAGGATCACCAAAGAAACATTTCTGCCAAATTAAATTTAAATAGGTCTAGTGGTTTCTGACAAGAAGATTTTTAAAGTTTTCTAAACAGATATATAGGAAAAATAAGCCCCGCCCCCTGGTGGCCATGTTTTTTGACGAATCCAAATGGCTTGAACAATCTTGGTAGAGAATCACCAAAGGAACATTTCTGCAAAATTATATTGAAATCGGTCCAGTAGTTTCTGACATGAAGATTTACTAAGTTTTTAGTTAAAAATCTATTTTTAGCTCCTGTGACCTAGATATGCAATGGACCGGAACTATTTGAACAACTCTGAAAGAGGACCAACCAAGGATCATTCCTGTGAAGTTTGGTCAAATTCCAATCAGTGGTTTAGGAGGATATGTTGTTTAAAGATTGTGGACTGACGGAAGGACAGACGGACGACGACGACGACGGACGGTGAGTGATCACAATAGATTTCTGCTAAAAATCCAAAGCTATATTAAGAGACCAGCGCGATTCGCGCGCCGGTCAATTACATGTACATATATAAGGGAATTAAACAGGTAAGTTGTATCATTTAGTCTACAAAATTACCAGTTCTTTGTTTCGGAATATCAGACACTTTTGAATACATACTTTCTTCTCCCCCAGTGCGTGCAGACAACAAGCTTTCACGGACTTCCGTCTGTTCCTCTTCTCTGAAGTAGATAGTCATGAATTCAGATGTACGCTAGCATAGAACAAAAAAGCAAAATAATAAACTCGGTAATCCGTACTCATATAAGTGCCCAGCGGGCACATGACGTTTATACAACGTCGGATTAACGTCAATGCAATTTCATGGCATTCATATAACGTCGATTAATGTCGATGCAACATGACGTTTATACAATTAACATCGATGCAATGTCCCGAGGTGTATATTACGTAAAATGAACGTCGATGTAACGTCATGACCTTCATATATCAACCAATTAACTTCGACAAAACTTCATGACGTTTAATTAAACAACGTCACATTAACATCTATGCAACGTCATGTCGTTTATATAATGTCGGGTAACGTCGATGTAACTTCATGACATTTATACAACGTCGAAGTAACGTTGCATCGACGTTATTGCCACTTTGTATAAGTAAAACGGCATGTTCCCGCTCGGTAGTTCCATTTCTCTAGATAACCACTCCTTAAAATGCTAATTTTTAGCATCAGTTACCCTAAATATTCAGACACCTTGACATATCATACTTTTCCTAAAATTTTATCTTTCGTTTTACTAACTGTTTGTGTGTCTCAAAACTGCTGGATTAAGTGGCAAGAAGCATCACGAAAACATGCCTATATAATTTTGACCCCCTCAAACCCCACTTTTATATAGTAAAACTGGGGTTTACAGGGGTATACATTATTTTTCTTATTTCTGCTCAAAACATAGATTGTGGGTATTCGTTAGAACCGCCTCGGCGAGGCGGTTCTAACGAGTACTCACAATCTATGTTTTGAGCAGAAATATGAAAAATATCAGATTTTTTTTATCTGAAAATTCTCAGTTTTTGGAGGTGAAATTTTATATATATTTGAATAGGCGTGTTTTCGTAATGGTATAGACGCGTTCTGTGGCCTCTAATCTGGTGCTACATTGTCTGCTTAGGCTCTAACAATACGTTATTGCGGTATGGATTCGTCTCCAGTAATGCGTTTGTTTTATATTCTAACACATCTCGCCCATACAGTCAGTGGTAAGAAAACGTATTTTATTGTGCAACAATTTACTGGGCGGAAGAGTGTGACGCAAAGAACCGCCGTTTTATGGCGTTTTGTCAATTTTTCTAATCATACCTGTCGTATTCTTGACGTTTCACGGTATAACACTTTTTTGCGCATTGGATATGTTGTAAAAACAAGCAATTGTATGGGATACAGACAAAAGAATTGGCGGGAGTCTTTTCAACAATGGCGAATATTAGGGAGAATCTGAAGGAAACAAATGAGTTTTCTTCGATTTTTAGTGTGTTAGAATCGAATTAAATCAGCTCTAGTGCGCGAATTGTTGAAATATAATTCACTGTTTGGAGGTCAGTTGTAAGTACATGTAGATTAATCACTCTCTCTTTGCCCTCGTGGTTTGATTTACATGTACTTTACAACTTACCTCCAAACTGAAGTTTTACTCAACAATTCACAGTTAGAGCTTATCTGTTTCTTAACAAAAAGGTAATGAGACTTTCTTTTACGAGAGACAATCAATAAGTTCTCGGCCTCTGTACTTTGGGAATGACCAAGAGTAGAAATTGTGCCACCACAATACAATATCCCTTTGCCTCGATGCATTTCTCCAACGCTGTTCTAGGTTGCTTATCCCTTCAAAATAGAAGCTTCTTCCTGGTCCCCCATCTTAGGTCACAACACGACGCATAAATTCCTCAAGGTTATTTTCATAGAGAGACAGGAGATATATGTACTTAGAAATATCAAGCCTGCTCTTCTTCTGATCCTTGGTCAACATCCTGGGGACCCATCCAGCTTGAGACCTTAGACGTCCCTAAGATATCGGTTAAGACATACTGAACCGTCCCAAATTATTTGTCTAGCTATATCACGCAGGCTTCTTCTCCTGTCACACATGATCAATATGTGCACAAGCTCAACGTTTTCGTGTGTAGTAGTTTCTTTAAGGCGCCCAGACCATTCATAATCCTCCACGCTCTCCTTTCTTCTCCTAAATTCAGCAGCCCATTTATACCCTGTGCTATAAGAAGGAGACTCATCCCCAAGGGTTTTATATGAAGTCGTCATGAATCTCCTTTAGGGACATGCCCTTCTTACAGAAGTAATATATGACTTCTCTAACTTTGTCCATTTTCTCAGTCAAACACATGCTTTCCCTGTTTGCAGCGAATTCCTACTGAAATCAATAGCCTTGAAATGTTAGATGTTGAATAAGATAAAATTATCAACTGATTGGATTTAATTTCAATTTATTAATTATTAGTATATCGGGCCGAGAACTTATTGAGCGTACTTTGTATTTCACCCCAAAAACATATAATTTTATGCTGTGCTGCTTGCGAAACGGTGGTAAAACATTTCCGGTGTATAGTTTTACCTTAACGCTTAGCAATCTAGGTAATTTTGTTTCAGCAGAAATGACAAGTCCTGTTTTCTAGAAAAAATAAGAAAAATATCACTAATTTGTCGTCAGCTGCATTTGCTCAGAGACCGGTAAAGTTTAAACACAACTAAAATGTTGATGGGTGGAAGAAACGTAATCATAAAAGCATTGTTGAACCGTAAATTTCACATTTCGTAAATTTCATGCCGTGAAGAATTGGTACCAAGTCCTCACAGCGCGTGAAGGAATGGTACCAATAGGTCACAGATTTCATATCAATATTTCTTAAGTGTGAGAGAAATACGCACGTAGTCAAATTTCATGTAGCACCTCACATCGATAAAATACACCCCCCCCCCCCCCCCCCAATCTTCACACGCATACAATAATTTTATAAACGTGGAAGGAAATTCCAATGTTTCACTGTTGGAACTTATGGGACAATAGTTAGAATGCTTAAGATGAGCCGAGTCGTGAGAAAACCTTTCCACGGTGTTTCCGACTAGACCGCCAGCCTTAGACTGGCTGCAGTCTCCGGTGACTAAATATTTTTCTCATAATTCTGTTTGATAATCCACTTAAATAAAACCAAAAACTATCATGACTACAAAGGCTGGTAAACCTTCCAATTCTTCGAGTACTTCGCTAAATACATCTAGTGCATCATCTTCCAACATTAACTTTCTCAACCTAGCAAATCATTTGTCTTTCGTACACTATAATGTCCAAAGCATTGCTCCCAAACTCGACATACTTGCTACAGAACTAATGGATTTTGACATACTAGCGTTCTCTGAAACATGGCTAAGCCCAACAACCAAAAGCGATGACTTAATGATTGATTCGTTTAGTAAGCCCGAACGAAAGGATAGAGTAGGAGATAGTCACGGTGGCGTAATACTATATGTTAAAGACTTCATTTTTTATAAGCGCCGTGCTGACTTAGAACTACGCGGAATTGAAAACATTTGGATTGAGATTGTAATAAAACACAAACATATTTTATTCGGATTATTTTACAGGCCACCGTCCTCTGATTCGGTTTACTTCTCTACAGTTGAAGATTCAATTCATTTGGCAATAGACACAGGAATTAGTGACATCATTGTCACAGGAGACTTTAATTACAATATACTTAATACACAATCTTCTCGGAAAATAACTTCATGCTGTGAACAGTTCTCTCTAACACAGATGATAAATGAACCAACCTATTATACTGAAACATCTTCATCCCTGATAGATTTAGTACTTGTTAGTAATAAAGCACATGTTATATCAAGTGGGGTTGGCGACCCATTCTTATGTCAAGAAATACGTTACCATTGTCCTGTTTTTGGAATTCTTAATTTCTCAAAACCTAAGCGGAAGTCCTTTACTCGTCATATATGGCGATATGATCAAGGGAATTATAATCTCTTAAGAGAAAAAATATCGAATGCTGACTGGCTTGCTTTACAAGATGATGATATAAATGCATATGCTAAAAGTCTTATTGAGCAACTATTAGATCTAGCTGGAACCTGTATTCCTAACAAAGTCGTCACGATACGTCCGGGCCATCCCCCTTGGATTACGTCACGCATAAAACTACTTATTCGGAAGCGTAAAAGAGCGTATAGGAAAGCTAGAAGAACGGATAACCCTTCAGATTGGCGTAAATTCAAACTAATTCGTAACAAGGGTATCTCCGCAATCCGAGAATCTAAACAGGCTATAAATGACCGTTTTGCAGAAAGGTTAAAGTCTGGTAATCTCACTTCTAAACAGTGGTGGTCTGTCCTTAAGTCGTTCATTTCATCTAAAAGCAACTCTTCTATTCCGCCTTTGGAAAAAGATGGCTTAATATACACTGATGATTTAGAAAAAGCTAACTTACTGAACGATTTCTTTCGAGATCAAACTTTACTAGATGACAAAAATGCTGTACTTCCTGAAATTGATCCCTATCCTGTCCATGACAATCTTAGTTCTCTGTCTGTGACACCCCAAGAAGTAGAACTTACAATGAAAGCTCTCCCTATCGGGAAAGCTACAGGCCCAGATGGAATAAGTAATCGTATGCTTAAAGAAATCTCAAAGGAAATATCTATCCCTGTTGCTGCCTTTTTCAACTATTCTTTTAGTATTGGAAAAGTTCCTGATGCTTTTAAGGAGTCACATGTCTGTCCTGTGCCTAAAGGAGGCAACCCAGCAGATGTTGCTAATAATCGACCAATCTCATTGCTTAGTAACTTAGATAAAACACAAGAACGACTTGTTTTTAAGCATCTGTACAATCATTTTCACGATAATAACATTATAACCCCCTTTCAATCTGGTTTTATGCCAGGGGACTCTACTGTCAACCAACTCACTTATCTTTACAATACTTTTTGTCACGCTCTGGACTCTGGAAAAAAAGTGCGTGTAGTCTTTTGTGATATCACAAAAGCATTTGATCGTGTTTGGCACGCAGGTCTTATACATAAATTGCGTGCAGCAGGAATCTCGGGTCAACTGCTCAAATGGTTCACAAGCTATCTAGAAAACAGGAAACAGCGTGTAGTGCTTCCTGGTGCCCAATCTGATTGGAACTTCATTCACGCTGGAATACCCCAAGGTTCTATTCTCGGTCCTCTTCTCTTTCTTCTTTATATAAACGACATAGTTACAGAGATAGGCTCAAACATTCGTCTCTTCGCTGATGACACTAGTCTATTTATAATTGTTGAAAACCCGAACACAGTAGCAAATATCATTAATTCAGACCTTCAGAGAATAACTCGATGGGCAGCTATGTGGTTAGTAAAATTTCACCCAAACAAAAATGAAGCATTACTAATCTCGCGCAAATTAGACAGACAAAATCATCCACCTCTTTTTATACTAAACAATCAAATAAATGAAGTAGAATTTCATAAACATTTAGGCCTATACTTCTCATCTGACTGCTCCTGGCACCATCATATTAATTATATAAAGCAAAAAGCCTGGACAAGGATAAATATTATGCACAAACTAAAATTTGACCTTGACCGTAAGTCTCTTGAAATCATCTTTACCTCTTTCATTAGACCAATACTTGAGTATTCCGATGCAATCTGGGATAATTGTTCTCATCAAGAAAAGCAAGAACTTGAAAAGATCCAAACCGAAGCTGCAAGAATTGCGACAGGTGCTACAAAACTTGTTTCGATCCAAAAATTGTATGAAGAGGTGTGCTGGGAACGCTTAGAAACTAGAAGATGGAAGCACAAACTTGTTCTTTTCCACAAAATGGTTTATAATATCACCCCGCAATATCTGTCAAATCTTGTTCCACCATTGGTTCAAAACGTTTCACGATACAATTTGAGAAATGAAAATAACCTCCAAACTATATATTCACGAACTACCCAATACTCTAATTCATTCCTGCCATCTGTGGTAAGACATTGGAATAGCTTATTTTGTGCTGATAGAGACACAGATACGACAAATTCTTTTAAGCAACGTTTAAATCAGAACATGGTATGCGTTCCAAAGTATTACTACACTGGCAAACGTAAATTACAAATTTTACACACCAGAATTAGAACTGGGTGTAGTTCTCTAAACTTCGATCTTTTTTCGAAAAACATTGTAGATTCGCCCCTATGTACCTGCGGTAGTGGTAATATTGAAAACGCTGATCACTTCTTCCTAAGATGCCCTCTGTACATAGATCAAAGAACTGAGCTCACAAACAGCATACTCCTCTACACAACAATGACTCTAAATGTACTTTTATCCGGGGACGAATCACTACCTCACAATTTGAATGTGGCAATATTTGACAGCGTCCAAAAATATATACTGGCAACAAAAAGATTTAGTAATAATAGAACCTTTTAGCGATATTTTCAGATACTGATATTTAACATATAATTACTAAATTGAATTGTTGTTTTACCGAAGTTTTCTGAAACAACCACGGTAACAGTTTTTTCTTAGTAATATAAAATGGCTGTTTCGATCGTGTCTCCAGTCCCATCCCCTTTGTTCCAGCTCGCTATGTTTTTTCTTTCCTCTTCTCTCTTAACTCCTGCTTTAATGCTTTATTTTTTTCTCTTTCTTTTCACATTAAATGGAATTTATATATCTACATGTTTCTTTACAACCAGATATTAAGTCGTATATTTTTCAGGTTTGTTCTGCTTAAGTGAATAACAATTCGACATATTGATTCATCTATGTACTTAATATACTACATCACGAAAACACGCCTATATAATTTTGACCCCCTTGAACCCCACTTTTATAGAGTAAAACTGGGGTTTACAGGGGTACACATTATTTTACTTATTTCTGCTCAGGATATGGTTTGTGGGTACTCGTTGGAGCCGCTTAGACGAGGCGGTTCTAACGATTACCCACAATGTGTGTTTTGGGCGGAGATAGAAATAGAAAAAATATCAGATTTTTTATCTGAAAACTTTCATTTTTTGGTGGTAAAATTTTCAATATATTTGAATAGGCGTGTTTTCGTGATGTAACAGCAACAAAATATTTAATTGCTGGTTGTACTCTTCATTGACGTTTTATTCCTGTTTTTCTCCCTTTCCTTCTGTTAGTATTTTTTTCTTTTGTATATTCCTGTATTGAAACTTACAGTCAATTGTCCTTTGTTGATAAGAATGTCATCGATAAATCAACTTGCCATAGAACTATTACAGCTTTATTACCATGTTCTAAGAGAAGAACTAAATAAGCTTTAAGCTTCCGTTCTGATCCTAAATGTTTGTATTGTCTTCATTGTTATATCTGTACACAAACTGAACTTCTGAATAAAATATGTTTAAACTAAACAGCCTTTATAGTCATGATATTACTTTGGTTTTATTTTAATGGATTATTAAACAGATTATAAGAAAAAATATTTTGTCACTAGAGACCGGAGCCAGTCTACGCCAGCCTGTGTAACTATAAAAGCAAGTCTTAGAAAGAGCTAATTTTTCTGCTAATATTTATTTGAAATTATGTGGTTTCTGTTCGGAGGGGTTTCCGCTTCCACTTGGTGCTTGGGATGGGCTGCATTGTTTTATTGTGACACTCCCTGGGTCTTCCATATAATTATTTTTAACTTCTGATTTAGAAACTTGGTATATTCTTCAATCAGTGCAACGAAAAACCAAATGCGCTGATTCTTCTGAGTGGCTACGGAGCCATTCTGCGCATTTGTTTTTTTTTTTTTTTTTTTTTTTTTTTTTGTTTTTTTTTTTTTTTTGCTTTGTTTGTTTTTTTGATTTAGTGTTTGACGTCTACGATCAACAGTAAGGTTATTGACGGTCAGTTGACCTAACCATACTGTTCCTGGACAAGCCTCCCGAAGGCAGTTAACCAGTACTTAGTGAAAATTCTTTCTCCATCAGCTGACAACTGCCCAACAGGAATCAGCGGAAGAGGATGATTGGTCGTAGCAATATTTTCATGACCAAATCTTCACGAAAGAATGTGCCGGACGGGTCGATCTAGGGACTCCCGGCAACAAGTACATGAGTAATTGTAGACGGCCTCGCTACCGCGACAGGCTTTTTTTTTTATTCAAAGTTTGATAAACCTTTTGAAGGGTCTCCCTTTGTTGTATATACGAATCATGCCCCTGGGAACCATGTCATTTTGACCTGGGTCTTCTCAGTGTCACAAAATTGTATCCGCTCTATCACACAAAAACATATGAAGAAAAGCACTAAAAAATTATGAAGGAACATTCATGAAACTTCATAAAAATATTTCTAGATGCTTGATTTATTGAATATTTAATAGTTTTTGTGATGCTTAGGGACCTTCTCTTGAATTCCATGCAGTTATTTTGACAAAATGTCATTTGAAAAAAAGAAAATTTTAACAACACACAGAATTATAAAAAAATCATAATTTCAAGCCCCTGTGAAAATATCAACCGACTTGAGAAGGAACACAGAGAGCAAGAAAAGTAACACGAGAATGTGTACTTGTGGAGTTATGGTCCTTTGAAATAGTAAACAGTAGATATGTTTGTGGCCGATCTGTAACTAAAAAACATACAAAGTATCTCATGTAATGTCAACATTGGACGACATCGTACGGAACGCAAGAGCCATACTGTTAATTTCGCATCACCATGGACAAACAGTAATACCTGAATTAGCAAACTGTTTCAGTGTAATAGAAGAAACAATACTGTCATTTGTCTATCTGTGCACAGGAAATGTATTTTTTGGCCTGAGTAAACTATCACTAAGCGTGATAATTTCAGGGGATATTAATGCAGATATCTATAAACAAATAATCCCTTTACAAACACTTTATATATATCTTTAAAAAGGGAAAATATGCAAATACAATGTTATAACACAATTCTATGTTAATTTACAGAGCCCTGTTCATTTTTTTCTTTGCCTTGACCAGACTGAATCACAAAGATTACTACAATTTGTTAGGCACAGGGTGTAAATTGATTGGTTCTTATCTTGACAAGTAAAGATCTTCTTATGTGTGAGGAATTGGTACCAATTTTTCACATGTAAGAGGAATTGGTACCAATTCTTCACATGTAAGCGGAATTGGTACCAATTCTTCACATGTAAGAGTAATTGGTACCAATTCTTCATACCCCAAAAAAACACAGGTCACAGGTGTGACGAATACTTACCAATTCTTTTCACGTCAGAAATTATCAACGAATTCTTCACATGTATGAGGAATTGGTACCAAATCTTCACATGTATGAGGAATTGGTACCAAATCTTCACATGTATGAGGAATTGGTACTATTTCTTCACACCCGAGAAAAAGTCGCACCAGTTCTTCACAGGTGTGACGAATACTTACCAATTCTTCACACGTCAGAAATTATCAACATGAGAAATTCGAGCACAAATTTTAGACCCCAAAATTTATCGAAATTGACCATACGTAAATTTCACATTAGGCAAATGTGATGTATTGGTACCAATTCTTCTTATGGGTGTGAAATTTACGAAATGAGAAATTTACGGTTCAACAAAGCATACATCTAGAGAACAAGGGAACACCAAAAATACATTAACTGAACAAAAAACAAAACTATACAAAACAAATCAAAGGGTTGAATAGCCCTGAAATGACTGATTCTATGAGAAATTCATAAATTTCCTGAAATTCTGCATTGTAACGGATCCCTTGCCCAATTGATGTTCGTAAGATACTGTTTGTGAAAACACTGCACAGAAGCTAGGAACATTTGAGGTTTAAATGTATGAGAACAGCAGAAAAAAGTTTAAGAACCATGTTAACAAATTACATTATAATATCCCCAATGATTTAGATGTTCTACCAACTGTAAACTAAATCTAGATATTAAAGGATTTCAGATATTTGAGATCTCAAAGCTTCAACGTAAAACATTAACGTTTGTCGACGGCAACAACACTGCACGACATGGCGATCCCGGGGAAGGGATAGTGCAATAGTTCTAAATTCCCTTTCTTCCCTAAGAAAAGAAGTAGCAGTTTTTTGTTTTGTTTTTTAAGTACTGCATGCAAAATTCGACCCCTTGTGGCCTCGCTCAAGAATATTTAGAAACAAAAGTGTGCAATTTGGTGCATTTTTGGTATTTGCTTGCACAAAAACAAGCCTATAAAAATTTGACCCCCCTTAAACCCCACTTTTATATAGTAAAACTGGGGTTTTCAGGGGTATACATTATTTTTCTTATGTCTGATTAAAAACATAGATTGTGGGTACTCGTTAGAACCCCCTCGGCAAGGCTGCTCTAACGAGTATCCACAATCTATGTTTTTGTTTGTTTGTGTTGAGGGTTTACGGCCCAGTCAACCCAATGGGGTCATGTCGAGCGCGGTCAGGTTACCTAACCACACGTTTACTGGGCAGGCTTGGTCCTCTAAGCGGTTAACCAGTATTGTGCACATTCTTTCGCCAGAAACTGACAACTGCCTTTCTTGAATCAGCGGAAGGGAGAGAATGGCCGTAGGAAATGTTCCGCGATCAATCTCCACGAAAGAATGTTGCCGACCTCGGCGGGAGTTGAACCCGCGACCTCCTGGTCTCCAGTCGGACGGCGCATCCAACTGAGCCACCGAGGCCGGCGATCTATGTTTTGAGCAGAAATATGAAAAGTATCAGAATTTTTATCCGAAAACTTTCAGTTTTTGATGGTGAAATTTTCAATATATTTGAATAAGCGTTTCAGAACTCTAACACTAACCTCAGTCTGGCTAATCTACATTGCATTCAACAAAAGAAATAAAAGAATTTAAAACATGTAAACAAAACATCCATTGATATTTGCTAAAGTTATCATCCAGAAATGAAAATACGGACATGTAATGGGCAGACAGCTCTGTCAAAAATTGACGAAATTTGCCCATCAGCAATATCAAACAGCAGAAGAGCGGAGGGACTGACGGCTGGGCGGACAAACGTTTTTTTCAAAAGCTTATCTTGACTTGTTAGTATTAACGATGGCGTGCTGATATACCTCCTGTTAATAAGATGACCTCTTGCATATTGCATTTTCGTTTTTCACCAAAAATGTTTCATTTCTGGAATTTCTCAAACTCATCCAGTACAACCTAAGAGAATCTGTCGTTTACAATAATTAGTTAACTTCTGTCTGTGCACTAGTAAATTTCGCTGTTCATTGAAACACTATTCTTTAAGTAAATTTCACCATTTCTGTTAGTCAATTTTATAGCCCCATAGACTAGCTCCTAGACCTTGATGTCATGTTTCATCATTCCTAACTATGAGCTTATTCAATTTTACATATTATACTTTGATTTTCGGTCTCATCCACAAGGACAAACAAAATAATTTCGTATCCGCTCTATCTATTTATTTTTCAGCTTACTATATAGCTTGTCAAATAACGGTTACTAGTTTTTATTTATTTTTTTTTCTTCATTCTTCAGTGCTTATTAAAATTATTATTGCTATTATGAGCCGTAACGTCAAACAATGTACCTTTGGACACAAATGCGTACACAGCGAAGATTCAGATTAGCATGCGCATTCGCGCTGTCTGGTCAGAATCTTTACTGGGCACAGTTTGGATAGCCAAGGAGGTAAAGTTCTTTCATACGGACAACGAAGATCCTGATGGGACTGCGGAGAGGCGTAGACTGGTTTAGGTCTTCGTTGGGCGCACGTCAGAAGGTACGTTTTCTCACATTGCGACTCCTATAAATATTACTAATACACGCGCCACGAGGAAAGTTCGGGGAATATGCGAAAAGCGAAGATTCAAACTAGTCAAATAGTCTAATCATCGGTATATTTTATATTATAGAACGAGTCACATCACGAAAACGCACCTATATATTATTTTTCTTATTTCTGCTCAAAAACATAGATTGTGAGTACTCGTTCGAACCGCCTCAACGAGTACACACTATGTTTTGAGCAGAAATATGAAAAATGTCAGAATTTTTATCTGAAAACTTTCAGTTGTTTTGGTGGTGAAATTTTCAATATATTTGAATAGGCGTGTTTTCGTAATGTGTAAACGAATAGAGGAGGCTCTGATCAGACGACCCGCAGATACGCAAACGGATTTAGGCACTTTCGCTGTCCGCATCAGCCCGAACCCCATTGTAATAGGCGCGGCTCTATTTTATTGCTCTATATTATTATTATTATTATTATTATTATTATTATTATTATTATTATTATTATTGTAGGTAAACAGATAAAGTAGACAATAATTACAAACCGAATAAGAAAGTTTTAACAAAACTGCGGAAGTAGTTGTATAATGATGAAATAGGTACATAACATATCCGTTACTTACATAACATCGTTGATTGCTGGTGGCTGTTCGATCGTTTGCTCTATTCTAGAAGAAAGGACACGCCCCGTTTCATTTGTTTGGATAGGTTCAACGATCTGTTTCTGTAATATTTGTTTCATTGGCCTGTCTTCAGAGGAATCTGTTGGCAAATGGATTTCAATGGCTTCGACTGTATTTGAATTCGTTTTTGTTGTTTCCATACATGTTTGATATGTTCTCTCGTCATCATTGCTCGAATCTGCCTTGATACAAACACTTTTGCAACTCCCAGATCCTAGAGGCGATTCCCCAGACTCGTACTCTTTAATTGCCAGTTGGAAGAGTGTTCTGTGCCCAGGTTTAGAAATACAGTGTTTCAGACATTCTTCATCTATTTGGAATAGAACTTCTAATGTATCCCAGCCATCTTTCTCAAACGGTTCTATATATTGCGCAAGGTCATTGTTTATTAACCATCTATCGACTGCCTCTTTCGGGCAGGAAATGGTTTGCTGTTTTCTGCTGCAAACTTCTATGTCTTGACTGCTCTCACATTTATTTGAACTGTATTCTTGTTTTGAGAAGAATGAACGAGGGTCAGCATGTGTAGGTTTCGCTATTGCAAGCTGGAGTTTCTTCCTATGTCCAGGCTTACATATGCAAGTTTTAATGTCTTCTTCATTCATATGAGATAAAACATCTAGAGTATCCCATCCTTTATCTTCGAAATTAGATATATACTGATCAAGTCCAAACCGTTTGAGCCAATTATTAACTTCATCTATATTTGGGTATATGCCATGTCCCTGCGTTGGATAAACATCTTCTGTTTGATGCTTGGTATCAAATGTGTGAGTCGTCTCTAAAGCAAGATGAAATCTTTTCCTATGACCTGGTTTGTGTATACAGTTTTCTAGCTCTTCTTCGTTTATATGAAATAGGACATGTAATTTGTCCCAACCGTCCTCTTCAAACATGGGAACATATTCTTCTAATCCAAACCCTCTCAACCAGTTCCTCACTCCTTCCATCTTCGGTATATACCTTTTCCTACATTGTCAATTTTTCATATTCCATTTAACATTTCAGCTTCAAAGTCCAGTTACTGCAGAAATCTGTACAAAGTATTAGAAGCGGGGTTATGGAAGCAGCTGTATTAAAAATAAATATATGTAATGGTAGGCGTTAGCAGAGACGGGCGTCATGCAAATTAATCCATTGTAGACATAATAGACTCCCCACACCATATACTGGAAGCGTACTACTTCAGTTTAGGTATGTCAGCCTTTGTGATTTAGATATTCCTAAAGAAAATGGCTAAAATATCAACAAACAGTGGAGACCCTGATCAGACGTCGCGTTCTGCGGCGTCTGATCTTGGTCTGCACTATTTGCCAATTACCCTTTTAGGGATCTCCGGACTAAAATGGGTTAAAAGAATTAAAATGTAAATTCGTTGTTTCATTAGTTTTATCTCAAACGAGAACCTAGCCGAATGTTCGTTGACAATGTCTCCCATTTTAAGCATCGATAATTATTTCTTCCTGGTTTTGATTTGGAGTTAGTCGGCCCAGTCAACACTATTAAGGTCATATTGAGCCCGTCATTTTGCCTAACAACACTTTTTATGGACAGGCTCAATTCTCTATGTGGCTAACGGGCAATTTCGCACATTCTTTTCTCCAGAACATGCCAACTGCCCTACTTGAATCTGTGGAAGGGAGAGAATGACCTTAGAAAATATTTCATGATCAATCTCCACGAAAGAATGTTGTCGGACCGGGCGGGGATCGAATCCTGATCACCAGTCGGATGCGCATCCGACTGAGCCACCAAAGCATCGCTGGTTTAAAAGTGGGTTCAGGAACGAGTATTATCATCTAGTGAAGTCATTTTGTGAGTAAAATGTCCTGGAGGAGAAAGAATTACAATGTACTTATTGCCTCGTTGATAACAGGTCATAGCAGCTACCTTACTTAACCTTTACCACTCTGGGCTAATTCAGCAGACGTCAAATTCTTATTTTCCCCAGAACACAGGATTTGAAATTTCATGCCGGAGACAATTAGCATGAAATGTTAAAACCCGTTTTCTCGCAAAAATAAGAAGAAAATATTTCAATTTGTCGCCTGCTGAAAATTTTACTCAGGGTGCTAAGCGTTAATTATACAGGGTGTCACATAACATCTGCTACCATTTCGCCGGCGAATAAAAATTAAACAAAAGCTTGCAATGACTGATGTTGTACATCAGATAAAACAGGACGGACTAAGTTTTGATTTGTAAAACGTCAGGGAAACAGATTGACGTCATGCCGTCAGAAATGACGTCATTTAAAAGGTGCGTTTTTTCGAAGATGGCGTCGGCGCAGCTAATGTCTACTGAGATCGTAAAGCTCTATTATTCGACAAAGTCGCCGGTTACAGTGTTAAGGGAATTGAAGAAAAAATATCCCGCTGAAAACATAAAAAAGTACCACGTATATCGAGCTGTAAAACGTTTCGAGGAAACCGGCTCAGTCACTGATGGCAGGCACAGAAATTCAGGTCGACCAAAGTCAGTCAGGAGTGCAGAAAACATTGCTGAAGTGAGATAAGTGATCGTAGAAACGCCACAAATGTCAGTAAGATAAGTTCTAGGTATCAGTTCTAATCAAGCTAGTAGGACAAACATTCATAGGACGTTGAGATTTGATTTAAACCTTATAGCTACATCGTACACAATATCTGTGATGCAACATCTCAAATACAGTGACATTGAAAGCAGGCTGCATTTCGCGCATAGGATGAAAGAAAATGATCAAATCGCAAATGTCATCTGGTTCTCAGACGAGGCACATTTCCATTTGAATGCACAGGTAAACAAAAGAAACTGTCGATTTTGGGGAAGCGAAAAGCCAGATTTGTACCTGGAAAAACCTTTACATGACGAAAAGGTTACAGCGTGGGCGGCAATGATTTCTGCTGGGTTCATCGGGCCTTTCGTTTTTGAAGATGGGCCGGAAGATGTTGCGATTCGCGCAACGTCCAGTCAGCGTTCGAAGTATCTGTTTGTAAACAAAACCACGTTTTACTGTAGCGTCAAAAATGTAAATAATGCCATTTGTTTACGATGATTTGGCTGTGATTTGTGCAGATAAAAGAAATTTAATCTCTTGGCTTCAAGGAGGTTCTAGGTGATTTTGGTGGCCTGTGCGACAAGTGTTTGAAAGGAAAAGTGAACTTGAGAACTGACAAATCCTACAGCAAAGACGAGTTGGTTTGGAGATGCAGCAACAGCAAGTGTAATAAGAAGACACAAGTGGCATATAAGAAGAGGGCTACCAAGTCTCTCAATAACCAGAGACCAGCTGGTTAGTGAGAATATAACCTGTTCATTGGCTTTGAAGGTAACAGTAAAATGCTGTGAAAGAAGCTATCTGCAATGATTTGTTTTCAAAAGAAACATTAATCTGTCATTCATGGCTATTATATATTTTGGGCCCTATCAGTCAGCATACGTGCATTAAAAGGTACTGTTTCCTCTTTTCAGTACATGTCATGCTCTAATCAGCCTGTTTATGCAGATTTATACACGTAATCCAGTTTGATAAATTTCATGTCTCTGCTTGGAGACAGTAATAACACCTTGAACGGACCAAAGTTCTTTTGATGGTCACAACTTGGTCAAAGTGGCTTTTCACGCAAACTAACACCTTTTCACTAGCATCACCTTAAAGTTTGTGTATCTGGCAATAATCATGGGAATAACAGAATGACATTGTTTATTCAAGACTGGAGTGCTGCTTGCTGGCAGACAAAATTTAAACCAATCAGAACAGGGCATCACTAACCATCTAAGACTTTACTTCATAGCCCTCTTCTTATATGCCAATTGGAAGGCATCTATCAGAGAAGGTAGCTGGTTTCTGGTACACATCTGTTGCTTGAACAAGCTATCAAACTCACCTACTACTGGGTCTATAAAACTCCGTGATTAAGTAGATTGGAAGTCCACACACTATTGCAGACTGGTATAATTTTGCAAGGGCAGTTTGTGTGGAAATAATTGTCTGAAAATGAGCAAATAGAAGGGGTTGGAAAAGAAATAGAAATTGATGAGTCAAAGTTTGGAAAGCGTAAATATCACCGGGGAAAGCGGTTAGTAGGCGTAGGGGTTTTGGTGGTATTGAGCGAGAAAGTAAGAAATGCTTCTTTGAA
Organism: Anodontia alba; assembly: GCA_964016985.1. Classification (NCBI taxonomy): domain Eukaryota; kingdom Metazoa; phylum Mollusca; class Bivalvia; order Lucinida; family Lucinidae; genus Anodontia; species Anodontia alba. Next base: position 49,038,668 of record OZ024828.1, on the reverse strand, counting down.
ATTGTTGAGGACCGATCAGCTGCAACATTAATTTTTATCATTGAGAGGTATGTTAAACCGGGTTCTGCAAGTTTGTCTGACTGTTGGAAAGCATACAGTTCACTGAAAGAAGAAGGCTATATTCACCTCACAGTAAATCATTCTATGACTTTCAAAAACAAGGAAACAGGAGCTTGTACCAACCTTATAGAAAGTACTTGGAACTTTCCCTAAATATGGAGCTCAGAAGCAATTCTATGACAGTTATTTGGTGGAAAAAGTATTTAAATGATGCTGAGGACAAATTCTTGGCGTTCTTTGAATTTGATAAAGAAAGTGTACCCTGGAAAGAAAAGAAGGAAGCCCTTATCTGAAATTAAAGTAAATGTGGACGAGGAAGAAGCGTCAGAGGCAGTGAATTCAAGCCTTCAGGACCTTTTTGATGACGAGCCAGTGAACAACAGTCTCTTGGATCTTTTTGATGACTAATTATGACAGGTAACTTGTATTTGTTAAACTTCAAATGCCACTGGGGGCTGCCCCTCTCCACCCCCCCCCCACCCACCCCCACACACACACCCGCTTTTCTGCTTCCGCTTTTCTGCTTCCGTTTTCTATTGAAATGGCTCTTTCTTTATTTGCAAGGTTGCTGGTGAAAATCATCCGCCGTATAACTGATAATGTTGTTACTGTTAGTCAGGAATCGTAAGAAATCATGTCCGTTTAACTAAAAAACTGAATCGAATCGCGACAGATAAAATCTGACTCAAGGAATGTAAACAAAATTTGGCTTCGCCCACTTAGCAACAGCTCATGCGCACTCGGCACAGTCAATATGACGGACGAGAGACCGGTAAGGTGCAGAATATCCTAGCCTGGCTTAAACAAATCTTCGGCGAGCATTTCATCTCATTCAGGACCGCTAGAGAATGATCGCCGCACTCCCCCGACTTGAACCCCTAGATTTCTTTTTATGAGGTTATTTGAAAGACAGAGTCAACACTCCACTTCCCTGAATCATAATTTGACGAACTAAAAACTGCTATTAGAAGGGAAAAGCGAGCAGTAAGTGTACACACATGTGCATCTGTAATTCGAAATTTCAGGGAACGTTTGGATTTAGTAATTTCTAAAAATGGACGTCATCTGGAACATGTACTATAATTTCGGACACCATGCATTGCTATATGTGTTGGATAATTCACAGGTAATACAACTTGTCAACAAGAGCTCCGCCAAGTGGGGCATTATACGCCCGTGGCAAGTAAAAAGATGTAGCACAAAAACTGGCTCCTGTATAATTCAGTGCTCCGGATATAAACTGTAAGTGCAATTACAAAAAAATAAAATAAAAAAAATTTCATTGGGGCATATCTCTGCTGATATTTGGTGAACTGTAACCTAAGCGACCAAGCTGGCCCAGGAATTAAGGAAGAAGTGACTTCTCCCTCCTGGGAAAATAGGGAGAAGTTTGCTGCTTCTGACGGAGGACACACCACAGAAGCATGACTATATTATAAGCTCATGAGTTTTTGGCTGATTTGTTTTTCCTATACTTCACCAAACACTAACAAAACAAAAATAAACAAAAAAAAAAAAAAAAATGCTGCAAGAAAATTTGTAAACCTTTAACTTGTTTAATACTGATTTTATTTTTGTTCTTCAAGGGAGCCAAATCAGAAGAGCATTTTAAAAAAAAATCCAAAAAGAATTATGTATTCATAAAGATTTAATAATGGTAACCTTTCCTTGCAAATCTAATAAAAGAAGAAAAGAAAAAAATCAATATCTTGCCCATATGACCAAAACTTAAGTTATTTGCAAACAATATACCTATTATAATTTGCACACTATTACTTCTAAACAATATGCTGCGAAAAGTTTACAAAAACTTTCAAAGGGGCATAAATCTGCAAATATTCGGTGCACTGTAACCTCGAAATAATATGTGCTGCTCCACATCATCGTGTAACTATTTATGAAGTTTCAGCTTGACCGGATGTAAACTATAGAAGGATTTAGCCGGAAATAAAAAAAATAATAGAAATTAATAGAAATTTTCAACGGGGTTCAACTCTGCTAATATTTGGTGGACTGTAACCTTGAAACAATATGCGCTACTCCACATCATGGTCTAACTACAAATAAAATTTCAGCTTGATAGGATGTAAACTGTAGGAGGATTTAGCCAGAAACGAAAAATTAATAGAAATCTTCAAAGGGATATAACTCTGCTAATATTTGGTGGACTGTAACCTTGAAACAATATGAGCTGCTCCACATCATGGTCTAACTACAAATCAAGTTTCAGCTTGATCGGATGTAAACTGTAGGAGGAGTTAGCCGGAAACGAAAAGTCAACTGAAATTTTCAAAGGGGCATAACTCTGCTAATATTTGGTGGACTGTAACCTCGAAATAATATGCGCTGCTCCACATCATGGTCTAACTATATATGAAGTTTCAGCTTGATTGGATATAAAATGTAGGAGGAGTTAACCGGAAATGAAAAGTTTACAGAAATTTTTTAAGGGGCATAACTCTGCAAACATTTGGTGGACTGTAACCCCGAAACAATATGCGCTGCGCCACATCATGGTCTAACTATATACCAAGTTTCAGCTTGATCGGATGTAAACTGTAGGAGGAGTTAGCCGGAAACGAAAACGTTTACGGACGGACGGACGGACGCCATACCCCGTAACATAATACGTCCCGTTTTTCAAACGGGCGTATAAAAACTTATATGTGTAGGCTTTACAATGATATAACACGTGTCACAAATTGTATGTTTTATAAAGAGCTATTACGTCAGAAAATGGTAGCAGATATTATAGGAAACCCTGTATATTAATTATTGCAGTTTGAAGTGAGAAAAGTTGAACCGGATACAAACTCCTTGAAAAAAAATCGATCATTAACGCTTTATCTTGCTGGGTAAAAAATCAACAGACGACATATTGAAATATTTTCTTTCTTTTTTTTTATCAGAAAACAGGATTCGACATTTTAAGCAAATTGTCTTCAAATCCTGTTTTCCATTTTAAATAATAAAGATATTATTAATTTGTAGTTTGCTGAATTTCCCAGAGGGGTAAAGGTTGATGACCTTCAGGACAAAAATTGTCCCACAACGAGGCACGGGCATTATAAAGTACTGATTACGCAATAAGCATATTTACCCTAAATATTCGTACATATCAACTCTTTATCATATTTGTCCTAATATTAGAACAAATTCCAGTTTACAACCTGTTGATGTGTCTAAAACAGCTAGATATTAAAGTGACAAACATTTCCATAACACGCCTACATGAAATGTACACGGCTTAGCCAAATCAGTAGAAATGAAACCTTGTCAACCAAACATATCAAAGACTTTTCTAATTTCTCCACGAAAACATGTTTTTCTTTTCTTTCTTTCACTCGATACTGCCTTAAGTACGCCCTCGCGGACATTCTAGGCGGGTATATGCGCTGTCGGGCTGAAGGAAGAATCGAATAGTAGCATAGCTACAGATAAGACGGGGTTTCCACATAATATCTTTCTTATTTCTCAACGAAAACATATGTTGTGGTACTTATTAGAAGCGCATCGCCCTCGCCGAGGCGCTTCTAATGAGTAACCACAACATATGTTTTCGTTGAGAAATAAAGATATCAGCATTTTCTGGATGAAAAAAGCGCCTTATCTGTTGCTATGATAGTAGTTAATAGTAAAAAGAGGGGACAGTGAAAAGATAAAAGATAATAGGATTAAAACAGTTGGTGAAGTACAAAATTTAAACAACATTTAATGCATCACTTTCTGGATATAGGGGCGGGAGTGGTGCAGTTTGCCAACTTCTTCCTAGAACAGATCAAAGGTTGGCAAACATACAGCCGACTCAGGGAGGGCATTCCACTGGACTGTAGCTGTTGTAAAGAAAGAAAATTTATTGAAGTTCCTATGTGTATGGAATTGACGGGTTCACTGGGTGGCAGCAATTTTTGGACGTCCATGTTTTACTCATCGGAAAAGCCTCTAATTTACGTTAGATCCTTAGTTACAAAACAAAATAAAATTTAAAAAAATGAATATCATTCAAAATACATAATACTGTATACAGTTTATCTAAAAAATCTGTAACTAACCTGGATGGTTTCTGTCCATTATATATTAAATACTGAAACAAAAAAAACGCAGAAAATTAAAACAATATGCGCGGGCGTTGCGCTACGCTTATCACATGCAAATACACCCGGCCGATATAACCTTGAACACAATATACTCGTATTTCAAGTAAACAACACAGCACGTCAACGGAAAACGAGTCTTCAATGCATATGCGGATATATAGAGGATTTGTTATAAAGAAGGTTTTGATGATAATTTTGGGATAATATTTCATATTTCTCCACAAAACATATGGCAAGGAGCTTCTAATGAGTACTTATAACATATGTTATTTACTTTTTTTATGGAAAACTGGAAAAGATTATCCCAGAATTATCATCCAATATGCCTCCTTAACAGATCCTCTGTCAAGCGAAGTCCAGATACTCGTAAGCATGTTTGACCAGTTCTTTGATGATGATTATAGACTCACAGGCTACAATACCCAGACCAAACTGTACGATTCACAGGATGATCCAATTATGCACATTTCATTACGAAAACACGCCTATGCAAATATATTGAAAAATTCACCACCAAAACTAAAAGTTTTCAGATAAAAATTCAGATATTGTTCATATTACTGCTCAAAACATAGATTCTAAGTACTCGTTAGAACCGCCTCGCCGAGGTTCTAATGAATACCTCAACCTATGTTTTTGAGCAGAAAAAGAAAATAATATATACCCCTGAAAACCCCAGTTAACTATATAAAGGTGGGGTTTAAGGGGTTCAAAATTATATAGGTATGTAGTTTATATTAACCTTTGCCATTCTCTGGGCTAATGCAGCAGACATTCTGGAGACAATTCGTATAAAATGTTAAATCCTGTTTGCTGGGAAAAAGTCTGCTAAAAATTTTACCCAGGCGGGTTCCCTTGAGTACATTTAAAATGTCACGTACGAGGAAGTAAAATATTTTGCTTCGTCTACAATAAAACCGATTATCTCTTTGTTGACATATCACCAATATATTTTTTGTTGGTCATGATTACGATTAAGTTTGCAGTGGAATATGGGATACAATTTATACGAACAAATTCTACCCCATAACCATTTTCAAAATGTGGTAATAACCGCATTTTTATATCACATCTCGTATTATTTCAAATCGCACTAGTGGTATTTATTAACAAAACGAAAAGCTGTAATATAGAACCAGGGGCCCATGGGCAACGATTCGCTCACCTGATAATCTGCAAATGCCATGCAGCTTCTTCCAGTACTGCCACTGCAACTAGGACACAAATTTGACCATACCATAAAAAAGTCAAAGGTCATCCTAGTGTCATCCTTTCAACAAACTTAGAAGATTTTGAGTCCCTAATGCTGTATATCAAGATTCAGCCTCAGAGCTTTCTTAGTTCTGGAGAAGATTTTTACCATATATGACCATGGCAGCCATCTTGTTCAATAGCGCAGACCCTTTGAACAAATTGTCAACATCCTTTCGACAGAAGGCAGCCATCTTGTTCAATAGCGCAGACCCTTTGAACAAATTGTCAACATCCTTTCGACAGAAGTCCCCATGTGAAATCTGATGAAAACTGTTCAAGCGATTTCAGAGAAGAAGACATTTAAAGATTTCGCGATTTTATACATATATAAAGCACAGGTGCAAGGTCAGATAACCCCAAAAGTTTGACAGTAACTACTGTTTTGCTACTTTAATCATACGTTGTAAGTTTCAGCCATTAGGTTTTATTAATCATTGAGAAACTGATTTTTCAACATTTTCACCATATAAATATATGTGGGCGCAAATTTGACCTTGCTGTAAAAAGGTCAAAAATCAACCTACGACCATCATTTGAAAACAATTGGTAGATCTTGAGTCACCGATGCTAAGATTCAGCCTCATAGCTTTCTTGGTTCTGGTGAAGAAAATATTTAAGTGTTTCACCAAATATTGGCATGTCGGCCATCCTGTTCAGTGGCGCGGAACCATTCGAACAAATTGTCAGTACCCTTTTGCCAGAAGGCCCCATGTGAAATCTGGTGAAAATTGCTCAAGTGGTTTCAGAGAAGACATTTAAAAATGACACAATTTTAAACATGTATATAGTCCAGGGGCAAGGGCAGATAACCTTCGAATAAGGATTTTGATTGTAACTAAAGAGTTTTAATAATTTCATCATACATTGCAAGTTTCAGCCATTAGTCTTTAATACATTTTGAGAAAATGACTTTTCAACTTTTTCCCTATACAAATGCATGGAGGCGCAAACTTGACCTGCTGTAAAAAGATCAAAGGTCAGCCGTCTACCATCATTTGAACAAACTTGGTAGACCTTGAGTTCCCGGTGCTATATACCAAGATTCAGCCTCAAAGCTTTCTTGATGCTGGAGAAGAAGATTTTTAGTGTTTTACTATATATTGGCAGGGCAGCCATCTTGTTCAATGTTGCGGACCATTCGAAAAATTTGTCAATACCCTTTTGCCAGAAAGCCCCATGTGAAATCTTGCTCAAGCGGTTTCAGAGATGAAGACATTTAAAAATTAGAAGAAGACATTTAAAAATTACACAATTTTATACATGTATATAGCCCAGGGGCAAGGGTTGATACCTCCATGGACGACGGACGACGGACGGCAAATGACGGCTCAAGTGAGCTAAAATATTACAAAAATAGATGGCTTTTTCAGTCTCGCATACAATGCAGCTGCGTTCGAAATTAAACCCGCCTGATTAAATGCGCAGTGTGTACACCAGCTGTATAACAAGTGCATTGGTTCCGGAACATTACGGTACAACTTAGCTAAATCATCTGAATGGCACGCGCATGTAGCAAAGTATCTAGTTGCTAAGATTGCTTTTTCTCGCATCTCGGCTTGTCTCAACAGAATTCAAGAGAGATCATTCCTGTAAATGATTCTAGTCTCGAGTTACCTGCATTTTCATCAGTAACAGTATTTTCACATTTTCTCACAACTTTAAAAGCAGAACATGATATGATTTTCTATACAAAATCTGAAAGACCAGTTTGTCAATAAAATTCCCTGCAAAACATTTTTTCCCCTATTCCACCTGGCTGATTCATGACAATTACACAAAGTTGCTTCACGCGTAAATTATCTCCCTTGCAATAAAAACCAAAAGTGAACTTTCGTCGCTCGTAAAAGCCATCTCCGATAATTTTTTCGGAAATTTTAAACGGCTATTTGTTTGGACCTTTACAGAGAGTGCATGCCCAGAAAAAGATGCAGCAATTCTCATCATGTCAACAGAAAATGTGAGATAATTTCCTGTAGGATTTGCATTACAAACATTGTTAAGTTTGATCAAACAGCTTTCTCGATAAAAATGGACTCGTTCTGAAGTGGCGCAAAAGAAGACTTTTTGTTAATTTAAGAACAAATTTCAATACATGTCTAAGCGAATAGAGCGTTTTTGCCTAACAAAAGTGAAACAATATCGTAACTTTTGATTTTGACCCCTTCTGTTTTGAGAGTGACCCGTTTGATTATCAGGGCCCAGTTGTTCAAAGCGTCGTTAGCTAAACGAGCTCGTTAAGGGTTATTTCGTTAACTGTTTTAGCGGATTCAATACACAATATTCTGATATTTTTTGCTGAAAAACTGCAAAAGCTACTCACAATTTTTCAGCAAAAAAAATCAGCATATTTGCATATCAATCGATGTAAATTTTAACGAATCGTTAACTAACGATGTCGTTAGCTTTGAACAACTGGGCCCTGTTTGGCAGAAAAGGCTGAATAAATGTGTATCGTGTACAAATGATTGTCATTTGACGTCATTAACACATTTTTTTTTTAAATTTTACTCAATAAAAAGCCAATAAAGCGTATAAACATAAGCATTACGTAAACACGTGTATCAAATATATAGAAAATTTTACCTCCAAAAACTGAAAATTTTCAGATAAGAAGCTCTGATCTTTTTCATATTTCTGCTAAAAACATAGATTGTGGGTACTCGTTAGAACCGCCTCGGTGAGGCGGTTCTAACGAGTATCCACAATCTATGTTTTAGCAGAAATAAGAAAAATAATGTATACCCCTGTAAACCCCAGTTTTACTATATAAAAGTGGGGTTTAAAGGGGTCAAAACTATATAGGCGTGTTTTCGTGATGCTACAAAGTTACTTTTGGCAAGCTTGCTTTACCTTCGAAAGTACTCGTACTTCTTGTTTTTTGTTCGCAGAATCATACACACCCATTTATTTCTGATAATTCTCATAGACACACGTTGTAACAACGTCGCATGACGTTGTGTGGTCGTCGATACAACGGTAACAGACAAAGTAAGAAAAATTGAACCCAGGCCGCTTAGGTGACAAAGGAATGCTTTACCTGCCGCAGTATAAGCACTTATACATCCGAGATTTGAAAACGCCAATCACAACTGCAGCAAACGACACTTTTAAATTTTAACATTTTTTTTCTTAGAACATCAGTCTTAACTTTTCTTGTACAAGCAGACGATTTCACAAGAAATGTCAAAACTTATTTTCTGTGAAAAAAAAAAAAAAAAAAGAAAGTCATCTGCTACAAACTTTGCTTGACGCTTTAAGAATTAAGTTTTCAAGATGCAACAGGCATTAAGTGGGCCGCGCCATGCGCAAACGTCTTCGAGCATATTCGGACAGCGAAGGCCCAGATCAGCCTGCGCATCCGTGTAGTCTGATCAGGGCCTTCACAGTCCCTTACATAATAATTAGACATTATAGAATGCGTGAATGGTGAGCAAAGGACGGGACGATACTTTGCGCATGCGCAGGTTGATCTAATTGTGCATTTTGCGCATATTCGAAGGCACTGTTTCGCTATACGCGGCCCTAATCAGCGCAAAACCAGTGTTACTATCATACCGGGATTGATTGACTTGTGAGTCTTACAAGGTCTTGGCTGTCCGATTACAAAATGACTGGATCGACATACAGCAATGTACTCGCAGACATCAAAGGTCAGGTCACCTGGCTTCCGTATTTACTCAAAACATTGGAATACCTTTACTCCTTACCATACTTGTCCTAAACTTTGAACAACCAATTTGACCACCTCTTCATGTGTTAGAAATTATTGGATGCTTGGCAAGCAGTGTAGACTCTGATCAGACTCCAGAGAACGGGTCTAGTGTCAGTTCGACTACTTCGAGCAAACTCGGTAAATAAGGAGCGCCAATTTAGATAAGGATTCAGTTGGGACGTAAGAAAATCAACAGGTCTATGAATAAATGTGAATACCATGCATTTGTGCTATTTGATCTAGTTCGCGCTTCACAATTGTCTATATTTCCACAACAAAGTTCAAATACATGTAGTTCATATACGAACAGTGCAGCTACTGAAAGCACATGAATGCGCAGATTGATCGGGCATTATCGCATTGCACATAATGTAATGCAATGCACCAAGCTTTTTCTGTGTATGGACTGAAGTATGATTCGCAAAGCACGAAAAGCCCACTTGCGATTTGCGGACAACGCAGGCCTTGATCAGCCTGTGCATTCGCACAGGCTGATTTGGGCCTTCGTTGTCTGCTCACAGAATCAATGGATACTGAAATATGTGTCGACAAAAAGAGAATGCTTAGATTAGACTGCACGGATGCACATGCTGACCTGGATCTACGTTGTCTGCAAATTGCATAAGGGCGTTTATCGTGCATTGCGCATCAATCATATATTCGTAAGTCATTTACAACAACACAGACAAAATGTCATCATTGTGGACGTGTTTTGTATTTACTTTTGGTCTAGGACGTAAGTATGTTTTACTGTATAAAACAGATTTTATCATCTTGTTCAATACTGGCCATTAATGTTCTGTTTATACAGTCGTTCTGCGTCGTAGAATCAGTAGAATATTTCCTTCGAAGAAACAATATATGATACCATACATAAACAGCTGAAAACGATTATAATTATTTATAATTATAAATGTTAATATTCGGACAGATAGGCATGAGCAAACAATGTATTAATAAATGCTGGTTTCAACGACCTGACCGGGCATGGTCTATATATGAGCAAATGAGATTGCCTATCACTGTCAAAATGGCTCAGTCTATTAATAACTTTGGTTTATCAGCATTTCCGTTACGTTGGCACTCTCACTATTATTCAAAGAAGTTGGTTAATAAGTCGACATATACCTTTACTTTTTTTCCTGTCTAGAGAACTAGCTCGAAAGTTCTCGGATGTGGCGAGGGAACACAATTCCGTTGACACATTTTCTAGCTAATTCCCTAGATTACCAACCGTGTTGTAAGCGATGACAAGTAATTACAAGACAAAATATTTGGACGTAAACGTCTAAGTACCGGCGCAAATTTTGTTCTTGTTTACATAGAGATATGGGACAAGGGTATACTAAAGTTTAATAAGTTTCCAATGTAACAGGTAAAAAAGAACAGCATTGTGATTCTTTAATGTTTGCTTTTACAAAGCTTTATGCAATTTCTTGATTGAAATGAAAATAAAATAGACATTAATCTGTTTATAACACAGTTTGTTATATTTTTTTTTTTTTTATATTTGCCAGGATCGTCAATCACCGACGATCCCGGCAAATATAAAAAGTCCTTAGTGAGCTAATCGAACAGTCTACCATATATAAAAATCCAAAAATCCAAAGATATATTAGACCGGCGCGATTCCCCGCGCGCCGGTCATAATCTCCATACCGATATATGCTTCCAGGGGCGGTGCTTAACTGAACTCCTTCCGGTCAGAACGGAAAAAATTTCGTATACCAAATGTTATCAAAATAGCCCATATGCTTGAAGACCTACGGCTTTTTCCATATTTTCACATTTGTGATGTCGGCCTAGCCTTGATTATAGGGCACACTCCGAAAGTCAACCTTACGGTCGGTCGACAATTCTGCGGGTCGTGCAACTTTAGTTTATTTTATCTACCTCATTTTATGTGTCAGAATTTCAGCCCTTAAATTTCACTTTATAATAATCAAAAAAAAACAAACAAAAAAACTGATTGTCAGCACAGGTATTCAAACATATTTGTTTAACCCCTTTTAGATTAATAAACTCCCCACACTATATATTGGAAGAGTCCCACTTCAGTTTAAGTCTGTATGGCGATGTGTCACATTCCAAGAGAAAAATGGCTAAATTATTTGCAAACAGCGGATACCCTGAGCAGAATGCGGCGTCTGATCTGGGTTTGCACTGTTTGCAAATTATACTTTTGGGGCTTCCAACCTAAAATGGGTTAACCTTAAAAAAAAAAAGTACTTTTATAAATCATGTGTCTGAAAATTTAGGGTTAATCTGATATTACAGCAGAAGAGTGACAGTCTGTAGGATCAGTTTTCCGACTTGTTTAGGGAGTACTTGTGTTGTATATTGCTTCCTGTTTACGGTGGCCGAGCGGTGAGCGGTCCCGAGGTTGGATCACGAAGTCCTGGGTTCCAAATCCCGCTGGAGGTGGAATTCAGCTCATGACTGTACGGCGCTTCCATTACGAAAACATGCCTATTCAAATATACTGAACATTTTAACCACCAAAAAATGAAAATGTTCAGATAAAAATTCGGATATTTCTCATACTTCTGGTCAAAACATAGATTGTGGGTACTCGTTAGAACCGCCTCGGCGAGGCGGTTCTAACGAGTACCCACAATCTATGTTTTGGGGCAGACATAAGAAAAATAATGTATACCCCTGTAAACCCCAGTTTTACTATATAAAAGTCGGGTTTAAGGGGGTCAATATTATATAGGTATGTTTTCGTGATGATTGTACAGACCTTGTCATTATCATCCTTCCATCGTCTCGTTATGAAAGGGGCGTAAAACATTAACTCATCATCATTCTTCCTGTCTGATATTAGTTTATGACATTTTTGATGACAGTTTCGATGAACACAGAAACCCCTGATCTGTCCAGACTGATCTGTATCTTTATCTTCGTAGCTGACATCAGAGCAGTTTTCTCATGCTGTGATGCATATTACAAAATGAGCCACGTCATGTGAAAATGGCCTTCAGGATAAATCGAACATTAAAGATTCAAACCAGTCAAAGATACAAACCAGTTATCTGAGCCACTCGATCGGATAACGGCCTTTGAACGCTTAGCACTGAATAAAACTTTTAGCAGACGACATATTGAAATATTTAGTCTTTCTTTTCCAAGAAACCAGGTTTGACATTACATGCACATTGTCTCCGATGCAAACAATTTGCATGAAATGTCAAATCCTGTTATCTGGGTATTTTAGGTACGCCCAGCTTGCTTGAGATTTAGATATTCCTGGATAAAAACAGCTAAATTATTTGCAAACAATGGAGACCCTGATCAGACGCCGCATTATTCTGCGGCGTCTGAGCTAGGTCTGCATTCTTTTCTAATTTCCCTTTTTAAGGGTCTCCAGACTACAATGGGTTCAGACACAGCGTGTTCAAAATATTCGTTTCGATGTTGTTACGACATTTTGCTTGTTTGCTGGCTGTACTCATAGGTTATTACTCTGTTTTTAAAGTATCCGTCTTCGGCAGTCATTGTCCATCAGGAGAGAGTCCACTGAGTCACGTGTTCTGCGGCCGCGGCGGGACAGGATGTCCGACTGGCTACTCTTGCGAGATAGCACCAAATGATGCTTACGCTGTGTGCTGCCCTATTTTAGGTAAGGCATTACGAAAACACGCCTATTCAAATATATTGAAAATTTCGCTACCAAAAAATGAAATTTTCAGATAAAAAAAAAAAATCTGATATTTTTCAATTTCTGCTCAAAAACATAGATTGTGGGTACTCGTTAGAACCGCCTCGATGAGGCGGTTCTAACGAGTACCCACAATCTATGTTTTGAGCAGAAATAAGAAAAATAATGTATACCCCTGTAAACCCCAGTTTTACTATATAAAAGTGGGGTTTAAGGGGGTCAAAAGTATATAGGTATGTTTTCGTGATGGATGATTTAACCCATTAATACCTAGCGTTCCATAAATGGACATTGGCAAACCGTGTAGACCCAGATCTGATCAGGTCTATACGGTTTGCATTTAGGACAGGAATTACAATAAAACATGGTGACGATAAACACTAATCAGGCACTCCTTATACTGAAATGAACCGGTCCAAAGTGTTAAATCTAGAAGAGGTCGCTCAGCATTTAACTATGCGATACACTATCATTTCAAGATAAAAAAAAATCAACTATTTGTTTTATCCCAGCTGTATGTGTCTGAAAGGGACGTTTAGTCTGAGGGTTTTCTCATGTCATCCTATCGTATTTCGCCTATGTCCTCTGACAACAATTTGCCATACTTGTCAAGCATTGTCAAGGGCGGGTCTAAGATAACTAATGTTTGGGACTTGTCAAGCGAAAGAGTGCCTCCGAACATGTGCAAAATGCACAAATTCAGATCTTGCACATGCACAAGGTATCATCCGGCTCTTTGCTGTCAATTCATACATACTGTTGTATCCAATTATTCTGTTAGCGGACAGTGAAGGCCCTCATACTGCGTAGATGCGCAGGCTGGTCTAGGCCATCGCTGTCCGCATATGTCCGAAGACACGTTTTCGCATTATGCGACCCATTTAATCGCGGGTTAAAAAATTTTGAGGGAGTGCTGCATGATAACAAGATACCTTATTTACCCTAAATATTCGGTGGCCTAGTGGTTAGTGTCCTCGACCTTCAAGCGGGATATCGTGGGTTCGAATCCCGCTCAGATCGAGACAATTTGTAGACCATTAGTACACCTAGCTCATACTCGACGTGCCCTGGGTTGAGTATAAAGTGGACAGGGCGGCGCTTGGTGACAGACAGCGGCACAAAGTGTACATGTGTGATCCATGAAAGCAAGGCTGTACAAATGCATGTACATAACAATCGCGGTGCCTCTATGTGCTTCGGGTGCCTGGTAGCGTTAAAAATCCGCACAATAACAACCTAAGTATTCGAACAGACAAGCCTTTGCAGATAGTGTACAATCAGGTCAGGATCTACACTGTTTGCCACTCCCCCAGCAGTTTAGGTTAGCAAACTGGACTTGTTCAAATTTTAAGAGGATATGGCAAAGAGTTAAAGTTTGCGATTAATTAGGGCAAATACGGTCAAACTGGCTATTACGACCAATTTCGGCGTCAACAACAGCTCTCATATAAATTTCCACAAATCCTGCAATGAGCTCAAAGGACCGGGAAAAGTACACAAAGGTGAAGCACCACATGAGGTTCATCAAACAGGTAAAACGTGAAGTCTCTGGCGGACTAAAATAAAGGATAATCATCTAAAAGAGGAACACAGTTCCCATAGGAATACCAACAATTTGTCTATAAAATTTAGTGCCGTCAAAAAGATAAAGAGGGCTTACCACTTTTTTTTTGATGTGACAGAATTATATTGCTTATGTTTAAGTACTACAATGTTCCTGAGATCAAGTTGAGCGTTAAACATGGCCGTTTTGCTATATGCTGACAGCGGTGGCCAAGATCAACTTGTGCGGACAGCGGTGGCCAAGATCAACCTGTGCGGACAGCGGTGGCCAAGATCAGCCTGTGCATCTGGGTCCTTTGTTTCCTACTGACAGAAATAAAATATCGAAGAACAAAGAACACCTTGAACTAATTGCATGGATTTGCAGGCGGATCTAGACCTTCCTTGTTTAGTATGGTATAAGGATCATTTCCTTCCTTCCACATCACAGGAGGACCTTCTCATAACTCAGGTTTTCCAAGTATTAAGCGGGGATGGAGACATTTTCAGGAAGATAACTCTGTCAAAAATATTTTCCCACTTCTGATAAGTGGTCTACTCTAAAAGAAAAGAATTTGCTCCCCGAAGGGAGCAAATTCTTTTCTTTTAGAGTAGACCACTTTTCAGAATTTTGGTGTGCAGGAAAGTCAATAGATAGTCACAAAAGTTGTCTCCCTTGTTAAAAATGGCACATGTCGTCTGCCTTGTTAAAATGGCAGAAAACATACCGAGTGTACAGAGTCCCCAAAAGTCTCAATATATCACAACAGTACTTTTTTTTCACAGGCCAAATATCGACTTTGTGTGGTACAAAGGAACCTCTCATGGATGCTAATGGCAACAGACATTACTGTGGACGAGGTGGCACCCGTTGCCCTGACAACTACCACTGTCTTATTTCGCCGACGGATGCTTATGCTGTCTGTTGTCCCAACTAACCTTCTCGATTTTTTTAAACAAAGTATATTAGGCAAATAAATTTTGATGTAAATATGACAATTAAAATGCATATAAAATGATTAAACTCAAACTATTAAAACTGTAGTGAGCATTGTTTAGTAATATGATAGATACACTTCGGTGCCAAACATAATTCAACTTTTTTTAAAAAAAAATTCCATTGTATTTTAAGATTTGGTAGGAAACTAAATACGTTGCTGTGTCGATTACAGCAAAATGTATACAGATACAAAGAAAATTGAACAAACTGAATGCAGTATACCAAACATTTTTCAGTACTGCAGAATCCATTTAAAAAAAAATACACATCAAATCCGTACTAAAATTCTGAGAAATTATTTTTTTCCATCGACATCAATGGTGACGTCGTCGAAAACGCTCCCTCTCACCAACATTCGCTTTTAACCCATTTATGCCTAGCGTCCCATAAAAGGGGTTTTGACTTGTCACAGTATAGACCCAGTTCAATGCGGCATCTGACCAAGGTCTACACTTTTTGCAATACATATAAGAATTTCTGCAAGACATGGTTGTAATAAAAACTAACCAGACACTCCTTTTACTGGAATTGGACCGGTCCAAAAGAGTTAGACTTAGAAGAAGAACCCATTCGGCATAACTGGATTAAATGCTGCTACTCTGGTAAACCACAACAGTCATTACTTGGTAATAGTAATTGTGTTTCATTACGAAAACACGCCTATTCAAATATATGGAAAGTTTCACTTCCAAAAAAACTAAAATTTTTCAGATAAAAAACTCTTGATATTTTTCATATTTCTGCTCAAAACATAGATTGTGGGTACTCGTTAGAACCGCCTCGGCGAGGCGGTTCTAACGAGTACCCACAATCTATGTTTTATGCAGAAATAAGAAAAATAATGTATACCCCTGTAAACCCCAGTTTTACTATAAAAAGGTGGGGTTTAAGGGGGTCAAAATTATATAGGCATGTTTTCGGGATGGTTCAGCTTTTCAACTGGAAACAGGTTAGCAGACGCAAAGCAGTTTTTTACCTAACAGATAAGTAAGTAATGGGAGACAAATTTACGGCATCAGAGTGTATCACAATGTCCGTATTAACCCATTGTATGCTGAATAGACTCTCCCACAGTATATATTGGAAGAGTCCAATTTTAATTTTAGGTACGTGCGGCTATGAGATTTACATATTCCGAGAGAAAAATGGCTAAACTATTTGCAAACAGTGAAGACCCTGATCAGACGCCACGTTCTGCGGCGTCTAATCTGGGTCTGCACTGTTTGCCAGTTACCCTTTTACGGGTCTCTCGACCACAATGGGTTAACATTATTTCCAAATGAGGCAAAGGAGTATATAGGACTGTGAATAAGTGTCGTTATTGTTTAGCTTGAAATATTTCGGAAGCACCTTAATTAAAAATGTTTTAGAAAACAAAAGAGAAGAAGAAAAAACTGAATTCCCCTCACACATGCTATCCTTGAAAATGCGGGCAATGTCACCTGGTCACTAAACCTAATCAATACTCGGACAGTCCCCAAAAGTACATCAATGTTGGTTTAGACAGAAACCCACACCTTACCTCAAGGCGTGAACCGGGCCTTAGATATTGCAAGCATAAATTTGCGGTCGACGGCTCTGTCAAAATTGTTTTATCTCTCGCCTGAAAAAAGGTCTACCCTAACAGGAAAGCATTTGCACCCAGTGCAAATGTTTTCCTTTTGTGGTAGACCCCCTTTTTACAAGGGGATTGCTGTGCAGAAAAGCAAAGAGGAAGTTACTAATAGTTGTATCCTTTTTTTAAATGGGGGAAAATATATCAAGTATATTATATAGTAATCTTAAGTCGTGTCGCTGTGCTCATATACGAACACTTACTTGCACTGTCTAGCTAACAGAGGTACACAGTCTGTTCAGGACAGGAAGTCTGGATACTCCATAATCTACTCGCTGATCAGACTGTGCAGATACGTACTGACGTTCACCTTTGCTTCTCGCTAAACCTCTTTTTTTTTTCATTAAAACCATTCCACTCGAGTCTTTGTATTTAATAAGCCGCAAAATACAAACTTGTACCCATTACATGTACGAAAACAAGCCTATTCAAATATACTGAAAATTTTACCACCAAAAAATGAAAATTTTCAGATAAAAATGTTGACATTTTTCATATTTCTGCTCAAAACATAGATTGTGAGTACTCGTTTAAACCGCCTCTGCGAGGCGGTTCTAACGAGAACTCAAAATCTATGCAACTGAGAAATAAGAAAAATAATGTATACCCCTGTAAACCCCAGTTTTACTACATAAATATGGGGTTTAAGTGGGTCAACATTGTATAGGCATGTTTTCGTGATGCTTCGGACATGTGCGCCCAGCGAAGACACTAACAGATTACGGATGCGCAAAACTCCCTACCAGCGTTACAAAAGTGGTTTATGTTATATTTATATCGACATGATCATAGCATTTTGTGTCCTCAGCAAGGTTAACAAAATGCAGTGCAGCCGTCAACGCATTTTGTTACCATAAGAACACATTTTGTCAAGGCAACGACTCATTTTGTTAACGCAACGATGCATTTTGTTAATGGGTTACACGATGCGTTCGGTTAACGAAATGTGGCGTTACACGACTTTATACCCTACGTCAGGTGCCATATAGTGCCATACGGTATGAAAGCATCGATATGTACCTGACCAAAGACATAAGATAAAGAAAAGGAAGCTATACAACGGCTAGCTGGCCGGTCTTCGTGTACTCAAGATGACTCGTTCAGAGTATGCATGGTAATGAATTAACGGCGTACGAATATCCTGTTTAGGGGAATTTATGCATTTTCAGGGAGGTAACTCTTTCTCCTTCTGAAAATGGTCTACGCTAAAAGTGAAGAATTTTCTTTTAGCGCAAACCCCTTTAAAGAGAGTGATAGGTGTGTAAGCGCAAACAGGAAGTCACAAAATTTAGCCCCCCCCGCCCCCCCCCCCCCCCCCTTATACAAAATTGCGGGAATCTGTCAAGTGTATCTAGTCCCTTTACCTACGGTAATTTCGATTAGATCAGATATTTCGTATGGCTAAGCTCATTGTCCTTGAAAGAAAAGTGAAACTTGCAGAAGACTGAATAATAATTATAATTCATCAATTTGGTGAATGGACATGTCGTTTATCGGATTGTTGATTGTCTGTTCGGACATTAAACCCCTGCAAAACAAAAGAAAATAATATCTAATTATAATATCTATGGTAGCTACATGTACGGCAATGATGGTGGTAGTAGTAGTAGTAGTGATTGTGCTGGTGGCGGTGGTGATGGTGCATGGTAGTAGTAATGGTGACGGTGGTTGTAGTAGTAGTAGTGCTGGTGGTGGTGGTGGCAGTAGTAGTAATGGTAGCGTAGCAGTAGTGCTGGTGGTGGTAACGGTAATGGTGGTAGTAGTAGTAGTAGTGGTGGTAGTGGTGGTGGTGGTGATGCTTGATAGTATTCCTTGATGGCAGTTGATGGTAGTTATGACAATAGCAGTAGTAGTAGTAGTACCTGCTGGTAGTGGTGGTTGTGGTAGAAGTAGTGGTGGTGATAAAAGTAGTGGTACTGGTGGTGGTAGTAGTAGTGGTGCTGGTGGTAGTGGCGGTGATGGTGGCTGTAGTAGTAGTATTAGTGGTAGTGGTTGCATTAGTAGCAGTGGTAGTAGTAGTGTGGTGGTAGTGGCGGTGGTGGTGGGTGTAGTAGTAGCAGTGGTAGTAGTAGTGCTGATAGTGGTGGTGGTAATAGTAATAGTGGTGGTGGTGGTAGTAGTAGTGGTAGTGCTGGTGGTGGTGGTAGTAGTAGTAGTGGCGCTGGTGGTGGTAGTAGTAGTAGTGGTGCTGGTGGTAGTACTAGTAGTAGTAGTGGTGCTGGTGGTAGTGGCAGTGGTGCTGGTAGTATTCGTAGCAGTGGTAGTAGTGTTGGTGGTGGTGTTGATGGTGGTATAGTAGTAGTGGTATTGATGGTAGTGGTAGTAATAGTAGTAGTGAGGGTAGTGGTTGTGGTGGCGGTGGCGATGGTGGTGGTAGTAATAGTAGTTGTAGTGGTGGTAGTAATGGTGGTGGTGGTGGTAGTGGTTGTGGTAGTAATATTGGTGTTGGTGGTTGCGGTGGTGGCTGTGGTAGTGGTAGACGTAGTAGTAATATTAGTAGGAGAAGTAATAGTTATAATAATATCAATCGTGGCAGTGGTGGTGGTGGTAGTAGTAGTAGTAGTAGTAGTAGCGTTTATAGTATTAGTAGTAGTAATAGTAGTTGTAGAAGATGATGATGATGATGATGATGATGATGAAGATGTTATTATGATGATGATGATGATGATGATGATGATGATGATGAAAAAGTAGTAGCAGTAGCTGAGGTAATGGTGGTACATGTAGTAATGGTTCCGTATTTTAAGTTTTATCACTCTCTGGGCAGATTCAGAAGACGAGAAAATGATGATATCTTTTTTTCTTTCTCAGAAAATAGGCTTTGACATTTCATTACTGTTACAATTTATGTTCTATTTAAGTCTCACTTCCATACTATACGCATAGTATGTACATATGAAAATTACTAATAACTATAAAGTGGAACTATTCCGTTGAGGAATTACTGGAGACGTCATTTTAAAAGTGATCAAAATCTAAGAAACAAACCTGTAAACATAAGAGTATATATGATCACAATAAAGTATGTACTAAAACAAATACTTGAAACATCGAAATATTGAGGATAAAATGTGTAGCATTAGATGTTATGTTACAGAAGTTAAGAATTTCCGAGCAGGTTTTGGCAATTTGCATAAAATGTTGAAGTCTTTTTTCTGGGCAAAATAAGAAAAAAGTATTTCAAAATGTCATCTGCTGAATTTTTTACCCAGCTACTAAACGTTAACAAGGAACGGTAAGACAATTTGTATGGTAAAAGTCAGTGAGTGTACCTAGATGCAAAATTGATCAAGAACACTTGAAACAACTGTCCAAGGTGCATTAAATATTTACAACTTGACATGTTTATGTGTTATAAAATATTTATAATTATGCAAATATCATAAATTATGTAAATGCAAATACCGATTTTTTGTCTGATAGGAAAAAAGCACCTTCTTGCATATGTAAATCATTACGAAAACACACCTATTCAAATATATAGAAAATTTCACCACCAAAAACTGAAAATTTTCAGATAAAACTCTTATATTTTTCATATTTCATCTCAAAATATAGATTGTGGGTACTCGTTAGAACCTCCTCGGCGAGGCGGTTCTAACGAGTACCCACAATCTATGTTTTTGAGCAAAAATAAGAAAAATAATGTATACCCCTGTAAACCCCAGTTTCACTATATAAAATTGGGGTTTAAGGGGGTCAACATTATATAGGCATGTTTTCGTGATGTAACAGTCAGTATCCACAAGTTCGGTTTGCATTAAGGCTCTCTGATCGGGGCTTCTACCATCATCAATACATTTACGGGGAATGGATACGCATTCAGATGAGGTAACTCTGTTAAATTAATTTTAGAGAGCCAAGGACGCAAAGCTCACGCGGACAGCGAAGACTGATCAGACTGCGCGGATGCGCGGGTTGATTTGAGTCTTCGTTGGGCGCACATGTCAGAATGTACGTTTTCACACATTCCGACACAGATAATACTGTGCACTTATTTCGTGCAGTCTAATCGGAATCTTTATTGTCTGCTTGCAGACCTGGGCCCAGTTGTTCAAAACTTACGATGTCGTTAGTTAACGTATCGTTAAAACTTTGATCATTAAATATGGCATAATGCACTAATATTTTTGCTGAAAAAATGTGAGTAGCTTTTGCATTTGCAAAAGCTACTCACATTTTTTTCAGCAAAACTACCCGTGAATTAGATATTTTACTTACTAGAACAGTTAACATTTTGGCCACTAACGAGCTCGTTAAGCTAACGACGCTTTGAACAACTGGGCCCTGGCCGTCAAACCCACCAATTAAGGTCGCAATCACGGAAAACAACCCTCCCGAGGCACCGGACAAGAGCTGAATTACCGGAAATAACATTACATTTTCTTGTGATTGCTAATATATTGACAAAATAAAAAAGAAGAGACCCAGGAAATGTCACAATCACGAAGCACAGCGCCCCGCCCTCCCCCCCCCCCTCCCCCCCCCACCACACACACACACACGAAGCACCGAAAGAAGGAGAGATGAGGAAAAACAGTCGTTATTTAAACTTTTTATTTGCAAAGACGAATTATTGAGCTCCATAATTCGAATTAGTGATATCAATAAATGGGCCGAATTATTGATATCCATAATTTGAATTATGGATATCACTTATTCGAATAATAGATATCCAGTATTCTAAGTGATTTATGGATATCATTCATTCGAATTTTGGCTATCACGAATTCGAAATAGTGATATCCATAATTCGAATTTGTGATATCCTTGAATGGGCTGAATTAGTGATATCCATAATTCGAATTAGTGATATCCATAAATCGAATTGGTGACAGCCATAATTCGAATAAGTGATATGTATAATTAGAATTAGTGATATCCATAATTCGGTGAGTGCCCACAATCTATGTTTTTGAACAGAAATAAGAAAAATAATGTATACCCCTATAAACCTATATAAAAGTAGGGTTTACGGATTATGGATATCACTTATTCGAATAATGACTATCCATAATTGACTATCCATAAATAATTATGGATATCTACAGATAATTACGGATATCACTAATTCGAATTATAGATATCACTGATTCGATTTATGGATATCCATAAATAATTATGGATATCTATAAATCGGGAATAAATAGTAAAAAGGCGCCCCATAGAACTTCAACAGATGAATCGCCTCGAAACGGTCAGTAGGAAATTTGCATGGCCCAATTATAGTAGTGTTAAAAATCGGCCAGAATTTCATAGTCGATTATCGGTTTTGTAAAACCGACTGACCATCGACTGACAGTCGACTTGTAGAAAATGTACTCATTCTGATATAAGCTCTATTCCAGATACTTATTCATATCTTCATATCAATAAGACGTGTAGCCACATTATATTTGTTTTGTTTCTCCGTGAAAACATATGTTGTGGTTACACATAACGAGCGCCTCGCCTCACCAAAGCGCTTCTAATGAGCATCCACAACATGTGTTTTTATGCAGAGACAAGAAAACTATTAGGGCTTTTCGGCTAAAAAAAAAGTGCCTTATTCAGGCTTTTTTTATGAAATTTCTTCACCTGAATTCACCGCAAATCTTAAATGAGCCAAATAGATAGCTTAGTATTTCTTTTTTATACAACTTGTCTGTTAAAATAAAAAGTGAGAAAATATTAAAAAAAAAAAAAAAAAAAAAAAAAAAAAAAAAAAAAAAACAGAATTTTCCAATCAGTCGACTATAAAAATTCTTTCCGATCATTAGTCACAAGAGACAAAAGTGACTGATGATTGATTATAGTTGATCATCGGGACAACACTAATTCATAGTGTACACAAAATGCAAAGACGTTGATCAGACTGCACGGAAAATCATATATTTTTCCCCTTTTCAAGAACAAAATATTACCTAGAATATGACAGCAAACGCTGCGTCCGTCGGGATAACCGTAGCTACAGAAGTACCACTTTGGACATTGAGCACCGTCGACGTCACAATACCATGTGCCTCCGTTCTGTAACGTGGCGGGCTGACCAACGTCAAACATGCTGAACGGGCATTTGTAGTAACTTGGCGCTTGGTCGACTTTGTCGGAAACGTCGGCAGCTGCTGCAAGTATACAAACGTAGGAGATTTATGGTTGAGTCTGATTTTTCAAAACAATTCAAAAACGCAAAACGCTAGAAAGTGTTGTCGCAAGGTGCCAAAGAAGCCAAAAAAAAAGTGTCTTAAATTATGCAGATTTAGATCAGCCTGTGCATGTATCATCCGGGCCTTTACTTTCTATTAATACATTTTGTAGTACATGTATTCATTGATTCTATTAGCGGACAGTAAAGGCTCTGATCAGACTGCGCTTCCGCGCAGTCTGATCAGGGCCTTCTATGTCCGTACATGACCCGTAGGCAAATTTTCGCTTGGTAGGGCTTATGTTATGTGTACCTCATGTTCTCCCATAATATATAGGGAAAGCAGAGGTATGCAGGGGTATGATATTATAAGGTGGATTTTCAGAATTTTAAGGGTTTTAAACTAGCTTTTAAATGTGTGTTTTACCTCTAGCAACCTTTATAAACAGAAGTCTATGTTAATTTGTTTGATAACTAATATATTCCTCATTTCTCATATAATATGGTGAAATAGTCAAAGCTTTCATAGCTCCAGATGAGAGAGAGAGAGAGACAGAGAGACAGAGAGACAGAGAGACAGAGAGAGACAGAGAAAGAGAGAATCTTACCAAACGCAAACATGGTGCACCCAAGGAAAATGCTGAGAATTAGCCTTCTCATTTTCGTACCAATTTCTGAAACAGATACATAAAACGATATACTTCTCAAGATGGTCGAGGTGTCCTGTTGGGATAGTGAAGGTCCCACTCATCCAATAATAGTAGAGTTTTTATTTCTTTAACCCTTAAGCTGCCAATCACAACAATTGTCGTCTGCTTTGTCATCTGCTTGTGATTTTAAAAGTCATTTTTGCAAACATTGTGGACCCGGATCAGACTGCTCCTCTAGGAGCAGTCTGATCTGGGTCCACACTATTTGCCTGTATGCAGAAATAGGTTTGAAAAGTTTGCAATAATATCCAGCAGACGACATAAACAGACGACATTTTCAGATGCAGGTTTTCTTGGCGCTTTAAGGGTTAACGGTGTTGGTTTTCATCTGAAATCTCTATTTTGCAGCTCAGGTATTTGCGGACAAAGAAGACTAACACCAGACTACGTATTTTGTGCAGACGCCTGACAGGACGTACGGTTGTATGCTGCTCACATGCATAATGGCTCTAGAATATGTCGAGCTAGACAACGTTCCTTCAGATACGGACATGTGCGCCCGCCAAAAACTCAAATTAGCCTGCGCATCTTTGCAGTCTGATCTAAATCTACACTGACCGTCTGACTTGGCTATCTACAGACACTCTGATCAGACTGCACGGATGTGCAGGCTTTATCACTCTCCGGGCTGAAGGTACATGTATTTCTCTTTTTTTATCCAGACAATAGGCTTTGACATTACACCTGATGCCAAAGCATATTTACTGGGGAAAATATGATGAAAATATTTCAAAATGACTTCTGCTGATTTTTTTTTAGCCAGATTACTAAGCGTTAAGCACATGGAAGTCACTTGCAAGTCACTGAAGTGTAGGTGGCACAAGGGCACCTCGCGCAGGTTTCGTAGCTTGTATTAGTGTGTTGTGTGCGTGCGTCTGTGTATACATCTGTTCATGCCGCAATCCGAGATCCTAAATAAGAACGAAGCAATGTATACATCTAAAATGAAAGATCTTGTCGAAGCATGCATTTTGGTGCAAATTTGCCCAAAAATGCATGCTTCGACAAGATCTTCCGTTTTAGCTACAATTTGTCGTCTGCTGAAAGAAACAGGGACATACAGGGGTGCACATCGTTGAACCATTTATGCCGAGTGGACTTTCCTAAATTAACTCTCTGGACATGTTCATTTCCTCTATAGGGGTGTCTGGTTAGTTTTTATTATTACTCTGATTTTAGAAATTTCTGAACTTAATGCAAACATTGTAGACCCTGATCAGACGCCGCGTTCTGCGGCGTCGGTCTGGGTCTACACTGTTTGCAAATCCCTTTTATGGGACGCTAGGCTTAAATGGGTTAAGCACATTTTCAGAAGTTTTCAGATGTTAAATCAAATTTAAAGTATAATTTCTATCAATCTTTACTATCAATCCTTTATGCTACATAAATATCCCTCAGCGTACTTGATAACCAAATGTTCCTCCTTTTCTCCATGACGCAGTCGATGACGCGCCTGATTGCAGATCCAGGGATCACTTGTTCGAGTCCCAGCTCGGCCACATAATTTTCGTGGAAAGTTATCATACAATCATTTCTATGGTCATTCTCCCCTTTTCGCTAATTCAAGAAGGGCAGTTGTCAGTTACTAGGGAAAGTATGTGCACAAGTAGTGAGTAACCGTTATGGGGACCCAAGAAAAGTGTGAGAAGGTTGACTGACCGGCTCGACATAACCTTAACAGAATTGAATGGGCCGTAAAACTCCAAATCAAATATAAATGTCATGGCTTATGTAGTTCTGGATAAGAGGGATGTCTAAATATGTTTTCTTATTTCTTAATGAATATATATGTTGTGGGTAGTCATTAGAAGCGCATCTGAGATGCGCTTCTAATGTAAAAAAAATGCAATATATTATGGTTGAGAAATAAGAAAATAACAATATATTATGGTTAGGAAATAAGTAAATAGCAATATATTGTAGTTGAGAAATAAAAAAAATTGAAATATATTACGGTTGAGAACTTAAGAAAATAGCAATATATCATGGTTGATAAATAACAAAATAGCAATATATTATGGTTAAGCAATATGAAAATAACAATATGTTATGGTTTAAAATTCAGAAAATAGCAATATATTATGGGTCTGAAATAAGAAAATAGCAATATATTATGGTTAAGAAATAAGAAAATAGCAATATATTATGGTTAAGAAATAAGAAAATAGCAATATATTATGGTTAAGAAATAAGAAAATAGCAAATCAGAAACAGCAAAATATTATGGTTGAAAAATAAAAAAAATAGCAATATATTACGGTTGAGAAATAAGAAAAAAGCAAAATATTATGGATGAGAAATACGAAAAGAGCAATATATTATGATTAAGAGATCAGAAAATAGCAATATATCATGGTTGAGAAATGAGAAAAAAAAGCAATATATAATTGCTTAGAAATAAAAAAATAGCAATATGATATGGTTGAGAATAAAGAACAAAGCAATATATTATGGTTGATATATAATAAAATAGCAAAATATTATAGTTGAGAAATAAGAAAATATTATGGTTGATATAAGAAAATAGCAATATATTATGGTTGAGAAACAAGAAAATAGCAATATATTTTGGTTGAGAAATGAGAAAATAACAATATATTATGTTTGATGTAAGAAAATAGCAATATAGTATGGTTGAGAAATAAGAAAATAATATATTATGATTGAGATACAAGAAAATAGCAATATATTATGGTTGAGGATTTAGAAAAGAGCAATAAATTATGGTTGAGAAATCAGAAAATAGCAGTAAATTATGGTTGAGAAATAAGAAACTAGCAATATATTATGGTTGAGAAATAAGAAAATAGCAGTATTCAGGGTTGAGAAATAAAAATTGCAATATGTTATGGTTGAGAAATAAGAAAATAGCAATATATTGTGGATGAGAAAATGTTCTGGCTAAATGGCAAACTACATGACCTTGAACTGCACTCAAATATTCTTAAACTAAGCTCCAAAACGACTATCCTTCAACTCGCCATTTTGGGTCGTCCCTCTAGGTTCAATAACATGCATGTTGGACCGAAAGCCAGATTCGTGTGAGCAAACTGCACATGATAAACTGTCCAAATATATGTTACATATAACAAAACAATAACAATGGAAATAGGCCTACCGTCCGATCCAGCTACCATTCTACTTAAATCTACATGGGACCTTTATCGGCTCGATAGGAATCCTGTCGGGCCGATAATGGTCCGATATAGATTAAGTGATCAAACTGCTCAGGACAAACTGTCCAAATACTTTAAGTTACATACAACAAAACAATGAGGATGGAAGTATCGTCGATCTAGCTAGCATTCTACTTAAATCTACATTGAACCGTTATCGGTCCGACACAGGATTTCTGTCGGTCCGATAACGGTCCGATAAAAGTTTAAATAGAATCCCAGGGGCACATGATTTTAATACAATGTCGCATCAACGTCGATACAGCACATGCCGTTGCACCGAGGTTGATGTGACGTTGTCTTATGACGTTGCATCGACGTTGATGCGACGTTGTCTCAACGTTGCGTGCTCAATGAAATGCTAGCTGGAACATGCCATTTTAGTATCCTGATTTTAACTCACAAGATATAATAGTATATCTATAGTAATGTCCTCTAAAGGCAAAATTACCTGAAATATAAACCAAAGGTATATGAGGTTTGGTAACTTAAGCTTCTAGCATGTATTTTAGATAAGAAAGATCGTTGGTTGTGTGATAAGGTGACTGGCCAATAACATTGCAATCTTCATGGCACACTATTCATATCAGTACATGTTAAGGACTTTCTGAAGGTCACAGAAATATATATATGCCATATACGGCTACTCCAATTTGTTTAATGTTTGGCTATTCTGGGTCCGCACTGGGTGACAGAAAAGTGAACATGGACGGACAATATCCCCACCATTTGTTCATATTTTTTTCTAAGAACGGTAGAACCTGTTGAAACGTCATGTGCCCGCTGGGAAGTGATTGTGATTTTACAGTTTTATCTGTTTCCTTTTGTTTTTCTCTCCCTCCCTAAGGGAGACGGGTCGACATGACTGAAATAACTGTCAAACGTCAGCAGGTTTGAAAACAGGAGTCCCTAGGCCATTTTCTTGAAAAAGTGGGAGTCCAAGCATGTAGTTTTGCTACATTTTTCTGAAAAGGAGGAGTATCAACAACTAAAATTGGAGTCCAGGGCCCGGTTGTTCAAAGCTAACGATGTCGTTAGTTAACGAGTCGTTAAAATTTACATTGACTGAGTGATATGCAAATATGCTGAAATTTTTTGCTGAAAAAATGTGAGTAGCTTTTGCAGTGCAAAAGCTACTCACATTTTTTCAGCAAAAAATATCAGAATATTGTATATTGAATCCGCTAAAACAGTTAACGAAATGACCCTTAACGAGCTCGTTAAGCTAACGATGCTTTGAACAACTGGGCCCAGGGCTCCATATTTGGATGATCGGATTGTTTTACCTGTTCTGTATTTAAGGGAAATAATTCAATCCGTAAATGTCGCACTTTAATTGGATTACCTCCCCTAACCGGATGTTCAGATTTGCCTCACAACAGTGTCAACAAAAACGTGAATGATGAGAAGATAGCTGTCTTTTAACCAATTTTAATGAAGTTAGACACCTGAAATCATTTATCATTATGGCACCAAAAGATAATTACAAGGTGAACTACGCTACATTCCTAAATATCCTAATTATTTTCATTTATATTCCGAAAATCATGTAGCGATCAGGTGCACTTAGTTTTATAAATATTCATTGAGGTGGGGTAAGTGTCAGTTTCGTGGGGATGCATCCTGTAGATATGATCTGTTTTCCTTGTTGAAAAGTTCTAAAACTCTGGCATGATTACATCAAACCTCTGAAGTAAATCAAGCCAAAACTGACAGCAAGTCAGGTGCTAGATTAATATACCAAACAGTAATCTGAGCCTTCTCTGACTTGAAAAGTCTTTTGATATTTACTGAATGGCGGCTTTAGCCAAAGACACCAAATCAATAAAATGGCTTTGAACAGCCAGAAAAGGCTCTGGTTAACTAAACAGTTTAATTCGTTGAGCTGACCCTACTGGTACTAGGTTCCTGGTTTGATCCCTGCTGTGGCGGTACATAGAAATACCGGAACACACCGAAACACCGGAACACACTGGTAATTACCGGAACACACTCCAATTTTTGTTTATTTTTTATTTATTTTTTTATTTTTTGGCTCATTTAATAGTATTTTGGGGAAATATGTGGCCCTTTTATATATGCTGTGTCTTATTTTATCATTAGTACCCCGTGAACATAATCTATTAACGTTAGCTCAAATGAGCATCAAATATTTATTATTATTATTATTATATGGCAGTTTGATCCGGTGAATTGTTCTCATGGTGAAGTTATAAAATAAATTCACTTCTCATACTTTTTATTTTTATTTTGCTTTAATAATAATAATAATAATAATAATAATAATATTATTATTATTATTATTATTACTTTTTTGTATGTGTGGTGGTGGAGGGAATGAGGGTGGGGTTTGCTGGCATATGTGGTCCGTTTATGTATTAAACTTCAAAGGGGAATATTAATAACGAAAGTAAATTATAACGACATTATCTTTCTAGCATCTTGTTGATTTTTTCCTGTCTCTGTCGAATTTAGCCTTTGTAAGGCCAGTAGGCTCACTTTTGGAGAAGTCGGCTCTGAGAAGAATCTCTGCAATATATACTCACCGCACTCCAACATCTTCAAACTCCTTAAACAGACTACAGATGGTTTTTTTTTGTTTTTTTTTGACACTGATTGAGTCGATGTACTCAGTAAATGACATCAGTGAATTAACTAACATAATTTGATTCCACCGGTTACAATTGAATAACCCATATAATCCAGTTCATCCCCGCCAATTACCTCTTTACCACCTGGTGATTTTTGTGTATTTAGCGGTAGCGAATGCGCGCTGTGATATGCGCTGGGGGTTGTCTGCATCGGGTTTATTGACAACTGATTGTGTGCCGTAATTATTTAATTGGCTACCAAGCTAATTATAAATGATTTTTTGTAGACATAGAATATAAATAATAAACCAAGCCAAATAAAAAATAAAATAAAAAAAAAATATATATTCTGAAATTTATAACACCGGCATCAGTATCGAAGTATTGCAATTTCTTTTATGAAAATATGTGATATACTCAAAGTTACTTTGATGCACACATATAGCGTGCGCGCTATAAGTTTGTGCGTGCACGCATGCATCTGTGTGTGTATGCAATTAATTAATAGTATGCCTAGAATTCACTTCAAATGTTAAATCCTATAGTAGCACGAAAAGAGTTAAAAGTCTTATGTAGATTGTCACATGTCATATTTTTATTGCTTTATTTTTTTAATAAAAAAAAGGGGGAAAAAGCCTGTTCCAAGCCAAAACTGTTCTATGTAATGCTGGGGCAAACAGTGTAGACCCCGATAAATGTAATTAAAATCCCCTAGATACCTGATGGGTCCTGCAGCCATAATTTTTGGGCAAACATTGTCGACTCCGATAAGATTGTAGATTACGCATACATTTTTATAATTATGAAAACGTTATCTTTCTTCTATTAAAAATACCTATATACCTGTAACTACTTAAATAGTGTTGACTGGGCCGTTGAACCCATGCTGAATTTGATATCCTTATTTTTCAGAGAAATAACACCTGTCATTGGATGTGCTTCATCTGCTAGGCAGACATTTAACATGAAATGTCAAACCTTTTTTCTCTAAAAAATGTCAAATATTTTACCGGACGGATATTCCTAACAAGCAATTATCCCTGAATTATGGTGTATATATCCCTTGGTACTTGTTAGACTGATCTTAGTCTTCACTGGCACCTGTTTGATTTTTTTTGGAAAGGCTGTGTTGTTACTCAATTAAAGTATTAATCAGTCGCTTATCAGATATTAATAAGAGGCACACTTTAACCGCAGGGTATTAGGATTTCAAAGTGGCGAAAACTCTATTTCCAATCAGGCGCTGATTAGATCAGCGTGTGACAATCATAAACTAAACGTCTATAATAATTACTTGTGAGTATTCAGGCCCAGCGGACCGGAACACATTTTTGTAAAACACTTGAATGAGGTTAATTTATTGCAAACTTAGATCAGATTTGATATCAACAACATTCTACATACAAACAAACACTAATTAAGTTATAAAAACAAATTTTAATAATATAAAATAAAAATTTAAAGTGTGTTCCGGTAATTACCAGTGTGTTCCGGTGTTTCGGTGTGTTCCGGTGTTTCTGTGTACCCCTGCTGTGGATACCAGTTTATTTACATTATCCTTGTCTGTTGCTGTCATTCATATTAAACCATGAGTTGCACTGATTTCAAAATAAATATCCTTGTTAGAAGACAAATAGTGGAACAGGTAAATTTTTACAAATTTGGAAGGCCTAATTTTTACAGGGAATATGCAGCCAGCCATGGTACCTCTTACCGCTTATATGGTCATTCTTATTGCATGTTACAGTTTTCACTATAGGAACTGCGGTTCATAGAAATACCGGAACACACCGAAACACCAGAACAAACTGGTAATTTCCGAAACACACCCAAAAAGTTTTTTTTTTCTTTGCTAAATAAATAGTTTTTTGGGGGAATATGTGGTCTTTTTATATATTCGGTGTCTTATTTGGACCATTTGTAACATGTGAACATACTTTATAAACCTTAGCTCAGATAAGCATCAAATAGTTAATATTATTATATGGCTGTGTGATCCTGTAAATTTTTGTCATGATGAGTTTGGTATTAGAAAGTTATAAATCGTATTTTTACTTCAATCACAAAATGTTATTTAAATCCTTAATAAATATTACTATTAATTTTATAATGGTGTTAGCTTGCATTAAACCTCCTAAGGGAATATTAATGATGAGATTGAACAATATATTTATAAAGACATTATCATAAAGGGACTGGAATACAGTTTTATAAAACACTGGAATGAGGTTAATTTCTTGTATGTTAAGATCATATTTATTATTAACAACATCCTACACACAAACAAACAGCAATTAAGTTATAAAAACGAACTTTAATAATAAAAAATGAAAAAACTTAAAGTGTGTTCCGGTAATTACCAGTGTGTTCCGGTGTTTTGGTGTGTTCCGGTATTTCTACGAACCCAAGGAACTGGGTTCAGGTTTTAAAAATAGTCACATTTTGAGGAACATTGTCCATCCATCATCACCTTCAGTCATGTCCAGTAATTGCCTCTTACAGAATTGAGTACCGTAAAAAATCTAATTAATGCCCTGGGCATTTATTAGAATCATGCCCAATCTGAGAGAAAGGGGTGGGCACTTATTGGAGGTTGCAGTTTTATGGGGATAGCCAGAGTTCATGCCGCCATCTTCTTCAAGGACTATATTACAATCTCCGTGTCTTTAGTTCTCTCCTTGTCCAGTAGAACTGCCTATTATAGTATTTGCTGAACAATGGCATAGTACATGTATACCATCAGGTCCGAGAAAATGCCTGTTCTTTGGTCCGAGACTGGTATTTGAAGTGCCGGATTGATTTTCATTTTCAGAGAGACATAAAAAATGGGTCCATAATTATTCAAGTTGTCTGATGTTTGATTTTAGAATTTATGAAATATAGAAATATATCTGGAGCTGCGCAAACTTCTAAACAAACCTTTTATCCATACATAATCCAACTGTGTACTTTACCAGAAATGGCCTTGAGCGTGTGCTCAATATGGCAATGCCACTTGATCTGCATGTCAAAAATTAACCTTTATCACAGTCTGGGCAAATTCAGTGGATGACATATTGGTTTAAACAAAATTTTATATAACTCCAATAGATGAACAACACAACTGACACAAATTGATGATATTTTTCCATGTTTTCTATGCATACATAGAATATACACCTTCAGCGAAAAATAATTCACCCAATATGCTTGAAGTAGATGATCTGAGATTTACTCCACAGATGCCGATGCCGATATCTTAGTATGGGCTGTTGAATGTAATTCCCCATTTTTTAAATAATTTCCTCAAAAGATTTATATTGCTCATGAAACACAGAACACAGAAAATGCAAAGTTTGCTTATCTTTTTTGAGTTATTGAATTCTTAAAGGTTCCATATACCTAAAACATAGACATTTATCCAAGACAGGTTTAATCAATTGATACATAGTATTAATAAGAAGATCATAAAATGTGGCATCTGATAGCCTGTAAAATTTCAGTTAGTCTTTGTTTTTTAGTCGTTTTTGAACTGGATCAAAAATGAAATGATTTTTTATCATATGTATCTCTGAATTCATGTTGTCAACACTAATTCAGAGATACGATAAAAATCATTTCATTTGTTGTTATATTAATTCAGACACAATTATATTTCCCGTATAAGGGCAGTCTGGACTGTGCAACTTCACAGCCTGATCATGACATTCTGTTTGTTGTTTTATTAATTCAGACACAGTTATATTTCCTGTAAGAGAGCAGTCTGCACTGTGCAACTTCACAGCCTGATCATGACATTCTGTTTGTTGTTATATTAATTCAGACACGGTTATATTTCCTGTGTAAGGGCAGTCTGGACTGTGCAACTTCACAGTCTGATCATGACATTCTGTTGTTATATTAATTCAGACACGGTTATATTTCCTGTGTAAGGGCAGTCTGGACTGTGCAACTTCACAGCCTGATCATGACATTCTGTTGTTATATTAATTCAGACACAGTTATATTTCCTGTGTAAGGGCAGTCTGGACTGTGCAACTTCACAGCCTGATCATGACATTCTGTTGTTATATTAATTCAGACACAGTTATATTTCCTGTGTAAGGGCAGTCTGGACTGTGCAACTTCGCAGTCTGATCATGACATTCTGTTGTTTTATTAATTCAGACACAGTTATATTTCCTGTGTAAGGGCAGTCTGGACTGTGCAACTTCACAGCCTGATCATGACATTCTGTTTGTTGTTATATTAATTCAGACACAGTTATATTTCCTGTATAAGGGCAGTCTGGACTGTGCAACTTCGCAGTCTGTTCATAACATTTTATTTGTTGCTGTATTCTACAGCTTTCTAGTAGCTAATAGCCTAAGCCCTAATCAATCTCTGCACCATTTCTGTATACATATGCCCTGCAGGACAAACTAGACTTTTCCAGTGCAGGCACACAGATAGCTGCAGGGGTCATCCTAGAGCTTTGAGAGAGGGAGAAGTTTTGTGACAATTTCAGGGAGATGTTTTGGTCCAAGCTTTGGATTTCCCTATACATTCCATACACTTTCACTTCTCCCTCAGCTCAAGATAGGGAGGTCAGCCAGCTTAGGGAGACTTTTTCTCCCAAATTGCCCTCTAGAATGACCCCTGTAGCTGTAATGACAACTTAGTTTGTTTTTCACAAATTTGAAGGACAACAAACTCACTTTAAACAGCTATGTGTATATTTACTGAGGAGATTTCTATTAGCTTTATCAAAAAGACTTGATTAATGAAGATAACAAACCTTGAGGCTTTCCAAATGTTTTAGGGGAGCAGAGGAATCAAATTGTATCCTGGGAACCAAAAAAGAAAATTGGGCAAAATTAGTTTAGTGTACAATGAAACAATGAAATTAAAACTTTTATTCAGAACAAGGAAACAAGACAATTTATTTCAAGGGAACAGGTACCCACATACCTCACCCTGGGGGAGAGGCTAGAGAACTTGTAAATTGTTTTGCTGGATGATTCAAAGAATGTTACCAGAAAAAGCAAACAAACCTAATTCCTTTCAAACAAACAATATTCCGTACAAACAAACAATATTTATATCAAGTAAAATACATGGAGTAGCAACAAAATTGATAAAACACCAACAGCATTTGAAACATACCAGGTAGTAGGGAAAATTTCAAGGTCTTTTTTTTTTCTTTTCTGGCATTAAAAGATAAAAATGGTACACAAAGACTGTAGAAAGGTCCAAAGTAAGATGTTTGACAATGATTGGACATTTGAAAAGCGGTTTAATAAAACCAGACAATAGCCTGTTGTGGCATATATCTATCAGCAGGTAGCCAGGTTCACTTGGAACTGTGAATTTTCATATCTTCTCTGTTCAAAAGTTGCTGGTTATTTTATCTTATTTACCATTTATTTATAAATGGAAAGAAACCTTTGTTTTCTTTTACTTGGGGCATCATTATATTGGCACATCCCTTCCCTCAGAATGACGGGTTAAATTATAGTTTACATGTAATTACATGTAAAACAGCATGGCATTACATGTAGATTTACTACTTCTACGCGTAAAACCACGTAATGACATGTAAAACCATGATAATCCTGTACAGGTTTGGCAAAATGCGTAAAATTTTACATGTATTTATGTGTCATTTGTGGACTTAGAAAAAAATAACCTGGCAAAATATGGCATTTATATAACTTTATCAAAAAAATGTCTGTAAAAGAAGCCAGCTCTGGACTTAATAATTTTCAACACGTAAAAATGCGTAAAAATAAGAACTTTGGAGTTTTTGTGTACAAGATACTGTTGTCTGATTGGTCAGTTTCAAACTTTAGTATATTCAGTCTCAAAACATGAAGTCACATGGAGCACTGGAGTTTATAAAATGCTGTTCTTTTCAAAACATTTTGCTATAAAATATTTGAACACAGGAGGATAGCTTAATAAAAAAATGTGAGTTATTTTAATACTTTCTCAGTATTCCATTTTGATGCATTATAAACTGGCACCAAACGGCAGCTAAGCTTTTGTGGTAGTTTCTTATGTACATGTAGTGGGTGGGGTAGATCAGTTTTCTTTTGAATTTCATTCAAAATTATTCTACTCCTTGGTGTTTAATATATGTCATGTTTTCAATTGGAAAAATTAACATTTTTAATACTGCTTATTAACTGCTTGAAAAAAAAGATTATTTATTCAAGGTCTATGGCTTCTAGTTAATTTATTTTAATTAACTCTTAAAAATTGGACACCAAAAATGTAAAAAAAAAAAAAATAGGTCTGAGCAAATAATGTAGATTTGGATGAGGGCACTCTGTTGTGCACACATTTTTTTTTTTTTTTTTTTTTTTTTTTTTTGTTAATTTCAAAGATTTGACCTAGTCTTTGACCTGACATGATTCAGTTTGGAACTTGGCCTAGTAATTGTGAAAACAAACTTTATCACAAAGTTTCATGATGATCCACTGAAAAATGAAGCCTCTATATTGTGTACACAAAGTTTTTCACTGATTTGACCTAGTGACCTAGTCTTTGAACCAACATTACCTGTATCAGATCTTGTCCTAGATATTATCATAGAAACATTTGAATGAAGTTTCAAAAATATTCAATGGAAAATGAAGCCTATAGTGTGTGCACAAGGTTTTTCTTAGATTACACCTACTGACCTAGTTTTTTGCCGGAAGTGGCCCATATTTGAACTTGGCCTAAACACTGGCAAAAAAAACCATTCTGACAAACTTTTGTGAACAGTCTTGAAAAATGAAGCCTCTATTGTGTACACAAGGTTTTTCAATTATTTGATCTAGTAACCTAGTTTTCAAACCCACATGACCCATATTTTAATTTAACATATATAGTCTTCAAGCAAACATTCAAACAAAGTTTCATAAAGATTCGATGGAAAATGAAACCTCTATTATGTACACAAGATTTTTCTCAGATTTGACCTTGTGACCTAGTTTCCGACCTGCATAACCGAGATTCAAACTTGGCCTAGATATTTCATGCAGATAAACATTCGGAGAAAGTTGCATTAGATTGGATCAAAACTGTGCCCTCTAGAGTGTATATGCAAGCAAAATTTTACAGACAGATGGACAGACTGATGGATGCATGTCCCAACGTACAAGGAACATCATGGTATATCCCAAAAGCTCACCATAAGCACTTCTTGCTGAGGTGACCTAAAAGTATCACAACTACATCTGATATTACTATGAATTTCCCATTTACATGTAGAGTTTTATTACATGTAGAGCCGGCCTCAGTGGCTCAGTTGGATGCGCTGTACAACTGGAGACCAGGAGGTCGCGGGTTCAACCCCTGCCGAGGTCGGCAACATTCTTTCATGGAGATTTGATCATGAAATATTTTCTACTGTCATTCTCTCCCTTACGCTGATTCAAGAAGGGCAGTGGTAAGTTTCTGGCTAAAGAATGTGCACAATACTTATTACAGGTAACTGCTTAGAGGACTAAGCCTGCCCAGTAAACATGTGGTTAGGTAAACTGACCATGCTCGACATGACCTCATTGGGTTGACTGGGCCGTAAAACCTCAACAGAAACAATTTACATGTAGAATTTTACATGCAGAAATTTATGCGTAAAATTTTACATGTAGAATTTTTATGCGTAAAATTTTACTTGTAGAATTTTACGCATAAAATTTTACATGTAAACCAAATTGTATTCCTAGATTTACATGTTGAATTTTACGTTTAGAATTTGACATGTAAATCTAAAAAATTTGTGATCTTGACTACATGTATTAATGCGTCAAAAATACCTGTTCATTGAAAATTGACATGTAATTACATGTCATTACGTGGAAAAACATGTAATTACATGTAAAATTTTACATGTCAAGTCTCTTCTCATCAGTTGTTCTCTCCTTTTTGATTTTTATGTACTAACACGTAAAAGCCCGTAAATGGATGGGCCAATACTCTGCATTATCTGGCATTACATGTAAAGACATGTAAATACATGTCTTTACATGTTTTTCTGAGGAAAGGGTAATGCTTGTACAAAATTAGTTTTGTTACTTCCCTTTCAGACATTGCATATTCACATTCAAATAAAGTTGTGTATCAGAGGAGTTGTTAAGGAGAAGAATTATTTGGTGATAATTCTAGGATAAGTTCTCTTATTTCTCCATAAAAACATATGTTGTGGGTACTAATTAGAAGTGCCTCACATTTAAATAATTGCATGTAGATTATGCCACATGACTTTCTCTGTCTTCAGTGTGCTGTGTTCCCATGTGGGGTAGAATTTGCTATCAATGCCAAACACCAGGACAAGTTTCTGTTTCATAGGCAGTGGTAGATGAGAACTTTATCATGGGGTCCACTTTGAGGTTTACAGTGTGTATTTGCCAACCCAAGAAACTCTCTAAGTACCCGCAGAAATAAACAATCATGGGTTTTCGAAAAATAAACTCTTCTTCAGTTTTTTTTGTGATCTTGATACCCTATTTAAGTGCTTACCTCATGTAGCTCTGAAAAAAAACCAACAAAAAAA
This sequence comes from Anodontia alba, assembly GCA_964016985.1. NCBI lineage: Eukaryota > Metazoa > Mollusca > Bivalvia > Lucinida > Lucinidae > Anodontia > Anodontia alba. The sequence goes on along the minus strand of OZ024828.1, from coordinate 49,000,623 downwards.
CAAACAAAAAAAAAAAACACTCTTTCTGTCAGATTTTTGAATGCACATACATATCCAGTCAGCAACCAGTCCATCTGAGGAACATCAGCCCTCTGCTCTGCTAGGAACTTTTTGTGGCTGTCTTGGTACTTTATTTTCTTCGTTTTCCCTATGTATGTATTTAATCTCACTTGGGATAATCATCATCATCATCATCATCATCATATTTTTTATTAACATGCATGTACAGGGGCAACATCCACATCAGTGGGCCCCCTTCCAGGTAGCTGGCTTCCTGCACACATGACAGATCTCACACCATATCTCCAGGTATGTCTATCATGAGGGTCGATAGCTGAGACTCAGCTATAATAATCCACTCTCTGCAATCCCTCTCTGTCAGCTACTTCCATGTCATCTTGGGCCTCCTAGGCCCACACTTTCCATCAACCTGTATGTCAAAGGCTGTCTTCACTGCACCGTTGGGGCGTTCAACATGTCCATACCAACGGAGCCTTCTCTTCTTCAGAATGAGGTCCAGATCCTCAATGCCAAGCTGCACAAATAGCTCATTGGATCTGGTGGTGACAACTAGTGTCTTGCGGCTTGACATTGCAGATCTGTCTGATCATTGCCATGTCATTTTGCTGCAGATGTTGGAGGTTGGCTTTGTCAGTGGCTAAGTCTCACTGGCATGGAGCATTGCGCTCGGCACACAAGAGCTGTACACACGGCCACATGTCTTGAAAGAGAGATGGCAGGAAGAGAGAACTGGTAGCAGTTTCTTGAAATTCTACAAGATGGTTTTCACACCTGTTGTGGTTGAAAGTTCACAGCCACCGGCTGTTGAGAGCATGTCTCCTAGGTAGCAAAAGGATGCTTCCACCGTCAGCTTGTCAGGTCGGATGGACTTCTCTGTGGTCTGCTGTCCAAGGGGTGTGCAGTTCCCTGGCACCATGTACATCTGTAATCAGATTCCCTTGGTCAAGTGCTTGAGCCCACTGCATATCTTGTGCACCCAGTGCTTGCAGCCGTTGCAGAAGATGCTATTGCTGCCCACTCCAGTGTGACAGATGGCGCATGGAAACTCACTGAACTCTGCAGGAGGTCCAGGCCCATACCATAGATCATGATCTTCATCTTTCCAGCATTTACTCTCAGTCCTTTCTCCTCCATTGCTTCTTTCCAAGTCAAGAGCCTCCTGACACATTCCTCGAGTGATTCAGTGATGATGAGAAGGTCACAGAGCCTTGGTGAACACCAGCCTTCACTTCAAACTCTTCACTGTACCCCTCACCAACACAGACATGTTTTCGATCATTGGCATACATCCCCTGCACCTGTCGCACAATCCACTCCTCCACACCACGTTTTCTCAGTGCCCACCAGATGACCTTCCGAGGCACTCGGTCAAACTCCTTCTCCAGGTCTACAAAAGCCATGTAGAGTCTCTTGTTGGCAGCTAGATACTTCTCTTGCAGCTGCCTGACTATAAAGATTGTGTCTGTTGTGCCTCTACCTGGGACGTAGCCAAACTGACGGCATCATCAATTGACACCATCTGTCTGATGGGGCCATCCACAATCCTCTCCAGGACCGTCCACAATCCTCTCCAATCCTCTCCAGGACTTTCATGACCTGCTGTGTTAGCTTGAGACCGCAGTATTACCCTTTCCAATGCATCCCCCTTACTCTTGTAGAGGCAGACAATGAAACTCTGCTCCCAGTCAGAGGGTACCTTGCCTTCGCAAATGATTGCAGCTGCAAGGTCACGGATCATGGAGGGGTCCTTGTCACCGGCTGCTTGTATCGTCTCCACCACTAAGCCTGATGGGCCCGGTGCTTTGCCCACCTTCAACTGAGAGATAGCCTTCTTAAACATATCTATGGTGATTGGGATGGGCGGGCCTTCCACTGGTGGTTTGTCAGAAAGGTGGTCTGAGTCCCAGTCAAACTCAACATTGAGAAGCCTTTGGTAGTGCTCTAACCAGGCCTTCTGCTTTGAGTCTTTGCTTATTGACATATCCCCTGCATCATTCTTCACCAGTTTGTCGCCAACAACATTAGCGTTCTGTCTTCTAAACTGGTTAGCTGTTCTGCCTTTTGGCTGTTGCAGATCTGACCTTAATCAAACATTAATAATGAGTCACTAAGAAAAATATTTTCTATTTAGAGTACTTCTGAAATTTGCATGAATAAAACAATATGTCAATATGAAAATTGAAATTCAGACTTTAAGCTTGCACTGGATGATGAAAAACAGAGACTATTTTAATGTCTCAGAGGAACCCTTTAGGCTTCACAGACATTAAAATAGCCTAATGTTTTTCATCATCAAGTGCTAGCTAAATATCTGAATTTCATTTCTTAAATATTTTATCTTGGATATCGTTTGTTTGTTGATATAACTTTTACATAACAAAAAGATTACTTTCAAAACAGATTATGAAATAACTCAAAATAAATGATCAAAAAGGTCTTTTATAATACTCATTCTATGCCAATTTTGGTGTGCAAAAAGGATTTTGGTTGTGTAAATGCTTATCTTTGATAAAAAGACTTGGGGGAAATTAACAGTTACTCTTCACTGCTGTAGCAGACTCTAAAGGATTTGAAAGGAGAGAATAAGATAGATGCTTTGTTCCAGTTCCATAATTTATAGGACAGATACAAGAGTTTGGTTCTCTTAAAGAAATTTTGCTCAAACTCTTTCCAGCTTTCCCCTACTGTGCTGACAACGTGACATGGAAAAGATATTCTTTGCTGCTTCTTGTTTTATTCTAAATGCAAACATTTATTTGTGATTGAAAATCTTTTATCAGCAACCATTTGTTGTGTCTGTTTTTGTACTTTGTTCCCATATATTTACCCTAAAATTCCTTTCTGCCCATCTGCCAAAACTTATCTGGCATGCATTTTTGCAATAAACTTGATTTAATTTTTTTTTTTTTTTTTTTTTGCTATTTCCATTGATTTTGAATTATTGAGATTTCACTTTTACATTATAAACCATTCAGAAATTTTGAACAAATGGAACAATGAAAAACTAACCTACCCTATCAATTTTAGCATTTTGCAGCATTTTAATATGGGGCAAATGAAAATATTAATTTTTTTTAACCAATGAATAGATAACATTTTTTTTTGTTACAACAAAAGTTTACTTTGTATCATGACAAGAGCTTGCAGTTGTTCCAGAAAAAAACCCCAAAAAAAACATGATACTTTTCTTATTTTTCAAAAAAAAAAAATAAAATAAAATAAACATGTAGTGGGTGATGTTAGAAATGCCACACTGAGATGCTTCATATGAGGACCCACAATATATGTTTTTTTCAAAGGGATAGGAATTTTTTTTTTTCTGCTGAAGCTATGCCATGACTACTTCTTTGGACTGAAAAATCACTTTATCAAGTGCTGCACTTTTGCTTTGGCATAAATTTTACACTAGGAATGGTCTCTTTTTGCATGACATAATATAGCTTTTCTTTCTGTTAAAGCAAACAAGCCAAAAGTAAATATGGGGTTAGTCTGAACAGTCATAATCATGGAACACAGTCCTTGTAAGGCACTGGATAAGGGCTGAATGACATAAACCAACATCACAAAAATAGCAATGCAAGAAATGAGAAAGAAACTGCTACATTATTTCCACCCATTACGAAAACATGCCAATTCAAATATACTGAAAATTTTAACACCAAAAAAAGAAAAATTTCAGATAAAAAAACTCTATTTTTCATATTTCTGCTCAAAACATAGATTGTGGCTACTCATTAGAACTGCCTCAGCGAGGCAGTTCTAACGAGTAGCCACAGTCAATGTTTTTGAGCAGAAATAAGAAAAATAATGTATACCCCTGTAAACCCCAGTTTTACTGTATAAAAGTGGGGTTTAAGGGGGTCAAAATTATATAGGCATGTTTTCGTGATGATTTATACCAAGGGAAACAACTTTTGTGACTTCCTGTTTGCTTTCCTGTGCAACAAGCCCCTTCTGAAAAGGAGTCTGAAATACATGGAATGGTCAACAGCAGAACTGTCTTCTTTAACCCTTATCCTGCTGAAAAATTTAATTAGCCACACCCATTTCTGACTGTCAGCCAATCAGATTACATCATATAATGCTTTCGTTCAAATTCATAAAGTGAATGACAAACAGTGTAGATCCTGATCAGATGGCTTCTTCAGAAGCCATCGGATCTGGATCTACACTGTTTGCAAAGGTAGGGGTTGTCGTGAATAGCAGGATAAGGGTTAACTATGGTTTCTCTTTTTTTTTCAGAAACTGCAAGAAGTGCTCACTGAATTTGATGAAAAGAACAAAAATGTACAAGAAAGTCTTAAGAAACTTGAGGGGATCAAGAAAGAGAAAGAAACCAAGACAGCATTAGAGGCACTTGATGGACAGCTGAAGGGAGCTTTGGAAAATATGAAACAGGTCAGTAGTATTTAGGGATTCATCTAACTTTAATCAACCCAATCCCGCTCTGTGCACTTATTCACAGCTTTTTCCAAATTACTGGAAAAGCTTGTAGTAAAATATCCATATAATAAGAGCACAAAAGAAAACTTCATGAGGGGTATATTTAAAGATTTGTATTTTATTTTGTTTATGATTTTCTGTATAAAGCATAAGTTGTTGGTACTGATTTGAATTGTCTTGACTTCTCCAGTCAGTTCAAAAGAGTACCAACAACTTGCTTTTATAAAGATAAAATACACAAGTTGTAATCAGAAGACTAAGAAATAACTTGACTGTGCACTTTATAGGTAATTATGTGTGGAAATAAGATTGAATACAGAACAAAAATGTATATATGCTAACAACATGTAGGTGGATGATCCCTATGCAAATAGTGTAAAATTGATGAAACTGCTCTTTCAGGAGCCTTTGATCAGGGTCTACACTGTTAGGCATTCATCAAGCATTACCAGAAAGAACTGGTTCAACCTTCATCACTACAGGCAAATTTAGCAGATGACAAATTGATGATATTTTTCCCAGAAAATAGGCCTCTACATTTTGTACAAATTGTCTCCTTAGGATAAACAGTCAAACTTCATTGACTTGAACATTTTTGGGACCATATAAATTTGTTCTAGACGTGTAGTTCAAGCCAATGAGGGTTAATCATAGCACCAGGTCAAATGGAGATAATTTAGGGATGTCTTTTCTAGTTGCTGTAAAATAATAGTATGTTGAGTGTACTTATTAGAATTGCCTCAATGAGGTGATTCTAATGAGAACACACAACATACATTTTCATGATAAAATAAGACCTTCCCTAAAATATTCCTAAATATTTGTTTTCTTGAGAAATCTGAAGAATTTTATGGGGAGTCAAAAAGAAGTTTGAATCAGCCATGTTAAACAAGCCATTGGTGTTCTAGTCATTGAAGATTTACTGTTGTGATATTAATCATAGCAACAGATAAGGCGCTTTTTTCATCCGAAAAATGCTGATATCTTTCTTATTTCTCAACAAAACATATGTTGTGGATACTCATTAGAAGCGCCTCTGCGAGGCACTTCTAATGAATACCCACAACATATGTTTTTGTCGAGAAATAAGAAAAATATTATGTGGATACCCCCTCTTATATGTAGCTATGATTAATGACATGATCTTATCAGGACCTGCATTGTTTGAATACAGTAGTTCAACTGATGAACAGTTAATGTAAGAGTGCTGGCTATCAGGACCTGTATTTACTGTTTGCATAGACCTGAGCAGTGTTCATTTGACAAAATCAACTGTTACTTTTTTAACCCGTAAAATGCCAAACAAATATTTTAGCAGATGACATTCTAGTTTGTTTTTTAAATCAATAGCAACTTTAGAATAAAGTAATCCTTAGAGTGGCAAACAAAATTTGTAGCAGATGACATTTTTTTTTTTTTAATCAATTATTACATTAGAACAAAGTAACCGTTAGAGTGCCAAGCAAAATTTGAAAATTTGCTGCAGATGTCATTTTAATTTTATTTATTTTTTTTTCAAAGAAAATAAGTCTTGACATTTCATGTGAATCCTCTGCTTGGAAAATGATTCACATGAAATATGAAGACTTATTTTCTCTGAAAAATGAAAAAATAACAACAACAAAATATGAAAATTGTCCTCTGCTGCAGTTGTGATTGGCAATTTAAGGGTTAATAGATATATGAGCCAGTGCAGGACAAAACCTACAAAAAGACTTATGCAACCAGTGAAGATACAGATCAGCCTGCACATCGGTAGTCTGATCAGAGTCTTTGCTGATTGCATGTGCCTTCTATAGTCTCTAGACAATCCAAAGAGATGTAAGTGAGAATTCTTGCCATACTGGGTGGATGCTGATCTGAGAATTTGCTGGTTACACGCTTTTGTCATGCGCTGGCTCATATGGCAAGGTTATGTGTTCCCTGGATGGACTAGATCTTTATTATTTATATATTATGATAAATGTACTTAAGTTTTAAACACTTTGTGCCATATGTTTTGCCTTCTTTATGTATTTATTCCACAAAATACTAAGTGGAAAGTAAAATTATGTAGACCCTGGTCAGATTGCTCTGATTTAGGTCTGCACTGTTTGCAGATTTCATTTTATCACACAAGTTGGTGTATGAAACTTTAGGACATTTACCATACATGCATGTCCTGAAAACACTTTTTTGGGAAATTTTAGGACATTTACCATACATGCATGCCCTGAAAACACCTTTTTTTGGAAATTTTAGGACATTTATCATACATGAATGCCCTGCAGACACCTTTTTTTTGGAAATTTTAGGACATTTACCATACATGCATGCCCTGAAATACCTTTTTTGGGAAATTTTAGGACATTTACCATACATGCATGCCCTGAAAACACCTTTTTTCAGAAATTTTAGGACATTTATTATACATGCATGCCCTGAAAACCTTTTTTTGATCCTATTCTGCTAAAAATCTCATCAGGTGCCCTCATTTATTTTGCAGTTGGAGAAAGAACTGAGAGAGGCTCAGGATGGTGTCTTCTTGAAGCTTGGACGATCAGCAGAAAAGAAAGAGGAGGATAAAAAGTATCTGTTTTATTCATTTACATATCCAGTTTATGAGCATACTTGAAAAGTGAAAGCCTAGATCAGCCTATACATCTGCAGCATCTACAGCACATTTATGACAAAAAAAAGGAGTTGATATTTTTCTTATTTCACCAAAAACACATATGTTGTGTATTCATGAAAAGCACCACAATGACCTTTTTAACAAGAGGCTTCTGGCTGGCTGAGTGGTTAGTGCTTCTGACTTCATATCACGCGAGATTCAGGGTTCAAATCCCACTGGAGGCAGAATTCAGCTTATGAATGTACGGTGCTTTATGGCACTGAGCCTTTCATTTTCATTGTTAAAAAGGATGTAAAACACCAAATCATCATTTTTTAACCAAAAAAACTGTTGATATTTTTCCCAAGCCATAGGTCTAGATAAGGTATCAGGTAAATAGTTTTCTTATTTCTCGACAAAAACATATGTTGTGGGTACTCATTAGAAGCGCCTCACTGAGGCGCTTCTAATGAGTACCCACAACATATGTTTTTGTCAAGAAATAAGAAAAATATAGATACCTTTTGGTTGAAAAAAGCACCTTATCAAGAGCTGTGCTATGATAGCACATATTTAACAACAGCAATAAAAAAAAAAGTACTTTGTTTAAGTTTATGTTTATGCATTCTGAAATGTGAAAACAAGCACCAGAAGAATGAGAGTTGTCATCCTTGTTTAGCTCAACAAAAGCTTTACAGTTTGTAGACTTCATTAAGGATGAATGCTAGGGTGGACTAAGTACATGAACAAACAAGCAAACAAATTGATGGAAACTAGCATGCCTAAGTCACTTTTGCTAACGCAGGTGCGACAAAAATTGATAGTTTTCTAATTTTAACACACTGAGAGAGCAGCAAATTGTATAGACACTGATCAGATGTTGTGTTTTGCTCAGGCCTTTCTATCCAAGTACGAGGGTCGTGCAAAAAGTTCTGTCACTAATAGGCTTTCTAAGTTTTATTCCAGGTATATTTTAAAGTGCTTCACTGCACTTGAATGGTGTGTTGAATAGCTAACAACACTCGTTTATTTCGTGCAAATTGCTTTCCAACTGACCGAGTTATTTCAAATTGAAATAGATGCAGTCATATACACTGACCAATTTACTTGTTACAATAAGAAACGACCAAGCAAAGGATGGTCAAGAGTCCACCTTCTACATGACAACGCCTCCTCTCATAAGCGTGAGGTTGTTAAGTCTTTTTTTGGCTTCTGAAAAGGTGAAAGTTTTAAACTGTCCACCTTATTCACCTGACCTGTGACTTCTTTTTATTTCCAAGGCTTAAGAAAATGCTTTCTGGAAATAAGTATACGTCTAGTTCTGTTGGCAGCGCTATTTATCAGTGTCTCCAACAGATACCAAAAGAAGACTATTGATCTGCTTTTTGCGACTGGGTAAAAAGGTTATAAAAATGTGTTTCAGTAAAGGGGGAATACTTTGAAGGTTTGTAATAAAAATATGTTTGAAAAAATGTAGCACTGAAGTAATCCGAACCCAGTGACAAAACCTTTTGCAGGACCCTCGTACACCACAACCTCTTTGTAACACTGTTGGGGTCCATAGCATAAACCGTGTTAGATAAACAACCATATATGGTCATTATTCAATATAATCTATACATTTTTGGGATCCATCTTTGAACTGTGTTATATCCAAAACCGTGTTATAGAAAGGTTGTAGTGTACTTAATTACAGTACCATATTTACCCTAAATATTAGACATATTATCTCCTAATTATACTTATCCCAAAATATAAACAAGACAGTTTGACTTTTTAGTGATGTATACAAAAAAGTGCTGGCAGAAAGGCAAATAGTGCAGACCCTGATCAAACTGTTCTTGTGGGTATATATACTGTTTGATCTAGCTCTGCAGTATGCTCAAGTATGTTGCTCTATAAATGCTGTAATTTTCCTAACATTTTCAACACCACTTATTGAATCAATGAGGATATGCAAAGAGTGCAGGCCTAGATTAGACTGCACATAAAGGAACAGTCTGATCAGGCTCTACAGTGTTTGCCTTTCAGCACAGAATCTTTTGAAACAAATGCATAAAAAGAAAAAAAAAATGGCGGAAAAGAGTTATGAAGTAAAGTGTTTGAAATTTTAGGACATGTACTGTTTATAAGACAAAGACAGTTTGGTGCCAGATAATGTGATATGAGACTTCAGTGTTTGTGATTTGCATTAACCTTTACTGCTCTCAAGTTTAATAGTGTGCACGCCAAAAAGATGATACTTTTCTTTTTTATCCTCAGAAAACAGGATTCAACATTTCATGCCAACTGTCTCCATTGGAGAGAATTTGCATAAAATGTCAAAACCTGTTTTCTGCGGAAAAAAGAAAATATTTCAATACGTCATCTGCTGAAAATTTTACTCAGAATGCTAATCCTTGAAACAGTCATTAACCTTTTCAGTCCGGCAGACCAAGACAGATACCTATGCAAACAGTGTAGATCCAGATGAGATGGATCATATAGTGCTGTCTCATCAGGATCTTTTCTGTTTGCAATTCTGTTTTTAATTTTAGACTGAAATGTCTAAATTCAAGGATGGAAGAGTCCAGTTCAGAAACTCAGGGATGAAAGAGTTAAACCAGTCTTCATATGATGATTCTATTTTATTTATTATCCAAGGAAACAGTTGGAACCAGAAGAACAGGAGATAAAATATGAACTGAAGTCCCAACTTCTGAAAAATGTCGAGATGCAAAATCAGAAACTGAAAACAGAATTCACGCTACATGAAAAGATGACAGAATCACGTTTGCTGAGTCAGCAGAATAGACGGTTACACGAAGATATTACAATGTCACGGGCAAATTCTTTAAAACTGATCCGACTGTTTGAAAGAAAAGCCAAGGAAGGTTTGTTCATATAACCCAAGTTGTGACTTGATAATATACCAGTTATTTGTAACCATTGTTTTTGTCCCCATGCCTTTGGGGTAGGGTAGGGTAGGAGAAAATTGGGCAAGATATGGGGCTTTGATATAGATCTTTGTTCTCTCTGTAGTGCCAGGTAATAATGAGAAGTTATGTTTTCACATCCCATAAGCAGCAACAGAACCTCTTTAAAACCCATGAGGGAAGGGAAATTAGTAGGGTCTTTTTACTGTCAGTTTGTTATAGGGGTGCTATAACCAAGTAGTTAGAGCATTTCACTATGGTTCTGAAGGTTTCTGGTTCAAGCCCAGCTCAGACCATGAACTAAAAGCTCTTTTTGTTCACTCGGCAATGAAATTGATATCCTTTGAGCAAGAGGTAGGAGTGTGGGGGATGGGGGTGGGGGGATAAGAAAATTATTCCACCATGTCATCAGCTGAAAATTTTACCCAGTGTTAAAAGTAGTGAAATGAAAGGATTTGGCCCTGCCTTTGATATGCTGATGCCCAAGTCATGAAGGGCTGTAACTCCTTTCACTTCTATGGCTACAAGGCTATGGGACATGTTTACTTTTATCCCAATAAACAGAGCAGGGCTTCTAGCTGGACTTTGCTGTCATCATAGGAGACAATTTACCACTCTCAGGGCTAATTCAACAGATGATAAAATGATTATTTTTTCTTATTTTTCCCAGAAAACAGGATTTGAGATTTCATGCAAATTGTCTCCATACCTGTGCAAACTGTAGATCCAGATGAGATGGCTCTTTACCAGCTGTCCAATTGGGATCTACACTGTTTGCCATTCTTTTTTTGATTTTAGACTGAAATCCCGGTTCAAAGATGGAAGAGTCCACTTCAGAAATTCAAGGATGAAAGGGTTAACCTACTTTTTAAAACAAGTATAGCATTTGTATTTTACAAAAATAATTCAAATGAACTGCTGTATATTTGGTCAGAACAAATGTGAAAAGCAGAATTTTAAAATTTTTATATCTTGATGTTAAACGATGCCTTAAAGCGAAAGAGTCTGTGAGCAGCTTAGAGCCTGCTAAAACTGTTTTGTGTGCAGCCTTATAATCAAGCCTGTGCTGATAGCTTATATAATGTATGGACCTTAGGGAGTCTATGAATGAATAACATGGACAGATAAAACTGATCAAAATTTTGGCTCATTGGTTATATAATGTATGGACTTTGAAGAGTCTGTGAATGAGCAGCATGGACAGGTAAAACTCATCAAGATCTTGGCTCATTGCTAATATAATGTATGGACTTTTGGAGAATCTGTGAATGAGCAGCATGGACAGGTAAAACTAATCAAGATCTTGGCTCATTGCTAATATAATGTATGGACTTAGGAGAGTCTGTGAATGAGCAGGATGAACAAATAAAACTGGTCAACTCTTGGCGCATTGCTGATATAATGTATGGACTTTGAAGAGTCTGTGAATGAGCAGCATGGACAGATAAAATTGATCAAATCTTAGCTCATTGCTAAAACAGTTTAGTGCATATCAAATATATAACAAGCTTTTTCATTGGTCATAACTGCATCACATGCAGATTTCTATATATGGGTAGAAACACGAGCAGGCACTATTACTTGATATGGACCGGCCCATAAAATGTGATAGTGCATGCTCTGAAAACCTGCACGAAACGCACAGCTTTTTGAAAGCAGCAACAGCAAAATAAGCAAAAAAGTGCCTCACGTATGATACTTGCGAATCCAAAGATTAACTGTGCATTATTATCAGGGTCTTTGTTGTCACTGCCTGTGTGATAAGCATGATGACTCATTACAAGGCCAGCTTCCTGCTCATTTTCACTGCTCACAAGACTACCTTTCCTCATGTATTCTACTTAATTTATATGAAGTTATGTCCATTTAATCTGATTAAAACATTATAAAGTAGTTACTGTAATGCCAAAAAAATGTTTTTAACACAAAATTTTGAAAATTATTTCATTAAGATGGAAAGTTGGCCTTACCCCATGTTTCTCACTTTTTGTACACAAAAAGTGTGAAATGTTGGGGGTTACGCATATATGGGCAAAATTGAATGATGTATAGTTGCATTTAGTGGCTGCATAATGTGCAGGCTGATATGTTCTTATATTAGTGTGAGATCTTTGGAGACACATTTTAATGTCACAGCCAATTTCCATGTGCTTTGCCATTGTCACTCAAAATTTCAAGTGCTGTTCAAAGCACTATAGGCAATAGAAACTTAAGCTTCGGACACTATGAAGGTTTATGGACTACCCTCAGTCCAGGCCCTGGCCCTCTTATAGTCCATAATCCTTCGTAGTGCCCTCAGCTTTGGTTACTATTGCTTTTGGGAGTATGAATGAGCGTCAAGAACAAGTAAAACTGATCAAAATCTTGGCTTATTGCTAATATGATGTATGGACCTTGGGAGTCTATGAATGAGCAGCATGGACAGGTTAAACTGATCATAATGTTGGCTCATTTCTAAAAAATGTATAGACTTTTGGAAGTATGAATGAGCGGCATGGACAGGTAAAACTGATCAAAATCTTGGCTCATTTCTAAAACAATGTGTGGACTATTGAAGGTTTGAATGAGCAGTATGGACAGGTAAAACTGATCAAAATCTTGGCTCATTGCTAAAACAATGTATGGACTTTTGAAGGTTTGAATGAGCAGTATGGACATGTAAAACTGATCAAAATCTTGGCTCATTGCTAAAATAATGTATGGACTTTTGAGGTTTGAATGAGCAGTATGGACATGTAAAACTGATCAAAATCTTGGTTCATTGCCAAAACAATGTATGGACTTTTGAAGGTTTGAATGAGCAGTATGGACAGGTAAAACTAATCAAAATCTTTGCTTATTGTGAATTATGATGTATGGACCTTGAGAGTCTATGAATGAGCAACTTTGATAGGTAAAACTGATCAAAATCTTGGTTCATTGCTAATATTATATATTGAACTTTGGAGTCTATGAATGAAGAGCATGAATCCCTAAAACTGATCAGAATCTTTTGGATAGCTTATATAATGTATAGTTCTTTGAATGAAGAACAAGAAACCTGGTACATTGCACAGGTGTAGTCAGAAGGCATCTTGTAAACTTTCTCATAAATTTTGTTTTATAAAAACAAATAAAACAAAAAAGTAATTTTACTTCTATCTCTGTTTTTCACTTGGCAGCTGATATAAAGCTAAAAGAAATGAAACAAGAGCTAGAAAGATCTCAAGATTTAGCAGAGAAATATCGTAACTTGTATGAATTGGAAAGAAGGAAGAATCTGAAGGAAGGAGAGACATTACCACCCATGCCAGATGAGGCTCTTGACAATAAGCCACCAACTTCATATACGTTCCTTGGTGGAGGAGTACGAGTTAATGATGTCATCAGGAAAAATGAGGTACATGTATAATTTATATTGTTCAAGATAAGAGACATATCTAGATAAAATCATTTTCTTATTTTCCCACAAAAATATATGCTGTGGGTACTCATTGCAAGCACCTCATTATGAAAACATCCCTATTCAAATATACTGAAAATTTTACCACTAAAAAATGAAAATTTTCAGATAAAAAATTCTGATATTTTTCATGTTTCTGCTGAAAACACAGATTGTGGGTACTCATAAGAACTGCCTTGATGAGGTGGTTCTAATGAGTACCCACAATCTGTTTTTGAACAGAAATAAGAAAAATAATGTATACCCCTGTAAACAACAGTTACCAGTTTAAGGTGGCCAAAATTATATAGGTATGTTTTTGTGATGTCATTGAGGCACATCAAATAAGTATTCAAAACATGTCTTTCTTAGCTCTAGAAGAATTTTGAATGCTTTTTTGTCTTCTGTGGATTTTTTTCCTAAAATTAACTTTTCAAAAAAATCTTTCAGGAATACCATCAGTTTAGTGTCAAACAGTTTGGATCCAGATCAGGCCCGATGTTTTGTTGGGCCTGACCTGGGTCCAAATTGTTTGCAAAGGTTATCAGCAGACGACAAAAGTTGCCACTAGTGGGGAAAGAGTTAAAAATATGTTCTTGGTCACCATTTTTTTGTTTCTCAACAAAAACATATGTTGTGGGTTCTCAGTAGAAGTGCTTAACTAGGACAATCATTTTTTCTTATATAGAAATGAGGAAAATGTCTGTACTGTTTGTTTAAAAAAAATCTGTATTGAGTGCTATGGGTAAAACTTGGAGCTCAGACTTGGATAAATATGTCTTATGCCATGTACACAAAGGCAAAACTCAGAGCAGCTTGTTTATGTAACTTTATCATGTTTCTTACAGATTCTGTTTGGTATAGCAGCACTAGCTACATTTTATTAAAAAGTTTATGTATTGTTTACCACAAACCTTAAAAGAACATTTAGTAAAACGTAGGACTTACCAAGGGGAACAATTTCTTTTCTTATAGAGTAGACTCCTTTCATAGCCGGTCTCAGTGGCTCAGTTGGATGCACGTCAGACTGGTCAGGTGATCAGGAGGTTGTGGGTTTGACCCCCACCGGGTCAGCAATATATATTCTTTTGTGGAGATTGATCATGAAACATTTTCTAGGGTCATTCTCTTCCTTCCACTAATTCAAGAAAAATGTAAAGTAAAAGTGTCGTTAGGTAAACTGGTTGGGTTGACTGGGCCATAAAACCTCAACACAAACAAACAAGACCCCTTTCAGAAGTGTGATAAAACATTTTTGACAGAGCTGTGTCTTCTTTTTTAAAGAAAAAAGGTATGATCAGAGTAAATTTCCACTTGTGCTGGATCTATGGATACTGGATTTGTTTGGTGCTAAAATGTATTTGTTTATGACCTGATCTGATAAGACTGCAGAGGTATGCATTTCCCTGGGGTTACTGTTCATAGATGATGGTCTTTTGATGGATTTTTGATGGTTTGCAATATTGACATATTTGCATAAACAATGGGAAATTTTGCATATAAAATTTTTCCTGGCTGCTTAATTATTTATATTTCTAATTGTTTTCAAAAGAGAAATGAATATCCCTTGAAGGGTAATAACTGGCATGAAAATATATGCCTCTCTCCTCATTAGGGCTACTCTTAAAAGAAAGAATTTGCTCTCTCTATGATTATCTCCCTAAATACTAGGGAGCCAACCTCCTGACAGTTAAGAATTTCTCCCTTTGCTAAATTGTGGCAAAATCATTCCAGTGATTCTGTATACCCTGATCAGACTGCATGAATTGGCTGATTGATCTGGGCCTTTGTTGATCAGCATAGGTGCAGATAAGAACAAATATCTGAAAAATATTTTTTTTTGAATTCTCCACGAAAATATATCTTGTGGTTACTCATTAGAAGTGCCTCACTGAGGCACTTCTATTGAGTACCACAAGATATATTGTCATGGAGAAATAAGAAAAACATCAACAATTTTTAGTTGAAGAAAAGTGCCTTAAATGGAGCTAAGGATCAGGGCACTTATCTCATGGCAATTATATTAATTGTGCAGGTGCTTGTTGATGAAAACAAAGTACTTCGACAAGAAATCAAAAGACTGAAGGAAGACAACACAAGACTTATACGGCAGACAAAACAAGCAATGTGTGAAAGAGATCAAGTGCTGGTAAGTGTACAACAAACAGTCATTAACTCCTAGCATGCTGGGTAACAATTTCAGCAGATGACAGTTGAAAGATTCTTCTCTTTTTTTTTTCACAGAAAATAGGGTTTTACATTTCTTGCAAAGTGATCAAATCCTGTTTTCTAGGAAAAATAAAAAAAAATAGATCAGTATACCATTTGCTGAAATTTTTACCCATCATGATAAGGGTTCAAACCTGTTTTGCATTGATAGGGACCAATGTTGGGTTTTGGGGCATGGTAGGATTTAAGTGAGAACTCCATGGCCCCATGGCCCCCTCTTGGCACAACACTGCATGAGCCATGCTGTTTCTGGTGGAGGAGAAGCCATTATGCCATGAGAGAACCCTGTTTACCTAACCACACGTTCCCAAAGGAAGTAAAAATTGTAATCTGCACTAGGGTGAAGTACGGGGAAATGTTTTACGGCTGCCACACAGCACTGCAGCTGTAAACATTTCCCCGAACTTCACCTGGTACTCCACCAGGATCTAACCTTTTAGATCTTTATTTTACTTCACTGCAGCTGTCCAGCTGCAGTGAAGTAAAATAAAGATCTAAAAGGTTGGAAACAAAGTTCCAACAAAAGAATATAAATCAAAAACTTGATTTTATTAAGCCTGTTCATGTACTGCAATGTAATCTGCAAGGCTGCATATGCTCCCAAGCACCGGATTAAGTGGTATTCAATTGAAAAAAAAAAAAAAAAAGGGCTCGCTGATCACAAAGGAAATAAAAAATATAATCTGCACTGTGGTGAAGTACAGGGAGACATTTTACAGCCCCCACAAGGCACGTAACGCCAGCTGCCGTGAAGTAAAATAAAGCTCATTTTACCAAGTCCATCTTAACAGCCTCTTCATGTATCATAACCCTTGTCCTGCTGAACCCGGATATGCCCTGCCGTTGCAAACAGTGTAGATCCAGATCAGTTGGCTTCTGAAGAAGCCAACTGATCTGGATCTGCACTGTTTGCCATTAAGTATTTGAATTCATAGCAATGATCCGGATCAAGTATTCTGATTGGCTGAAAATTAGAAGTGGGCGTGGCATCTTAATTTATTCAGCAGGACAAGGGTTAACTGCTTAATGAGTGGCAAACATTGTAGAACCTGATCAGATGCCATATTCCACAGCATCTGGTCTGAGTCTAGACTGATTGCTCAGGCTTACATGTCTGTATACCTAAGGAAAATAGAGTATTGGTCTTCTGTCAGAGGAATTATTAATCAGGGTATTTGGTGATAATTCTGGGATAATTTTTCTTATTTCTCCATGAAAACAAATGTTGTGGGTACTCATTAGAAGGGCATTGCCAAGGCGCTTCTAATGGGTACGTACAACATATGTTTTTATGGTGAGCTGGAAAAAAATATCCCATAATTATCACCAAATACAATGTACTGCTCCTTCACAATTCCTCTGTCTGTTGTTTTTAGCTCACCTGTCACATATGGACAAGGTGAGCTTTTGTAATCACATTTTTCCGTCGTCTGTCATGTGTCCATCTGTGCGTGCGGCCTTGCATCCGTAAACAATTTCTTCAAATGACATCTCCTCCTAAACCACTGATTGACAAACTTCACAGGAGTTATTCAAATGGTTCTGGTCCATTGCACATCTAGGTCACAGGAGCTAAAAATAGATTTTTTAACTGAAACTTAAAAAATCTTCTTGTCTGAAACCAGAAGGTTCAGATCTTTGATTATTGGTTTGTAGCTTCATCTAGTGGACCTCTACCAAAGTTGTTGAAATTATAGCCCTGGGGTCAAAAATGGCCCTGCGATGCGGGGTCACTTGTTTTACATAGACCTGTATATCGGGAAAAAACTTTAAAAATCTTCTTGTCTGGAAGCAGAATGCCCAGGCCTTTGATATTTGATACATAGCTTCACCTAGTGGACCTCTCCCAAGATTGTTCAAGTTATTGCCCTGGGGCCAAAAATGGCCCCGGGGCTCTGACATGTTTTACATGGATTTACATAGACAAAACCTTCAAAAATCTTCTTATCTGAAACCAGAAGGTTGATAGCTTCACCCAGTGGACCTCTACCAAGATTGTTCAAGTTATTACCATAGGGCCAAAAATGGCTCCACCCCGGGCCCGACATTTTACATAAACTTATATAGAGAAAACCTTAAAAAATCTTCTTATCTGAAACCAGAAGGCCTGGGCCTTTGATATTTGGTACTTAGCTTCACCTAGTGGACCTTTGCCAAGATTGTTCAAATTATAGCCCTGTGGCCAAAAATGGTCCCGCCCTGGGGCAGACATGTTTTACATAGACTTATACGGGAAAAAAACTTTAAAAATCTTCTTGTCTAAAAGTGCATGGTCTAGGCCTTTGATATTTGGTATGTAGCATTGCCTAGAGGTCCTCTGACAAGAGTGTTCAAATTGTGCCCCAGGGGTGAAAAGAGGCTCAGCCCAGAGGGGGGAGTGGGGGGTCACTTGTTTTACATAGAGCAAAAAGCCATTGGCAATGATTAGAGCTAGGGCTATCAAATTAATAGGGAGGATGGACCTGAAGAGTAGATGACCTTTAAATCAAAGACCAAGGTCACCCTGACCTTTAGTACCAAAAAAAGCTTATAATTCTGCAATGCTTAAGGTTAGGACCCTCAAACAGTAGAAATGTTGGTCCTCACCAGTAGATAATCCTGAGGGCAAAGGTCAAGGTCACCAGGACCTTTAGTACTAAAAAGTTTAATAACTTGGCAGTGCTTGGAGCTAGGACCCTCAAACTTAGAAGGGATGTTGGTCCTCACCGGTAGATGACACGGAGGGCAAAGGTCATGGTCAAGGTCCCCATGACCTTTAGTACTGAAAAGCTTATAATTTGGCAGTACTTGAGGCTAGAACCCTTGAACTTAGATGGGATGTTGGTCTTGAGTAGTAGATGACCCTAATGTCAAAAGTCAAGGTCACATTGACCTCTAGTACAAAACAAGCTTATAAGTTGGCAATGCTTGGGGCTAGGACCCTCAAACATAGTAGGGATGTGTCTTCAGACCGGAAGATTACCTTGAGGGCAAAGGTCATGGTCAAGGTCACTCTCTGTTAGCAATGCTATGTATAACATGATTCATTCAGCAATATAGGGCCATGATGGCTCTCTTGTTTGTTGTTGCAGTTGTTTTCATATTACTGCTTTTTAACCAGTTTATGCCAAGTGGTAGTGTTGGGAATTGGAGAGGAAAAGCACAATCGTTTATCGGGAAAGTAAAACAGATTGATTATGGATTATACATTCAGATATCCCATAACAGGCGTCATATAATAAATTATTATAGCATATGCACTTTATGTTTCTATATTACTTAAAAAATGCAACAGCATATAATAGCATAACTAGGGTAACTTAAGCTATAGGTTGTTTCAAGACAAAGTAGATTTTGCAGCCATGTTTCTAGTCAATGAGTCTTTCATAATACTCTTAATTTGTAGGTCTCATTGTGTGACCTTTGGCCCAGGTTTCTAAAAATAGAATTTCAAATAATCTATAATGAAAAAAAAAATATCAATAGTTGCCGATAATGGGCTCATCTGATTGTTTTTTTATTATTTCGATTAATCGGCACGACACTACCAAGTGGACTCTCTTACCTTAACTCTTGACTGGTCCCATTTCCAATAGAAGGGTGTCTGGTTAGTTTTATTATCACCATGTTTATTAGAAATTCCTGTATTTAATGCAAATAGTATAGACCCTGATCAGTTGCAGTGCTCTTTTATGGGACACCAGGCATATATGGATTAAGTAATATTTGGGCATAAATTTTTACCTGACTTTAAAACAGAAGTTTTGTAGAAATCTTCTTACTAAATCTTATGCATTTTGTCTAAGTTTGTTGCAGAAGTTGATAGGGCATATCATAGGTAAATAGTTTATTATTCCTCGATGAAAACATATGTTGTGGGTACTCATTAGAAGTGCCTCGGTGAGGCACTTCTAATGAGTATCCACAACATATGTTTTTGTTAAGAAATAAGAAAAATATAGATACTTTTTGGTTGAAAAAAGTGCCTTATCAAGAGCTATGGCATATTGCTTTGGGCTTGTCCATCCATCCATTGGTATATCACACTTTTTAGACCGCTCATATCTTTTGAACCATGTATGCTAGGATTTTGAAATTTCATACATGCATTGCAAATGAAAAATTAGCTGTCCCATATTTTCAGTTCACCTGTGCCAAAGGCTCAGGATGAGCTGTTGTGATCACTTGCTGTCCATCTGTTGCCAATCTGTCTGGCTGTCTACACCTTTGAATGACTTTTATGAAACACCTGGGCGAATTTTACTTCAAATTGCATGTGGAGCCTTCTGTTAAAGAGGGTGGGGGTTAAAAATGTGTACGGATTGTCATGGTAAACTGGCCGCCATGCCCATATATGGTAAAAAAACTTAAAAATCTTCTTCTGTAGAACCAAGAAAGCTTTCAGGCTGAATCTCAGTATACGGCATCAGGGACTCAAGGTCTACCAAATTTGTTCAAATGATGAGCGTAGATTGACCTTTGACCTTTTAATGACAAGGTCAAATTTGCCTCTCTGTACATTTGTATGGGGAAAATGTTGAAAAGTCATTGTCTCAAAATGTATTAAAGACTAATGGCTGAAACTTAAAATGTGTGATTAAAGTAGTCAAATATTTAAGTTACAATGCAAATTCTGCCTTTGTCCCTGGGTTATATACATGTATAAAATCATCTAATCTTTAAACAAACGTCTTCTTTGAAACCACTTGACCATTTTTCACGGATTTCAAATGGGGCCATCTGTCGAAGGGGAATTCACAATTTATTCAAATGGTTTCACACCATTGAACAAGATGACCACTATGCTCATATATGGTAAAAAAAAAAAAACAAAAAAAACCTAAAAACTCTTCTCCAGAATTAAGAAAGCTTTGAGGCTGAATCTTGGTATATAGCATCCGGAACTCAGGTTCTACCAAGTTTGTTCAACTGATAATCCTAGGATGATCTTTTACCTTTATATGGCAAGGTCAGATTTGCGTACCCATATATTTGTATGGAGAAAATGTTAAAAAATCATTTTCTTATAATGGATTGAAGACTAAAAGCAGAAACTTACAATGTATGATTATAGTAGTAAAACTTTTTATTTGCAGTCAAAATTTTGTCATGCAGTGATTATCTGCCCTTGCCCCTGGGCTATATACATATATAAAATAGTGTTATCATTAAATGTCCTTTACTCTGAAACCACTTGACCAATTTTCACCAGATTTCACATAAGTCCTTCTGCCCAGATATGGTAAAAAACACCTAAAAGTCTTCTCCAGAACCAAGAAAGCTTTGAAGCTGAGTCTTGGTGTATATAGCATCCGGGACTCAAGGTATACTAAGTTTGTTCAAATGATGATCCTAGGATGGCCTTTGACCTTTTTACAGCATGATCAAATTTGTGTCCTAGTTGTTATGGCAACACTAGAAGAATGTTTCATGGCATCTGCAGATATGCAATGACTGTTTTACTCAGGTGAGTGAATCGTGGCCCATGGGCCTTGTGTTTTTCTTTTATGTCAGTTTCTTCATGGTGGAGTTAGGCCGCTTTTCAGACTTAGGCATTTCATTTTCAGATGAAAATATTGTAAGCAAAATAGCTAAGGAACAACTTGAGTTAGGCATATGAAATTTTGCAAGCAGTTTGGAACCAATGTGTAGTTGACCTGAAAAAAAAATTGGTAAACTTTTATAAATACGATTTGATCAAATTATACCCCCAAGTCAGACTTAGGTATTTTAGCATAGAAAAATTTTGTTAACTTGTTGTTTTGTAGGGACAAGTATATACTTAGGGACACAGTGTTAAACAAACAGATTTCTAGTATTTTACTTATAATTTTTCTTTTTTACAGCATCGGTTAGAAACAAGTGAATCAAATAGGAAAAACCTTCTCAAGAGATTGGACAGAGAGAAAACTCAGGTAATTTTTGGACAGTATGATAGACATAGCTCCTGTAAAGTGCTTTTTTAAGCCAAAAAGTACTGATATTTTTCCTATTTCTTCACAAAGAAATATGTATGTGGATACTCATTAGAAGCACCTCAGTGAAGTGCTTCTAACAAGTACCACAACATGTTTCCATGGAAAAAAATAATAAAAGTATTATGTAACCCCTCTTATCTCCCAGGCTCATGCTTTCCATCAACCTATATGTCAAAGGCTGTCTTGACTGCGCCATGGGAGTGTTCCACATGTCCATACCAGCGGAGCCTTCTCTCCTTCAGAATGAGGTCCAGATCCTCAATGCCAAGCCGCACAAGTAGCTCATTGGATCTGGTGGCGACAGTGTCTTGTGGCTTGACATTGCAGATCTGTCTGATCATTGCCCTGTCATTTCGCTGCAGATGTTGGAGGAATCTGCTAAACAGCCATGTTGCATTTAAAAAGAATATATAGTTTATATAGAAAAATGACCATAGCCATGGCTTACAGAATAACTGGATAGTTAATGCTAGGTAAAAACTGCAGCAGATGTCATTTGAAACATGTTTATATTTTCCCAGAAAATAGGCTTTGATATTTCAAGCCAACACTCAAAGTCTATTTAAAAAAAGAAACAAAAAAAAAAAAAAAAAAAGAAAAAAAAAAAACAATGGAAAATATCATCAATTTATGGCCTGCTGAATCTGCCCAGTGCAGGTTAAGAATACAAAGATGACAGATCAGACTGTAGATCTATAGGCTGACCTGGACTGAGCCATTTTGGCCATCAAGTTTAAAAGTACTGCTGTTTGTATTAATAGCATGTATTTAAGATGCATCTTAACCCATTTTAGACTGGAACCCCTAAAGGGTTATTTGCAAACAGCGGAGACCAAGATCAGATTCAGCATCTGATAAGGTTTCCACAGTTTGCAGACAGTTTAGCCATTTTTCTCTAGGACTCTAGGAATTTCTAAATCACATAGCCTGATGTACCTAGAATTGAAATTGGACTCTTCTAATATATAGTATGGGGAAGTTTATTCAGTCTAAATGGGTTAATATGCATCTTAATAATAAAAATATCTTAGGTGTTGAAACTTATATGCTCTCTCGCATGAGACTTATAATAAATTGTAAAAATTTAAAAGATTAACCTGTTTACATCGAGTGGACTCGTCTACTGCAACTCTTTGGACTGGTCTATTTCCATTAGCAGGGTGTATGGTGAGTTATTATTATTACTATGTTTTAAAGAAATTCCTGTTATCCAATGAAACAGTGTAGACCCTGATCAGATGCCTCATTCTGTGGTGTCTGATCTGGGTCTGCATTGTTTACCAATTTTCCTTTTAGGGGTTTCCCGACTAAATTGGGTTAATAACTTATCACACAATATTTTATGCATGGTAAAGTATGAAATTTTGAGTACATGTAAATTACCAACTTTATGACAGTGTTCTGTTTAATTATTCTACATATGCTTTGCTTTATGAATTTGCATTTCATGTTTTTATTTTAAGCATAACCAGCTATCATGCAGCGTAACCAGACAAGCATCTGATTGGATATTTCATGTTTCTATTTTAAGCATAACCAGCTATCACGCAGTTTAACCAGACAAGCATCTGATTGGATTTTGTTGAAAAAGCAGATAGCACAGTTTGATGAAGAATACCGCTGGTCTCAGGTGAGATAGAATTTAAATAGTTTTATCATCACAAAAACATGCCGATATAATTTTGACCCCCTTAAACCCCACTTTTATACAGTAAAACTGGGGTTTACAGGGGTATACATTATTTTTTCTTATTTCTGCTCAAATAGATTAAGATAACTCGTTAGAACCACCTCATCGAGGCAGTTCTAATGAGTATCCACAATCTATGTTTTTAGAGGAAATATGAAAAATATCAGTTTTTTAAAATTGAAAATTTTAAATTTTCTGGAAGGGAGTTTTCTAAGGTTTAATAAGAACTACAGTAACCACCCTAAGATTTGGGACAGACAGCTCTAAGCAAACAGTGTAGGCCCAGATGAGATACTGTAGAATGGGGCATCTCAACAGGGTCTACACTGCCACTCAGTCCAGCAAATTTTAGATATATCAACGTATAGTAATATGGACTTGATCAAATTTTAGGACCCGTATAGTAAGGAGTTGCAACTCTTAGTAGAGTCCTGGCTCACAGGTTGTAAATTTGTTTAGCAACTACGATTAATGTCCTAAAATTTCAAACAACAATGTTCCTGAGAAAATGACATATGCAAACAGTGCAGACCCTGATCTGACTACTCCTGAGGGAGCAGTCTGATCAGGCTTTACACTGTTTGTGATTCCACTAAGTATTTTAAGAAACAACTGCATAAAAAAAAAAAAAAAAATTAGGCCAAAAAAGTATGGAATAAAGTGTTCGAAATTTTTGGACATTTACCATAATTATCAATTATATTTTGCAATACAAATATGAGCCTCAACACAAGAAAACATATCCTCTGACATATGGCTCCAGTGATGATTCAGATCAGCCTGCACATTTGTGCAGTCTGATCAGAATCTTCACTGGGCACATGTTTTTGGATAGCCAAGGATGCAAAGTTTCTTCGGACAAACAAAGACTGATCAGACTGTGTGGATGTGCAGGCTGATTTGAGTCTTCTTTTGGTGCACATGTGAGACGATATGTTTTCTCACATTGCAGGTCATCTGTTGACCTTGACATGTAACTTACTTTAGTAGATGAAGTGTACATGTAACATAGCTACAGGTAAGACACTTGTTTGAATGAAAAAAAATATCTGACTACATGTATTTTCTTGTTTCTGCATGAAAACATATGTTGTGGGTACTCATTGGAAATGCCTTGTCAAGGCACTTATAATTAGTCCACATGTTTTTGTGGAGAAATAAGAAAAAGTATTTTTCTAGATTGCCTGGAGCTATGATATATTAATGCAAATGACCCTCGTTATAATTAGTTGACACATTATTCAGGGGTATATCAAGAATTATTTCTGAGGGGATTTGATTTGATGAAATAACTGTACTTTACAAAAAGACAGGCCTGAGCAAACAGTATAGACCCAGGTCAGATGCCACAGAATGCGGCGTCTGATCATCTGATCAGGGTCTACATCATTTACCTTACATCCAGCAATTTTACACACATTCATAGAAAGTAAAATAGATTTGTTGAAGAAAAGTGTAAGGTAAAAAGTAATGGGTGTGAATATTTAGGGTAAATATGGTATCGAAATTTATCAGATTTATTCAAAATTTCCCATGAAAATGAAATTTTGAGTCAAAATGGATTTGACTGAACCCCTTAAATCCCCTTCTGAATCTGCAGCTGTTATCAAATCTAGTCATCATCATCAGATACATGCAACTGTGTGTAAAAGTTCTTTTTTGTGGCATATGATGTGATTAGGATTTTTTCTCCTCTAGCACTATATCATAGTCAGAGTTCCAAATAAAGAGATTTTTTCCCCATAGAAGTGTTTATGTTTGTCTAATTGCTCCACAAAAACATATTGTTGGTATTGCGGAGTACTCCTTTCAGCTGTTTTCATGGAGAATAAGAAAATATTTATTTGGTAGCTTCTTTTATTTGAAACCATGAATGTGTTTATTGATCACTGTACATTCTAATACATGTAGTTAAGACTGACCATCCCAGAGGATTTGTTAAGTAGGAGTATTTGGTAATAACTCTGGGCTGATTTTTCTTATTTCCCCTTAAAAAAAAAATATGTTGTGGGTACCCATTAGAAGAGCCTCACCGAGGCACTTCTAATGAATACCCACAACATGTTTTTATGGAGAGCTGGTGAAAATTCGCCCAGAACTATCATCAAATATTCCTCTTTTACAAGTCCTCTGGGCCCAGTTGTTCAAAGCATCGATTGCTTAACAAGCTCATTAGTGGTCAAAATGTTAACTGTTCTAATAAGTACTATATCTAATTCACACATATTTTTGCTGAAAAAATGTGAGTAGCTTGTAAAAGCTACTCATATATTTTCAACAAAAATATTAGCGAATATGCCATATTTAATGATCAAAGTTTTAACAATACCTTAACTAACAACATTGTTAGTTTTGAACAACTGGGCCCTGGTATACTAAGCAGATATACAGTCTGCCCATGGTCTTTGCTGTTTACATGTGCTAGGCTGTATTTATCCTAAAGATTCAGACACCTTAACGGGTGATCAGGAGGTCAAGGGTTCAAACCTACGCTGGGTCCGGCAACATTCTTTCATAAGGATTGGTAATGAAATATTTTCTACAGTCATTATCTCCCTTCAGCTGATTCAAGAAGAGCAGTTACAGTTTCTAGCCAAAGACTGTACACAAGTACCTGTTAACTGCTTAGAGGACTAAGCCTGCCCAGGAAAAGTGACATGAATTTAATAGTGTCCACTGGGCCGTTAAACTCCAAACCAACCAACCATACATCTTAAAGTAGAAAGAGTTCCGTTTGTTTGTATTGAGGTTTTACGGCCCAGTCAACCCACTTGGGTCATGTGGAGTGCGGTCAGTTTACTTAACTACAATTTTACTGGGCAGGCTTAGTCCTCTAAGCGGTTAACCAGTATTGTGCACACTCTTTCGCCAGAAACTGACAACTGCCCTTCTTGAATCAGCAGAAGGGAGAGAATGACGGTAGAAACTATTTCATGATCAATTTCCATGAAAGAATGTAGCCGGCCTCAGTGGCTCAGTTGGATGCACTTCAGACTGGTGATCAGGAGGTTGCAGGTTCGACCCTGCCCGGTTGACAGTTCCATTTGACTGGCGATGTATTTAAAATATTATGGTTGGATGGCAAAGAATGTAGACTCTGATCAGATGCTGTAACAACATCATTTAATGTATTTACCCTAAGTATTGGGACACCTTATCAGCTTACTAGTCCTAAAATTTGAAATAGTCCATTCTACTACCTATTGATGTGTCTAAAATATTGCTCTATATATGGCAAACAGTGTAGACCCTGATCAGATGCTGCATACTGATCAGGTTCTACACTGTTTGCACAGGTCAGTCTGTCCCAATACTTAGGGTTGTTATAGTAATCTAGGTCTACACTGTTTGCTCAGGCATGTCTGTCACCAAATAGTCAATGAACTTATTTGAATATTTTGGGTTAATACAGTATTTTTTTTTTCTTGTGCAAAATTTTAATTGTAGGAATTCTGTGGTGTAAAGACATGCTTTTAATTTAAGTATGTTCTTTTTATTATTTATATACCTTAAATATTTGGACAGAATTATACAAGCAGTCTAGAACAGGGTCAAAAGGAATAAACTGGAACCTTTTTATAAGATTGTTCATTATCAGATGGTTTTGGCTACAAGACAGTTTAAAAATGGATTCCAATAGGGTTGTATCCAACCAAAAATGTACAGATTATATAGAAAAAATGAAGATAAAGGTTGTATCCAAACAAAAATGTATAGATTATATAGAAAAATGACCATTTATGGTCATTTTTCTGTATATTCTGTATATTATGGTTGGATACAACACTGTTGTTTAGCTAAAATGTTTTTTTATACCCCGCCACACAATAGTGGTGGAGTATTATGGTTTCACGTTGGTCGTCCGTGAGTCCGTCCATCTGTCCGTCCGTCCGTCGTACGTCCTTCCATCCGTTTTTCGTTTCCGGATGATAACTTGAGTAAACATCAATGGATTTTCACCAAACTTGGTATGTGCATTGATATTGTGGAGATCTGGTTTGGGATTGCTAATGGCCAAATTTCATCAATTTTTGATGGAGTTATCTGCCCGAGACACGCCGATATTTTCGTTTCCGGACTATTACTTCAGTAAATAACAAGGGATTTTCACCAAACTTGCTATATACATTAAGGAGATCTGGTTTGGGATTGCTAATGGGCAAATTTTGTCAAATTTTTATGGAGTTATCTGCCCGAGACACGCCCATATTTTCGTTTCCCATCACGAAAACACACCTATATAATTTTGACCCCCTTATGCCCCACTTTTATATAGTAAAACTGGGGTTTATAGGGGTATACATTATTTTTCTTATTTCTGCTAAAACATAATTTGTGGGTACTTGTTAGAACCACCTCATTGAGGCAGTTCTAATGAGTACCCACAATCTATGTTTTGAGCAGAAATATGGAAAATATCAGAATTTTTTATTTGAAAATTTTCATGTTTTTTGTGGTAATTTTTTCAGTATATTTGAATAGGAATGTTTTCGTAATGGGATGACAACTTGAGTAAATAACAAGGGATTTTCATCAAACTTGCTATATGCATTGACATTAAGGAGATCTCATTTGGGATTGCTAATGGGCAAATTTTGTCAAATTTTTACAGAGTTATCTGCCCGAGACACGCCCATATTTTCGTTTCCGGATGATAACTTTAGTAAATAACAAGGGATTTTAACCAAACTTGCTATATGTATTGACAGTAAGGAGATCAGGTTTGGAATTCCTAATGGGCAAATTTTGTCAAATTTTTATGGAGTTATCTGCCCGAGACACATCCATATTTTCATTTCTGGATGATAACTTGAGTAAATAACAAGGCCTTTTAACCAAACTTGCTATATGCATTAATATTATCAAGCTCTGCTTTAGGATTGTTATCTGTCCATTGATATTATCAAGATCTGTTTTAGGATTGTTATCTGTCCCTCCGTCATTTTCTTTCCAGACATTTTCGCAAAGATAACTTTAATACATAAACAAATAATTGCTATGGTGGGGTATTATGCTTGCGGTGCTTTTATTTTGCTTTGGATCTCAGCAATAGTGTTGTAAAGAGGTTGCGGTGTATTTTGATCAGAGTCTTCATTGTGTACAATTCAGCCAGCCCTTTTTAGATACACCACCAGGTAGTCATGTAATTTTGTTTTACGATAAGCTTAGCTCAAGATAGCTTGCTTTTTTTTCCAAAACTATTTTTCTTATTTCTTCATAAAAACATGTATATACTCACCAGAAGTGCAACACTGTGGTACTTCTGATGAATTGTAGGCATTTCTTCTAAAAAAAAAATATGTTGTGGGTACCCAGAGAGGCACTTCTAATGAGTACGGACAACATATGTTTTCATGGAGAAATAAGAAAATCATTTACCTAGGTAACATTCTTCTCTAAGTTATGTATATGGTGAGGAATTACAGTGTCCAAATATTTGGAGTAATTACAATATTAACCCTTAAAGTGCCAAGCAAAATTTGTAGCAGATGGCAATCAGTTTTTTTTATTTTTTCAGAGAAAACAGGTCTTGACATTTCATGTGAATCGTCTGCCAAGCAAAATTGTCATCTGCTGCAGTTGTGATTGGCACTTTAAGGGTTAAATATATTGCTAGTTACCACCTTTTTTTTTTTTCAGATCTCTGCACTCTTCTTGCAATTTTGCATTATTTCAAAGTTTAAACTTTAACCTGCTGGACTTCAAGTTTAGCATGCTAGGTAAAAACTTCAGCAGGTGACAGTTTGAAATATTTCTTTTATTTCTCCTAGCAAAATAGGATAACAGCAGATGACATAGGAGAATGAACATAGAAATTATATTATAATCAATCTTCACCAAAGTTATGTGGCCAAGCTTGGATTCGAACTTGTGACCCCTAGATCAGGTTTATATTGCAAATTTTTATCCCAGCTTGACCACGTAACTTTCATGGAAATTTTGGAAATCAAGAGGAGTCTAAAGTACCAGTTCATTCAGGGACTGGCGCTGTTTGCCATTCATCCTTTTTGCCATTCATGCTATTTTGGCCACATTAGGAGTACCATGTGGCCAAATGGACATCTTCAAAATTCAAGACAGTCATAGTAAGGTGATAAGGCATCCAGATATTGTGGGTAAAATATATGGTAAGAAATAGAGAAAACAGAAGTGAAAGTGAATAGATCTTTAGACTATGCTGTGTTTTTGCTGTTCTCTTATAGAACATGTTAGTTTTATACTCTCAAGACTCACTAATATTCAATGAAATCATTCCTGTGACAGGCAATAGGCAACTGGCTCAAGACTGCCAAAAACAAGAACAAGCTCTTGTTCCCTCCACTAGCCCCTAATGTTTTACAAGAGATGGTAGCTAATGACCCTTTACTACAACAGAAGCCAGGCCATAGCACTTCTCATTCAGTACAGTCATTGTAGATTAATTCATGAAAATATGTGTATGTATATACGCACCTGCATTGCCAAATATTCATGTATCTTAGTATTTCATAGCTCCAGATGAAATGATTTTTTTTCAACCAAATTGTATGGATATTTTTTTCTTATTTTTGCACAAAAACATATGTTGTGAGTACTCAATAGAAGCCCCTTGCTGAGGCCTCACCAAGGTACTTTTAGTAGTACCCACAACTTATGTTTTTTTTTATTCAGAAATAAGAAAAATAATCTCCTGGGCCCGGTTGTTCAAAGCATTGTTAGCTTAACGAGCTCGTTTTACTCACATTTTTTTCAGCAAAAATATTAGCATATATGCCATATATATTTAGTGACCAAAATTTTAACAATGCATTAACTAATGACACCGTTAGTTTTCAACAACTGGGCCCTGATAACCCGCCTTTCTGGAGCTGTGGCATTTGCATGCACTTGGCATTATTGCAAAAGGTCTTCAGATAAACATGGTATACAGTTAATATGTTTTCTTGTTTCTCCATGAAAATGTATGAATCTTTTGGGGCAATCCCAGACAGCCATTGATGTATAGTAGTTGCCCATGTCAGATAGTGGCCAGCCTGGAACTTTGCTTTTTATGCATTCTGCAGTGGATGTTTGTCCCTTGTATTTTGAGATAATTACACAGTACTGTATTTTTATGGAGAAATAAAGAAAACAGCCATACTTTTGTGAGAACATGCATGGTTTTATCTGAGGTCTTGATTTCAAGCATAAGCTTACATTATATTGCTGTGCAGCACACAGCCTGTAAATTTAATAGAACATTATGGTGTACATTGTCATACAATGTGCAGCATGAGAAAGGGGTCCTTAAACAAAGGCTCAGATTAACTTGCACATTTGCATGGTCTGATCAGGGTCTTCATTATCATCAGATAGAAGCAATGGTTACTGTTGCATATATGAACAGAGAAAGCTGATGCACCATAGCAACAGATAAGGCGTTTTTTGCATCCGAAAAATGCTGATATCTTTCTTATTTCTCAATAAAAACATATGTTGTGGGTACTTATTAGAAGTGCCTTGGCAAGGCGCTTCTAATGAGCACCACAATATATGTATTCATAGAGAAATAAGAAAAATATTATGTGGATACCCCCCTCTTATCTGTAGCTATGTGCACAGATTGATCTGCGCCTTCTCTGTAAGCATATGACCTAAGCAGAGGGTTGTTAAGGAACAGTATTTGGTGATTTTTTCTGGGATAATTTTTCTTATTTCTCCATAAAAACATATGTTGTGAGTACTCATTTAAAGTGCCTTGCCAAGGTGCTTGTAATGAGTACCCACAAAATATATTTATTGTTATGGAGAACTGGAGATAATTATCTATGAATTATCATCAAATATTCCTCCTTAACAACTCCTCTGCATAAGATTCCTTTTCTCTCATTGCTCATCCGATTAGATTGCTTGTGAAATGTAGCATGTCAGGCACTCAGTATACACCCACAACTTTTGGCTTTTATCACTTTGTGAAAGAATGGTAGCATTTCAAAATATTTCTGGAAATGTCAAGCTGTATAATTATTTCCATGAAGAAAAAATCAAATATGACAGTAAATTTTCTAATAATTCAAATAGTAAAATTTCATACAGAAAAAAAGAATACTTCTTTAAGGGATGTAATCAGTTTCTTAAAGTGAGGCAATTAAATTGCCACCCTTTGCAAAGTTAGTTACTTCTCTTTGCTTCCGTATGTTTTAGGTTTCACTGCCTCAATTTTTGTTTAAGTTTTTGGTGGACTTACCGTATTTCTATGTTCACTGATATTTCTTCCAGAGAATGCCAAATGTTAAGATGAATGGATACAGTGAAAAAATTTTGCTGCCACTTTGCAAAGGGAGACTTAATTTAAAGGATTTTATCACAGGGGAAGCACATTTTATTCCTTTAACCCTGGTCCTGCTGAACCCAAATATGCCCTGCCTTTGCAGACAGTGTAGATCCAGATCAATTGGCTTCTGAAGAATCCAACAGATCTGGATATGCACTCTTTGTCACAAAGTATATGAATTTGTATCAACAACATGGATCAAGTAATCTGATTGGCTAAAAATTAGAAGTGGGTATGGCATCTTAATTTATTCAGCATGGCAAGGGTTAAGAGAAGCCCAAATGAGAAAGGAAGCAAAATGTTCTGTTCTAGGGTTGTTTCCCTTGGAAATTTATCCATTTACCTTAAATGTGGTTGGGCACTGATTCATTTCTTTCTGGTGGAGATTACAATGCTGATCAAAAACCGTTCTCTTGCTAAACACGACTTGCCCTGTCTTAGCAAACAGTGTAGATCCAGGTCAGTTTGCTTCTGAAGAAGCCAACTGATCTGGATCTGCACTGTTTGTCATTAAATATGTGAATTTCTATCAAAAATCTGGATCAAATAATCTGATCGACTGGAAATTAGAAGTGGGCGTGACAAAGCTGATTAGGAACACCATCAGTTACCTGCATGCTTGCACTTAATTATATGATTGATGCACTCATTTAATTTTGTTGCAAATATAAACATGTGTTTTGCTTCATTGCATATTATATCTTATAATAAAATGTAATATACACATGAGCCAGCACACGACAAAGCCTACAATAAGAATTTTGCAACCAGCCAAGACTCAGATCAACCTGCGCATCCACTCAGTCTGATCTGAGATTTTGCTGATCACATGTGCCAGCTACAACCGCCAACCTATCCAAAGAGGGATAAATGAGAACCCTTGCCATATAGGATGAGATACAGGCTGATCTTTGCTGGTCACACAAGTCTAATTGTAGGTTTTGTCGTGCATTGGCTCATATTATGCATGAATTTATGCATACTGTATTTACAATATATATTCGGTGTAGACTCACAGTAGACTGTTCCAATAGCAGTTTGAGCATGGTCTACACTGTTGCCATTCAGTTACATTATATTAGACACATCACCAGGTTGTCTGATGGACTTGTTAAAACTATAGGATAGGTATTTTAAAGTATTCAAATATTTAGGGTAAATGTGGCCATTATTGATTTAAGTGTGAGACAGGAGGATTTGATACACACCCCAGTCTTTTATTCAGAGAACTTTTTAAGGAGTATTTGATGGTCAGTCTGGGATAATTTTCTCAATTTCTGCATAAAAATATCTGTTGTGGGTATTCATTAGAAGTGCCTCAGCAAGCACTTAAAGTTAGTACATGTATCCAAAACATGTTTTATGGAGGATTAAGAAAACTTATCCCAGAATTATCATATAACTCCTATGTGTATGGGAAAACATGCCTTTGAGCATTTATTTTAGTGAACAGTTAAGGCACAGTTCAACTAGCACATCTGTTCTGTCTGCCCTATTGGTGCTTGCCAATAAAATCTGCAATATCAAATATTTTTGTAAGCAGATATTGGATGCCCTGTTTTGATAATCTAGGCCTTCACTGTATATGTATGCCCTGAAAGTGCATTTTCACATAGCATGGCTGATTCCATCTTTACTAATTTAAATTATTTACCATTTAATTGAGTATAGCCATTAACTACAGAGTGACTCTTATTGCAAGAGATTTTCGTATTTTATGATTATTCCCGTCAGATTTGAAATAGAGATACAAATTACAATGTTAACTACAGTATTTACCCTATGTATTTGGACAGACAGGCTTAAGCAAACAGTGTAGACCCATATACAGCAGAACATGGCATCTCATCTGGTTCTACACTGTTTGCCGCTCATTCAGCAATTTTTTAGACACAACATTGGGAAGTAAATTGCACTTGTTTAAATTCTAGAACAAGTATGGTAAGAAGTTGAGGAGTCCTAATACTTAGGGTAAATACAGTGTCATTCAGTGTCAGAAGACTTGTCCCCAATTACCTGATTTCTAATCTTATATATTTAGAGAATAATTAACAGTGTTTACTTGATATGAAAAATCTATCATAAAAAAGTGAGCTGGCTCAGTAAACACACTTTTCAAAAGAATGATCATTTTGCCCAATTTTTCATATTTCTGAGTGACATAAGATACAAAACTGACAAACACTATTAATTGTTCTATATATTATATACTATTTGTTAGAATAATAAATCTGTATGCTTTACATTGTTACTGAACTGTTTCGGAGTTTAGAGTTTGGAATACTCATTGTTCTGTTTTGTTTGTTCATTTGTCTTACCAGTATATTATATTTTAGTGAACATGTTTACAGCTTAAAAGGATGGTTTCTGCTCAACCAGTACGATCTGCAAGGTATAGAAGCTGCCATTTGCTTTGTCATACCTTCATGTCACTAAACCAGTATCGATAATATTAAACAATGACAAGCTCATAGGACCTGATTATTTCATCTCTTCATTGAAGTGTGCCCTAGCTTAATACATGAATTTTTATTAACTGCATGACAGAAATTTTGATAGATTGTTGAAAATCTGTGGAAATTTAGTATAATATAGTATATTGTGTCTGTAGAAAAAATGCATGTTGCTGTTTACAGTTAAAATACAAACAACAATCAGTCTTATACTCCTATGATCAGAGACATGTTCAAGAAGGTTGTTTTCACTATGACATTTTATTTCGAATGAAATTTATTGCATGAAGTATAGGACATTATGGGTAAGAAAATACCTCTTTCTAAATATTGGAACCCCTGAAAGTGTATCAGTTGCCCTCAATGCATACTGAAAATTAATAGATTTGTTTGTCCAGAGCCCAGTTGTTCAAAACTAATGATGTCGTTAGTTAACATATTGTTAAAACTTTGATCATTAAATATGGCATAAATGCTAATAGTTTTGCTGAAAAAATATTAGTAACTTTTGCATTTACAAAAGCTACTCACATTTTTTCAGCAAAAATACCTATGAGTTAGGTATTGTACTTACTAGAACAGTTGACATTTTGACCACTAACACTTAGCTCGTTAAGCTAACAATGCTTTGAACAAATGGGCCCAGATGATTTTCTTCTTTCATATTCAAAGCAACCACAGAAAATATATAAATTTGCTAATATCTACTGCTGAATTACCTGACTTACTTATTTTGACCAATTCTGGCATTAAAGCAGGCAAAAATCACTTTAGAAACAGGCAAAATATTTGGAACTAATTTATATAGAAATCTGTTTGTATATAATTAAGTTGTTATTTTGTAAATTTTAGTAGTATATGACCTTTTATAACTAAAACTCTAATTCATTTCTCATAATAGGAATCAGAATGATTTTGGTCTTTTTTTGCAAAATTTTTATAGACACATTATAAGCACAAAGTATTCAAGTTTTTGACATTCATTTGAGGAATTCTGGTAATTATTTATTTCAGATGGAATAAAATGTCAGAAGAAATCTCTTTCTTTTTTATATCTGTTGGGAAGTACTTTAAACTGAGTTTTCTAGTTGTGTTAATAGTATAATTCATAGTCATAATAATAACACGATATCTGATATTTGATGTGTTAGTCCCTGTTGATTTAGTCCAAGATTTAATCCAACCATTTTAAAGGTGTTCGCCAGGTGTGAAGTACCCGTAATTATTTAAGGCTGCACCCTATGCATAGTTTTGAGGATTCATGAATTCAGACACATTTTCATATCAGATTCTCAGTTTAGAATAAGCTTTATTTGAGATGACAATAAGTTTTCCTGAAAACAAAACAGATAGAACAAATTAACCTTTACCACTCTCTGGGCTAATTGAGCAGATGACAAATTGATGACATTTTTCTTATTTTTCCCACAAAACAGGATCTGACATTGCATGCAGATTGGAGACAATTTGTCTGAAATGTCAAAACCTGTTTTCTGGGAAAAAAAAGAAAATGTTTCAAAATGTTGCCTACTGAAATTTTTACCCAGAGTGCTAAGCATTAATTAAACATTATCCTAGATACCCGTCAGGTGTGGGAATTTCCTCAATATTCTCATTTCCATCACAACCATTAATCAGCGGCTCAGTTCAGCAGACATTATTTCATCAGCTGGCTTTTCCTGACAATCTTATTGGCTTACGGGCATTAAAAGATGGTGTGTTTTATTTCATTTAGATAAACCAGCGCTTGAAGTCCGCCTAGGAAAGTGAGTCTGGTGTCATTTCGGTGTAGGGAGCTAGACATTGTTTTGTGTTGAGTTGGCATTATATGTGCTTGTTTGTGTGGTCACCATGTGATAGAGAGTAAAAATGTTGATACATTTCATGCATATGAGCCGTTAGGTCAGAAAACGTACTTTTGGACTTGTGTGCCCAGTGAAGATTCAAATCAGCCTGCAGATTCTTGCAGTCTGATTGCAATCTCCACTGGGCACATTTTGGATGGTCAAGAATGCAAAGTTTCTTCATGTGAACAATGAAGACTCTGAAGGTATTTTTTTCTCACTTTGTGGCTCATGTGATGGAAAGTAAAAAAATTAAAAAATATCATGCTTATGACTTTTCAGAAAATTGTGACAATACACACTAATCCAGTGCTAAGCAGAGTTTATTTTTACCAAGATTTGAGCTAAAGGCAATGAGTTACAAAATGCACACACACACACACACACACACACACAGACACACACACACACACACACACACACACACACACACACACACACACACACACATCTTTTGACAATGTTCTATGAAAATTGTAGTGGTCTTAACACAAACCTTAACTGTAGTGTGCTGCAGGAACACATATACAGCATACAAAGATATTTTACTTTTTTACCATTTATTCACATATAGAAAATTATTTTAATTCAGATATATTGTCAGGTGTCAAAGATAGGCTCTGGCGTTTCATTCATATTATCTCTAACATACAGGATTATACAGATGAAATAATTATGAGACCACTTTTACAGAGCATACCATAGTGACCAAAAGTATTTGAACAGACAGGCCTGAGCAAACAGTGCAGCATCTGATCAGGGTCTACACTGTTTGCCACGCATCCAGCAGTGTTTGTTAGACACATCAACAGATAGTAAAATGGTCTTGTTGACAATGTTAGGCTAAATATGGAAAGTAGTTTAATGTCCTAATGTTTTATGTAAGTCAGTTACCTTCTGTTGTCATATGCAGCAGGCTCACTGCTTGAAATTTCACTTTATTGTATGGGGGACTGTATGGGGTTTGCTAAACGGAAAGTAATCAGTGAATGTCTAAGTCAGTCTCTTTGATTTAGCCTTTGTGACAATGTCACAAAGAATGGCATTTAAATTTGAATTACAGTGCATATATTCAATTTGTAACAAAAAAAAAACCAAAAAAAACATATGCAGATTCACAATCAGATATGCAGGTCTGTAGGAAATATATCTGGACAAATTGGCAATACTTAACTACATGTGGAAAAAATTTGGAAATAGTTGCCATAAGATAAATACTTTATTGGACTTTCATGCCTTTTATTTTATTTTCAAGAGTGCGGTACTCTGTCAGCTTGACCAATATATATTGCTAAAGAAAGGTACATTTGTATTTTCAGATTTTGCCTGTATATAAAATGTACTTAGCTACTAACATGCATGCCAGAGGACATGTTATTGTTAATATTTAATTGTTAATGTACAATGCCTTGTCCATGCTAATGCTCACTAATATTTTTTGTGATTTGTGTGTTTGCTATTTACAGGCTGCAAGTATTTGAAGTAGTTTGTGATTTAAACTTCGAGAATTTAAATAGTTCTTTGTTAGAACATATTTTAAAGTTATTGACAGTCTGATTTGAGTAAATCCTAATACAAGTTGTATTTTTCTCATGGTGGAGAACCAACATTATATCACACCATTCTAATAATAGGGTCCACAGGAAAATTGATGTCATCCAGCCTGGTTCAGGTAAGACTTTGTTTGACATTTCTGTTAATACTGGTTAGATTTACATGAAATTTGAAGCAGATACCCTGCAAAAATTATAGCAATATGCCCATTTAATTCAATTTCCTGACAAAACTCTGATTTCAAAGTTATTGACAAGCAACCACATTTTTTTTTCAGGAATGAGTTCACACCGACACTAAGACGACTAAGATAGGCTGTATTTCTCATTTTTTTGTGTCTTATTTGTTCCTATGTGATTTAAATGCTTTTAGAATGAAGCTGAAAGTTTACCATTAAGTTTTGTGTTTTGTGATGGTTATTTGGACAAAAATGAGATATTTTGTAAAAGAATGGGTTCACACCAGAAATTTTGTAAAGTGGGGGTCCACACAAACATTAGAAGAAATATAGAGTTCACACTGACATTAGAAGCTAAGTGATGTTGTATTGTACATAAAATTGTATAAATGAATAGAGGAACACATGGTACATCAAACCTGTCAAAGTTATACCTTTCTTATTTGTACATATACTTCTATACTCTCAGAGCAATTGTCCATTGAATATCTTGTTTGTCATTAGTAATCATGTAAAGCATATAAATGATTGCCGTTTTATTTAAACCTATCTTGGGAATTTGCTCAGCTAAAGAGACTAGCTGAGTCTTGAAATGTTTAATTATGCATATGGTGTAGATACTATACCATCAAGGCAGCAGACAACACAGCTGGCACTGATTAGACTATAAATGGGTCACATTTTGATTCTAGACTTTGTTGAAAGCTTTTGCTTTCTTGCACTGACTGAAGAGTTTTTTCTGG
Organism: Anodontia alba; assembly: GCA_964016985.1. Lineage (NCBI taxonomy): Eukaryota > Metazoa > Mollusca > Bivalvia > Lucinida > Lucinidae > Anodontia > Anodontia alba. Next base: position 48,962,289 of record OZ024828.1, on the reverse strand, counting down.
TAAACAGAGAATATATCAATGATAAGTTTTTCTTGTTTGCTATCAAAGAAGATTTCAGTGGTCCTATAGGGGAGTTGGAGTCTTTCTTAGTTGGACCCAGATTAATATTAATTTGATCTCTGGTGACTTGCAAAAGTAATTCTCTTCTTTTGTGCCACCTTGGTCCTTTAAGAGACAAACTTCTTCGGCTTTGTTCTGCAAACTCAGTCTGAAATGAGGAAATAAATAAGTCACTTTATGAAAAAATTGTCTTATGTCCTATTCAAACAACAGAGGCACAGATCAGCCTGTGCATCAACATGGTCTGATCAGCAGATCTATGTTGTTTTTGACTTGATGGTATAATACCTATACATGTACCAGCTGAATCAAACATTTCAAGACTCATCTAGTCTCTTTTCTGAGCTGAGCAGGCCAATTTGAGGCTTTAAAGTAACCTAGTGGTGGCAAATTACAAGACAGGTTTAAAGGCACCATATTCCTCAAAAATAGACATTTTCTATATAAGAAAAGTTTAATAAATTGATAATATAGTATTAATATAATCATAAAATATGGCCTCTGACAGCCTGTAAAATTTCAGTTAGTCTCTTGTTTTTGAACTGGATCAAAAATAAAATGATTTTTTATCGTATCTCTGAATTAATGTTGCCAACATTAATTCAGAGATAAGATAAAAATTCATTTCATTTCGAGAATGAGAGACTAAGTAAACTTTTACAGGCTGTCTGGTGCCACATTTTATGATTGAGTTAATACAATATATCAGTTTGTCAAACCTTCCTCTAGATAATAAAATGTCTATTTTGAGGAATATGGCAATAATTTACATGATTACTAATGACAAACAAGATATTCAATGGACAACTGATCCTAATCCTCCAGAAAATGTATTGCAGTATATGTTCAAATAAGAAAGGTATAACTTTGAAGTGCTTGCATTGATATACCATGTGTTACTTGTTTCATTTATAAGAATTAATGTACAGTGCTGCATCACTTTGCTTCTAATGTTAGTGTGGATCCAATATTTCTTCTAATGTTTGTGTGGACCCCACCTTACAAACTTCCAGGTGTGAACCCATTCATTTTCAAAATACCTCATTTTTGTTCAAATAACCATCACAAAACACAAAACTTGTTAATGGTAAACTTTCAGCTTCATTCTAAAAGCATTTAAATCACATAGGAACAAATAAGACACAAAAAATTGAGAAATACAGCCTGTCTTAGTCGTCTTAGTGTCGACTTGGTGTGAACTCATTCCTGAAGAAAAAATGTGGTTGCTTGTCAATAACTTTGAAATCAGAGTTCTGTCAGGAAATTGAATTAAATGGGCATATTGCTATAATTTTTGCAGCGTATCTGGCAAACTTTCAGCTTCATTCTAAAACCATTTAAATCACATAGGAGCAAATAAGACACAGAAAATTGAGAAATACAGCCTCTTAACATTGACTCAAGATGTGGTGTGAACCCATTCTCGCAGAAAAATGTAGTTGCTTGTCAATACCTTTGAAACAAGGGTTTTGTAAGGAAATTAAATTTGATTGGCATACTGCTATAATATTTGTGGGGTATCTGCTTCTAATTTCATGCAAATTTAACCAGTATTAACAGAAATATCAAACAAAGTCTTACCCCAATTGGGCTAGATCATCAGTTTTCATGTGGACCCTATCATTAGAAACACACAATATGATATAGGTTCTCCACTGTGTTCCTATTCAGACAACACTGGATTCGTTTTCATTTGAGTTCATACATGAACCAGTTTGAAAATATACCTTCCAACATGTGCACCCTGGAAAGACTCATAACAGCCTGCACAGCAGCACAGTCTAATCATAGCTCTAGGTGTCTGCCAGAACAAACATTGGATCCCTTGCAACCCAAAGAGCTCTAACTGAAGCTTCTTTTTAAGACTGTGCAGATGCACAGGCTGATCTGAGGCTGGTTGAATATGTCCAAAAGTACTGTATCTTGCATTGTGCTGTTATTGTAATGTTGTAGTATTGAAACCCAGATAAAATGTTTTGAGTAAAAATGCATGTAGCAATTGATTTATGTAATACCATATAAATATGGTTACCACAGTCCTGTAAAATTTCTTTAAGCTGAATTGTATGGTTTGAATAGATATGAACTGGATAATTTACACATGTGGGGGGGTGGGGCACAGCATTTCCTACAGGATTGCATATGTGCCCAGCAACGTCTTGCATGCTGTCCACCTGAACATGCTTAGGATCCCTGACCACTCAGAGAGTGCCCTACAAAGACTGATCAGACTGTATTGATGCACAGGCTGATCTGAGTCCTTGCTGTTAACACATACAAACTTGTAAATGCTGTGCCTCAGCTCATACAATGCATGACAGATTATGATACCACACAGTCAGCACTATCAGATTACATTGACACTATGTAGGATGGTACAAAATGGTTTATTATTCTGATACAAAATGTGGGAGCTTAAAGCAACAATATACTCAGTACATGTGTAGCAAAAGTCCAATTGTAGCTAACAGTTCAGTCTCACTTAAGGATAGATATCTAAAAAAAAAAAAAAAATAGCAAATATGTTCAGGTATGGATACAAGTGCACTTGTTTATTTTGCCCCCTCCCCCGCAGGGGTAGATACCCTTGGGTCTCTTTCTCCACCCTCTTCCTGGGTAGCTTGCTACACCAGCCCCTCCTCTTGGGTCATGGATAGGTTACCCCAACCCCCAAAACCCCTAGCAATTCAAAATGATATTTTATCACTTTGAAGAGTAATAATTGCACAGTCAGAACAAGGTAGGTAATAATATGATATTATGGTCATTCTTATGACTGTTCAATGGTTGATTCTATTAGAACTGATAAACTGTTGTTGTTTTTTTCTGAAATCTGTTTGCAAGATTTTCAGAGGGTATGAATAAGCTGCCCATGCAACAGAATCTTGGGCTCAACTCCTTCGCATAAAGGGAAAGCTAGGTATAAGCAGGTATTACTACACTTCTAATGTCTGTAGTAGGAATATGTCTTTGAAATGTTTAAATACCTTTTCCTGATCCAGGTTTTCCAGGTTTCCAGGGGTGGGCAAGCTGCCCGGGCCCCAGTATCTTCAACCCCAGGGGGCAAGCTGCCCGGGCCATGGTATCTTGCCCCCCCAATCCCTTCCCGTCTGGAGAAAGATAGGTAAAAGTAGATACAGTCATCATTCTGATGACTGTTCAACGGAAAATTTTTAAAATATTTTTTATAACTGTATTGGCAACATTATCTGGGATGGATGGGGGACAAGCTGCCTAGGCCACGGTATAATGAAAAATTGAAATATTGACATGGAAAGAGCATTAGAAAATGGGGGTGGAAGTGAGAATTTTGCAATAATTTAGTCATTAATTTCTTAATTTCTGCCACTTTGCTTTAAATAATCAAGTATATGATACATATTGAAATGCGTACATCAATAAAATGTATGTTGGATGTGTTTGCAGCTGCTTAGCAACAGAAAGTCATGAATAGTGTGTAAGGTTGAAAATCATGTAATCATAAATCAACCATGTTTCAAATCATACAGTTTGATCAAAAGTAAAGAGAAACTTAATACCCCAACTCAAAAATGTTCAAATACAGTCAACTCCCATTATCTCAAATTCCAAGGGACTCACTGAAACACTTTGAGATATCCATACTTCGACATATCAGAGTTGAGAGAGTGAGGAAAACAATAAATTGAACAACCACATTTAACAAATGAATATGTAATTTGACTCCTGAAGTTAGAAATATATATATAAAATATTGTGGAAAAGAGGAGAAATTGCTCCTGAGGAGCAATTTCTCCGCTTTTCCACATTATTTTGTTACCTGTTGTCATAGTTTCATGTTAAAACAGGGACCAGATTTTCACTTCGAGATAATCGGTAATTCGGAGTAAGCGAGTTTGAGATAACGAGGTTTGACTGTTGGTTAAATCAGCACTCAGCATCTGATCAGGTCGATGCTGTTGCCACTCATCCGGCAAATTATTTAGACATAACCAAGTAGCCAAATGGAGGTTTTAGGACAAACATGGTAAAGAATTAAGGAGCCCCAATATTTAAGGTGTATGGTTTTCACTGTTATTTAAAATACTGTTTCTTCTGTAGGTTGGAACGATGAACCCTCAGTCAGCAGAAGAGAGAGCCAAAATGCATCCCGTCACCAAGAATGTATATATGCCACGTAAAATGTTTCCTGTCGAGCAATATGCCAGTACAGTGACGAACTAAACGACTGAGGGAGTACTTCAAGGAAGGATCTGATTTTGTTGTTAAGATTCAATAAGATAATGTTATCGAAGAAATCAAGCTCTTTTGGTTTGAGATGTATGTTTTTTTAAACATGTTTTGTTCCTGAAGGAAAAAAAAATATCATGTTTTATGTATGTGTTGGAAAAGCTGTTTTTATGCAGTCATTTGTGTAGTTACACCAATCAGAGAGTTATACAAAGCATAGGTGATAACTGTGGTGATAATTTAGGATATTTGTTTTTGTATTTTGCTCTAAACATATCTTATGGGTACTTACTGGAATTTCCTCACTGAGGCAATTCCAATGAGTACACACAAGATATGTTTCAGTGCAAAATAACAAAAAATGTATCTTATGAATGCTCCCTTTATGAGGACCCCTATGGTTATATATACTGAACTTGGCCTGTCTCATGAAAAGGTGCTCTAGATTAATACAGTGAGAGAAGGCCAATGTCAGCCTTTGTGTCTGTGCAGTCCAGAGCCTTTACAGATTCCTTACAGAATATTTCAATACTTAAGAACCTGTTACCTAGCAGCCACTGCCCTGATCGGACTGTATGGTATTATGGTAACTTATAGCTTTAGATATAAACTCTACCCATCAAAAAGTGTTGATATTTTTGTTTTTTATTTCACCACAAAAACATATATTGTAGGTTTTCAGTAGAAATTCCTCACGGAGGCACTTCTAATGAGTATCCATAACGTATGTTTTCAAGGACAAATAAGAAGAATAATTGTTTAGATATCCTTCTTGTTTAGAGCTATATGTATCCTTGGGTTGGTTTCTACTTGCCAAAAGTCAAAGAATGTCGTATGCAACATAAGAAAAGGGCACTTATTCCATATTTGTGACTAACGAAGACCCAGATCAGCCTGTATATGTATATCTACACTGTCTTATCAGGGCTGCCCTGGCTGAGCTGGGCCGTTATTGCCACGGGTACAGTAAGGCTCATTTTCTCACAAATCACATATACATGTATATCCTGCTTTAATTGTTGTATACCATACTGAATACCAAAGAAAACATATCTTACATTGGAGTCTGAAGCGCTTGCTTAGGGATGACCATTCAGATATTAACCCTTAAAAGGCCAAGAAAACCTGCATCTGAAAATGTCGTCTATTTATGTCGTCTGCTGAATATTCTTGCAAACTTTTCAAACCTATTTTTGCATACAGGCAAACTGTGGACCCAGATCAGACTGCTCCTAAAATCACCAACAGATGACAAAGCAGATGACAATTTGGCAGTTTAAGGGTTAAGGATACCGTATTTACCGTAAGCATTGGGACACCTTAACTGCTTACCATACTTGTCCTAAAATTTGAAATAGTCCATTTTATTACCTATTAATGTGTCTATTATAGTGCTGGACGAGTAGCAAACTGTAGATCCCGATCAGATGCCACATTCTGCGGCATCTGATCTGGGTCTTTACTGTTGGCTCAGGTCTGTATGTCCCAAATATTTAGGGTCATTACGGTAAATACAGTATTTGCTCAGATATGCCTGAGCAAACAGTGTACACCCAGATCAGGGTACCCTGAGGATTAAACAACAGAAACATCCCTGTTCTTTGGAATTTGACAGACCGCTGAAAAACAGGGGTGGGATTTCTGAAGTACCTGAGCTGAAAATTCTTGAGGCAAATAAGTGAAAAAGCTGAAGCGTACCCACAAGAGTTTGACACAAAAATAGAACTCAGGGTTGAGGAATTAGACATAAGCTTTTCAAAATTTTCAAATTCCCAGGGATAATCCCTCTATCCATCCCCTCTTAGGGGAAAGCATTTATAGGTATATTACCGAACATTATTTTCATTGTTTTGTTGTTTTTTTGTTGTTGTTGTTTTTTCATGAATAGGCTCAGATTATATCAGTGCCTTGTATTAAGACTGTGATGCCAAAATCTTTACTGTGATAAAAGAGTCACTTCAAGCAAACAAATGTCTTCAAACATATGTGAAATGTGTAGATTCAGATCAGCCTGCACATCTGGGCCCAGTTGTTCAAAGCTAACGATGTTGTCAGTTAACGATTCGTTAAAATTTACATCAAGTGATAGGCAAATATGCTGAAATTTTTTGCTGAAAAAATGTGAGTAGCTTTTGCAGTGCAAAAGCTACTCACATCTTTTCAGCAAAAAATATCAGAATATTGTATATTGAATCCGCTAAAACAGTTAACGAAATGACCCTTAACGAGCTTGTTAAGCTAACGATGCTTTGAACAACTGGGCCCTGCAATTTTATCAAGGTCTTTAGTCTCTGTTAATGCTTAGCATACTGAGTAAAATATTTCAGCAGACTATATTTTCAAATATTTTTATTTTTCCCAGAAAATAGGCTTTGACATTTCATGCAAATTGTCTTCTCAGGAGAATTTGCATGAAAAGTAGGAGCCCATTTTTATAAGAAAAAAATATATCATCAATTTGTTGTCTGCTGAACCTGCCCAAAAAGCTAACAGTTAATCCTTAAAGCGCCAGTCACAACTATTGTTGTCTGCTTTGTCATCTGCTTATGATTTTAAAAGTCATTTTTGCAAACATTGTGGACCCAGATCAGATTGTGGACCCAGAGGAGCAGTCTGATCAGGGTCCACACTGCCTGTATGCAAAAATAGGTTTGAAAAGTCTCCAAGAATATTCAGCAGACGACATAAACAGACGACATTTTCGGATGCAGTTTTTCTTGGCGCTTTAAGGGTTAATATATCTTACAGTATTCAGTGACAGTGAAATCCTTGATCATACTGAAGATGTGCGGGCTGGTCTGTCCATGTATGTGCTAAGATATATTTTTGCTTGGTGTTGCCCAAATAACTAATTGCTTTACTTTCTTGGGGGTTGGGGTTATTTCTATTTTACATATCAGTGGTTTGATTTGCACATATGCATGTCTGTATTAAACAACCTGATTGTTTTTAGTTGTGGTTGTTGTTTAAAAAAATCAATTTTGTTGTTTTAGTATATATAATAAATTGAATGCAGGCTTTGAATTGTCTTCTATAGTACATGTCCTAAAATTTGTACACCAAAGTTTCTGAAAAACTTGCATATGCAAACAGTTCTGATCCAGATTGACTGCTAGTAAGGGTCTACATTGTTTTCCATTTTGGTATGTATTTTAAGAAACACTGCATAAATACAAAAATTAGGCAAAAAAAAAATATGGAATAAAACATCAAGAATTTCATGACATTTACTGTACTTAAAAACAAACATTTTTGCGTGTAAAGTCATTTATGCCTAGTGTCCCACAATGTGGGACTTCGTCAAAAAGTGTAGACCTAGATTGGACACTGCAAAACATGGCATCTGATCTAGTATTTGCGATCATGCCATGAAAGATGTATTTGGAGCATATTCAGACAATCTGTGTGTCCTGGAAGTCTCATCAGTTCCTGTGCTGTCTCTTGATAGAATTTGTACAGTATTCAGTGATTTTCTTACCTTTGCCATTCTCTGAGATAATTCAGCAAAGACAAGGTGATATTTTATCTTATTTTTCCCAGAAAACAGGTTTTGAAATGTCGAATCCTGTTTTCTAAGAAATATAAGAAAAATATTTCAGTATTTCCTCTGGTGAAAATTTTACCCAGAGTGCTAAGTGTTAAAGATAGAGAAGAACTTGATTGGTCTGTATGGTACTGAAGGCCCATTTTCTCGTGGTCAGGGTCTTTTTGTTTTTGTTATGGCTAAGTATGGGGGTATGACTGATGTGCTATGGCTATTAATACTTTTATATATCATGACATATTTATATAGATTAGTAGTGATATTTTGTGGACTTGAAGTTATTTGATTCCAACCTTAAACAAATCCGCTACAAATTTGTCTGTATAGCAGGTGGAATAGGCTTCCCTTGTGTAATATCTTTCAAGAAAGACCTTAACTCTTTCCCGGCCAGTGGCGACTTTTGTCCTCTGCTGATAACCTTTGCAAACAGTTTGGACCCAGATCAGGCCTGATCTGGATCCAAACTGTTTGATGCTCTCATGGTATTCCTGAAAGAATTTTTTGAAAAAGTTATTTTTTAAAAAAAATCCACACGAGACAAAAAAGCATGCAAAATCACCCAGCATGCAAAGAGTTAATTTGTGTTGTCATATACATTATTTACCTTCAATATAGTGGCACCTTAAATCCTTACAATTTTTGCTGTACATTTTGAACATGTCCTTTTGACTACCTGCCTCGTAATGTCTGCAAAAATTGCTGGATGAGTGACAAACAGTGTAGACCTTGATCAGATGACATGTTCTGTTGCATCTGAACCTTGCATATGATCTGGGTCTACAAAATGTGTTTGCTCAGGCCTCTCTGTTAGAATACTTAGGATAAATATGGTAACTTTAGTAACCTGGACTTAAATGCAAATAGTTTTGTTTTAGGGGAATCAAATATACTTTAAGCTGCTATATCCATTTGCAAATGAAGCATGCATTTGATCATGAGTATTTAAGTAGATTAGAAGTATTTTAATAAAATATTTTGATTACAAAATACCATGTTTGACCTAATTACCACATATATCCCAATAAGTGCACAGTCAAGCTATTTTGTAGTTCAGATTATATCCATTGTATTATTTTCTTCTTTATAAAAGCATATATTGTGGATACTAATTTGAATAGCCTTGACATGTCAAGGCAATTCAAATGAGTATCAACAAGGTATGTTTTATAAAGAAAGTCAAGTAAAAATACTACCTAAGTAAGGCTCATTAAATATGCTTCATGAAGTTCTGTTTTTAAAAAAGGACCCTGAATATTAGGTAGATATATTTTTCCAGTTTTTTTTCCAGTATTTTTGAAAATACTGAGCACACCATACGATAATTAGGTCAAATACGGAATTATGAGTTGGTAATTCTTGTACTTTTGTACTGTTTCTTCTGTCTTCCATAGATTGTTTTATTGTTATTTTGTCTTTTTTGGTCGGATTCAATGATCAGAATCAGTGGAGTCATTGATCAATGAATATGCTGTATTGACAGTGTGTAACATTTAACCTATGGCACTCAATGGACAAATTCAGCAGATTATGCATCAATATTTTTCTTCTTTTTTTCCCCAAGAATATGGAGTTTGAGATTTTGTGTAAATGCTCACTTTAGGTGTCCATTTGCGTGAAATGTCAAGCCCTGTTTTCTAGGTTAAAAAAAATAATAATAATTAAAATATCTGCTGAAATTTTCACTCAGCAGGTCTTTTCATTTTGTTTTGCTACCATTTATGATTATTCAGATGTTTTTAGATATTTTTTGCTCAGAAGAAAGTACAGCAGGTTAACGGTTAAAGAGTTTTCAATGGAAGCTTACCTTCTCAAATTCTGATTTCACCCTACTCTAGCTAATAGATCTTTGATATTTGCAAAAACATTCAGTTTGGATCTCATGAGTCCTAAGATACAACTGTAGTTTAGAACCGCCTTTCTTCAGACTTCCATTGTTCATTGTTTTGCTCTTCAGTATTGTAGAATTATATAGTTTAGTTTTGTGTGCATATTTGTTGTGTTGCAATATATATATTTTGTTAGATGCGACCCACAATCATTGGTAAATTAATCCATTTTAGTCTTGAAAAAGGGTAATTGGCAAACAGTGCAGATCCAGATCAGATGCCGCAAAATGCAGCATCTGATCAGGGTCTACACTGCATTAAACACATGAGTTTCTATAAATATAGTAATTATAAAAACAAACTAGACACCCTGCTATTGGAAATATACCAGTCCAAAGAGTTGTGGTGGAAGAGTCCACTCAACATAAATGGGTTAATAGAATCTGAATGTAACATTGTAATCAGTATTTTATCCAGGGCACATCAAAATTTGCTTACTATATTATGAGTTCAACAAGAGTAGAGCCCTTATGCAATATGCAGACAGGGAAACCCATATCTGCATGCACATATATACCATATTCTACCTAATTACCACACTGTGCGCTTAGGTTTTTCAAAAGTACTTGGAAAACTCGTGGTAAAATATGTATCTGCCTACTTAGGTCGTATTTTAAAAAAAGATCAGCAAAGGACTTATCTGATGATGTTTATGCGATTTTTTTTTCTTAGTTTGTATAAAAAGCACATGTTGTGAGTACTCATTTGAATTGCATCAACAAGTTGATGCAATTCAAATGGGTACCCACAACATATTCCTTTATGAAAAAAAAGTTAGAAAAAAGTACACTGGCTGTAATCTGAAGACTACATATTTGCTTGCCTGTGTACTGATAGGGGTAAGTGTGGTTATTAGGTTGAATACAGTACATGCCATTTGATCAGATGTGGGTGGTAGGGTGGTGGTCATGGCCTGCTGTACTTTGTAGCAGGTGGGGGATGGGGGCAATGTTAGTATTTCTTCTGTTTTGGCACTTTTGTTCACTTTTCCCTCATCTTCCTTTGTTTCTCTTTCCTCTCATCAACTAGTTCTTCTATCTCTTTTCTCTGTGAAATGACATAAAATTACCCACAATGGTTGATGTATTGCTAAATAAGAACTTTAACCCTTAAAGCACCAATCACAACTGCAGCAGACGACAATTTTTTACTTTTTTTTTTTTTATTTTTCAGAGAAAACAAGTCGACATTTCATGTGAATTGTCTGCTTTGCAGATGATTCACATGAAATGTTATAACTCATTTTCTCTGAAAAATAAAAGAAAAATTTTAGAATGTCGTCTGCTACAAATTTTGCTTGGTGCTTTAAGGGTTAATAAGTCTTTCTCTGTTTGTGGATATATACTTCATTGTTTAGCATCTACAGAGTCTGTAAGTGAACAACAAGCCCCTGATCAGACTGCCAATGTGCAGGCTGCTCTAAGCATTTAACGTATTCAACCTAATTACAGCACTGTGCGCTTAGATTTTTCAAAATTACTGAACAAACTTGTAAAATATCAGCCTAATAAGCGCACTCTTTAAAGAAAGATCAGCAGAGGATTTAATGAGTAGCATATTAAATGATGCTTTTGCAATATTATTTTCTGATTTTCTTTATAAAAACATATGTTGTGGGTACTCATTTGAATTGCCTGGACTTGTCGAGGTAATTCAAATGAATTCCCACAACATATGTTTTTATAAGAAGTAGATAAAAGTACACTGACTGTAATCTAAAGGCTACTTAATTGCTTTATTGTGCGCTTATAGGAGCATGTGCGGTAATTAGGTCAAATACACTATTATTTGCATTTGGTATAAGGACCCTTTTCTTGCATTACGCATCATAGGCAAGCAACAAAAAGTCCTGGCCAGCATGTGGAACTTCACAGTTCAGTCAGATATTTTCTCTCTGCTGTTTGAATACTGTCTATTAATCTGTTTCTCCACAAAATAGGGCTTAGAATGTTATTTGGATTGTGTCCATTGGAGAGCTATTGAATAAAATATCAAACCCTATTTTCATAGAAAAAAAAGTTTTTTTGTTAAGTCTGTTGTTTTTCCTCATGAGATTTCTTATGAACAGTGCTATTTGTCTCAGTGACTATTTTGTTTGTCTATTTATATACTTGTTTTGTACTGATATATTGAAGTGCATGTTAATAAACGTAACCTTAAACTGTTGCAGGCAAAATTTTGTAGTCCATTTATTTTTTCCCTGCAAATATGACCTGGCTAGGCATCTGAATTATTATAAAATTCTAAGCCAAAAATTTAGCAAAAAAAAAAAAATAGAATCATGCCACAATCTATTTAAAGCACTTTTGCTGGGATCCTGGCAAAGCAAAAAATGTATTAGCCGAACAGCCATATTATATAATAACAGTGAAAAGATTATATAGAAAAAATAACCATGGTCAATTTTCTATATAATCTATTCATTTTTGTTCGGATACAAAAATTCTGGGGCTCATTTTGAAACCTTATTATAGATGACACTGTGCTATAATGAGCTGTGCTATAAAGGTGTTCCTTATTCTGCCAAGTTTTGTCTGCATCAGACACAAGGTTAAATAAATATAAACTATAATCTATCTTTTTATTATTTTTTAAACCACTAAGTAAAAAATGTCAGCCCACAGCTCTCTCTTTGAGGTCTCCCGAAAAGTAAATTTTTGTCTTACACTTTAAGGGTAAACATTTAACAATGAGTCAGCTGTGTTTATATGATAAAGTTTATCATTAGTGCTCCTATCATGGCACAAATTTGTGATATATTTCATATCTTTTAGAGAAAATAGAATTTACCTCTTCATGTGAATTCTCTGCATAGAATATGTGGCAATTCACATGCACTTTATGTGAATGATCACCATAAGAGACATGACAATTCATATAATATGATAAAATCAATATTGGGAGGTAATCAATACTTATGAACTGGGCAATACATAATTGCCTTACCTCCCTTTGACTGACATGCATTCAATAAGGCTTCATGCTAAAACATGCTGGGTAAAAAAAAAAAAAAAATCAGCAGAATACCTTTTGAAATTATTTTGCTTATTTTTCCTAGAAAACAGGCTTTGACATTTAATGCAAACTGTCTCCCTTGGAGACAGTTTGCATGAAATGTCAAAGCCTGTTTTCAGGGAAAAAAATAAGAAAAATATCATCAGTTTCTTATCTGCTGAACTGGCCCAGAGAGTAGTAAAATTTTAACCGTTAATCATTACCACTGCAGTCTGTTTTCTTTACCAGCTGCCCTACCAAGACTCAAAATCAAAATGCTTTTTCAACAGGTTGGGGAGAAACATAAAACAAGGTTTATACCTCAACCCAGGTATATACATACATTGGTTCTGATATAAAAAGTGAATGTAATGGTCTGTAAAATTACATCTTTCAATATCTTAATTTTTGTTTGCAAAGGCATTGCAAAAAAATGTAACTTGTTTCCATTTAGTCAAGCTTCTTTAATGTGAAGAAATTAAAGACTTTTGCCACATTTTTTCTGAAAATTTTAATATGGGTAAAAGCTGTCTATAGATAATCTGTGGAATATATTAAAAACTTAAAGTGCCAAGGAAAAATTGTAGCTAATGACATTCTATTTTTAGCTCACCTGAGCTCTGCTCAGGATGAGCTATTGTGATCACTTTTCGTCCATCCGTCCGTCCGTCCTACCGTGCTACCGTCGGTCCGTGCGTCCGTCCGTTAACATTTTCAAACGACTTCTCCTCTGAAACCGCTGAGCCAATTTTGCTCAAATTTCATATGGAGCCTCCTTAGGGTGGGGGAACGAAAAATTGCTAAAATGGTCCATTGACCAAGATGGCCGCCACGCCCATATATGGTAAAAACCTTTAAAAATCTTCTCCTCCAGAACCAAGAATGCCTTGGGGCTGAACCTTTGCAGGAATCATCGGGGACGGGAGGTCTACCAAAATTGCTAAAAGAATTGTCGTATGTTGACGTTTGACCTTTTTACGGCAAGGTCAAGTTTGCTTCCCTATGCATTTGTATGGGAAAAACCTTCAAAAATCTTCTTCTCCAAAACCGAGCATGCCTTATGGCTGAATCTTTGCATATATCTTTGGGAACAGGAGAGCTACCAAAATTGCTAAAATTATGGTCGTACATTAACATTTGACCTTTTTACAGTAAGGTCAATTTTGCTTCCTTATGCATTTGTATGGGAAAAATGTTCAGAATTTCAAACAACTTCTCCTCTGGAGCCTCTGGGCCAATTTTGCTCAAATTTCATATGGAGCCTCCTTAGGGTAGGGGAACGAAAAATTGCTAAAGTGGTCGCGGTCCGTTGACCAAGATGGCCGCCACGCCAATATATGGTAAAAACCTTTAAAAATCTTCTCCTTCAGAACCGAGAATGCCTTGGGGCTGAACCTTTGCAGGAATCATCGGGGACGGGAGGTCTACCAACATTGCTAAAAGAATTGTCGTACGTTGACGTTTGACCTTTTTACGACGTCAAGTTTGCTTCCCTGTGCATTTGTATGGGAAAAACCTTCAAAAATCTTCTTCTCCAAATCCTAGCATGCCATATGGCTGAATCTTTGCATATATCTTCGGGAACAGGAGGGCTACCAAAGTTGCTAAAATAATGGTCGTACATTGACATTTGACCTTTTTACGTTAAGGTCAATTTTGCTTCCTTATGCATTTGTATGGGAAAAATGTTCAGAATTTCAAACAACTTCTCCTCTGGAGCCTCTGGGCCAATTTTGCTCGAATTTCATATGGAGCCTCCTTAGGTAGGGGGAACAAAGATTGCTAAAATGGTCACGGTTCGTTGACCAAGATGGGCACCATGCCCATATATGGTAAAAACCTTTATAAATCTTCTTCTCTAGAACCGAGGATGCTTTGGGGCTGAATGTTTGCATAAATCATCGGGGACAGGGGGTCTACCAATGTTGCTAAAATAATGGTCATACATTGACATTTGACCTTTTTACGGCAAGGTCAAGTTGCTTCCTTATTCATTTGCATGGGAAAAAACATTTAAAAATCTTATTCTCCAAAACCGAGGATGGCTTGTGGCTGAATCTTTGCATATATCATCTGGAACGGGCAGTCTACCAAAGTTGCTAAAATAATTGTCATACATTGACATTTAACCTTTTTTACGGCGAGGTCAAGTTTGCTTCTGTATGCATTTGTATGGGCCCCATACATTTGTATGGACAAAATGTTGATAATTTCAAGTGACTTTTCCTCTGAAGCCTCCGGGCCAGTGTTGCTCAAATTTCATGCGGAGCCTCCGTGGGCAGGAGAATGAAAGATTGCTAAAATGGGTATGGTCCATTGATCAAAATGGCTGCCATGCCCATATATGGTAAAAACCTTTAAAAATCTTCTTCTCCATAACCAAATAAGCCCTGGGTCCTAATCTTTGCACAAATTACGGGGGACAGGAGATCTACCAAAATTGCCCAAATGATGGTTCTATGGTGACATTTGACCTTTTTGCCTCCAAGGTCAAATTTGCTTCCCTATTTGTGTGGGCCATATACATTTATATTGAAAGTATCGAAGTGACTTGTAGATCAACAGTAGTTAAAATTGTTCTGATTGGAAATCTGAGATGGCCATCATCTGGTTTATATTTATAATATTTCCCTGCCACTGTGCTGTTTACATGTATAAAATCACGATTCTTCAGAAACCACTTAGCCAATTTCCACCAAATTTCACATTGATCCTTCTGTTGAAATGTGATTGATAGTTTATTCAAATGATCATGCTCCATTGACTGTCAGGCCCATATATTCTTCTTCAAAACTAAGAACTGTTCAAATGATGATATTTTCATTAGTTGCGATGATAGGATTGGAAAAATGTTGCATAACATCTGCATGTCTGCAGTGGCTATGTCACTCAGGTGAGCAAATCGTGGCCCGTGGGGCTCTTGTTTTTTTTTTTGTTTTGTTTTTTTTAATTTTTTGTAGAAAATCAGTCAACATTTCATATGAGTCATCTAAATGTCTGCCAGGTAAATGATTCACATGAAACTCAATACATTTGTTATGAAAATATGAAAAATAAAAATATTTAAAAAAAAAAAATATGCTGTCTGCTGCAGTTATGATTGGTGCTTTAAGGGTTAAGATGTTGTAATATAATTTTGCAGTTCCTTTGCAAACAAAAGATATTAAAAAGAGTGACTGACTGACTGATCAGATTTTTAACGCTACCAGGCAACTGAGTCACATAGAGGCAGATAAATCTGGATTAGTTTTACTGGACTACTGGGTTGGCTTGAAAAGGTGCCTAGTTATAATTCATAACTAGGTTACCTCACCCAGACACAGGATGCGTGCACATCAAGACATGGTGCGGGCATGTCCAGACCTCGTGCGTGAGTTGTAATCCAGCCTGTAAGTTGCAGAATTTTGAACATCAGTCAAAAACATTGAGCTTTTAATCTTGTACCTAATGCGTGTCAATTCCGACTGCATGATGCATTAGGTACACAGTCGTGCGAAAGTTTCAGACACTAGCCACATGTCAGTCGATCGGACACCAGAAAGGGTGCAAGGTGGTAGTCCTCACCCAGGAGTCCTCACCCTAAGTAGGTCAGTGCCGAATGATGTCTTCTCTAAAGGATGCGTTGATCTAGTCCTTGGTGGCCAGCCGGTTGTGCCCTTTTCCAGCTTCTTCTCTATGTGCTCACAGATGTTCTCGACGTAGAACTTGCTGGTGGGTCCTTTCACCATGACCCATTTCTTGTCGTTGGCATTGAGCTTGTACATGAAGAAAGCTGGAAGATCTATGTTGATAGTCTCATCTGGGCATTGGAGACGTTGGGCCTTGACGATCACAGTGTCGGAGTTGATCATGCGGACTTTGTAGACTTCCTGGAGGTCGTACTTCTCATGTATAGGATATGAGAAGTCGAAGGTGTTATAGCAGGTACGGTTTTTCTTCTTGTTGGCTAGTGCTGATGGAGACTGCATCCTTGACTTCTTCTTTGGTGGGCTGACTGGAGACTGGAGATGTTGCTGGTGGTGGTCTGGTGATGATCGGCGATGGTTGGATGGTTGCTGTCTTCTGTGTATGATCATGTGTGATGTGTTGTCTTGGAGTGTCTGTAAGAGTCTTTGTTGGTGGTGGTGGCATCTCCTTCTCCATAGTTGGCTGTCAGCGAGCAGGCGTCAATCTGGTCATCGGTGTTGTAGCAGCAGCGGGCTGGCAAGGCCACTCGCCAGGCTGCCTCCTGCTTTCAGCCCACTTCTTGTAATAAGGCTTAGTTTGTAGAGCCTTATGGAAGGTTAGTTTGACATGAACTAGGTCCTTCCTGTCGGACATCCTCCAAAGTGGAGTGCCGAGGAACTTGTACTTGCTCAGGGCCCTGAGGAGTACACCAGGCATAACGGACTCAGACATGGTTATTTGTTAGTTATGAGATGTTAACACTTCGGAGATCGAAGGTCAACTGGTGATGATATGTTATGAGAATGTTGAAAAGAATATAATTTGACAGGTGTTTTTATACCTTAGTCAAAGTTTATACCTGGATTGATCCATTTATGCTTCCCTCCAACCAGATAGAGCTAAGTGACATCACAGCACACTTGGTATAAGGAGCTGTTTTAGAGTGGTGTTGGAAATGCACTTTGTAACTTAACTCTCGGAAATTTTTCAGCAGGTGACATTTTTTATTTCTTTTTCTAATTTTTCCCAGGAAACAAGATTTTAGATTTCATGCATATTGTATCAGTTGTGACAATTTGCATGACATGTCAGATCCTGTTTTCTTGGAAAAATAGAAAAATATGACCAATTTGTATTAAGTTTATCCAGCAAATTCCAAATAAAACTGGCTTCCTCATTGGTACAGCTTTGGTTGTTAGTAATGAGTACATGAGCTGATGAACAAACACATATCCCCCAGAAACTCCTCAGATGGAACAAGGAATCATAATCAGTGGATCAACAGGAAAGTAAAGACCCATTTAACTAAAAACGGTATCACCACAAATGGAAATAACTCCTGAAGTATTAATTTGTACTCTTCCACATAGTATATTGTCGTGTTCTTGTATATTCACGAAAAGTTCAGAATATTATGGTCTGGAAAAGAAGTAATTGGTAAAAACAACAAAGAGAAATGATTCCAAAGTATTCTTGTACATGACTCATGTTTGTCAGCCAGAATATACATTGTACTCCTATCAAGGTTCATCAAAATAATGTGAGGGTTTCCAAGTTAGATCCTGGACAAGAAATAACTGTAAAAAAAATCGGCACAGTGGAATAACTTGAAGAATATTGATCAAGTTTTAGTCATCATTACTACACAAGAATCACCATCATCATATGATCAATTACATATTTATCAAGTTTCATTGAAATATTCCAAGGGTTTTCCAAAATTATGACCCAGACACGAAAATTTACTTGTCGAATGAAATAACTTCAGACATACTGAAAAATTATATCCTGGACAAGAAAAACAAAGTGCTTCATACAATGATGGTAACAATTAAGTGAGAGTTACATGATTTTTGCACGTCAAACTCCTTTGTTGCTAATATATACCCCTATCAAGTTTCTTCAAAAATTTTTATGGACTCTGCATAGTTTGAAAAAGCAATAAAATGGAATAAAGATCTAAAAGGTTGCCTTTGGAAACATAGAACACAAAAAAAAAATGAACAAAAAATGAAGATTTAAAGTCGAAGAACAACAGAGTAAGAGTTATCATTCTTGCATGAGGCAAACCCTGATAACCAAGCATACTCTTCAGATTTGTCCAGTGAATTAATAAGAACAAGAACAAGAATTTATTAAGTAAGTATAGGCCTCTGGCTCAAAATACAGAGTATACAGGATTGTCAGAATTAGTAGTTGTGTCAGATAGGATCATTTTCACTTTGAGAAATTGATTTTATCTAGGCCTAATGCCTAGTGTATTCAGAGTCTTTAATTTTCAGGATTTTGTTTACATACAGAGTTTCTTAATAATGTCTGGGTCTGTCTCCTGCAACAGTCTGAAAAACTCTGGTCTGCTATCACCTTATCTGTACCTGGGAGACAGAAAATTTTCACGAAGTACATCAAATTTCGGACAAATGAAAAGTAACTAAAATATTCCAAGGGATTTGCAACGTAAAACCCAGATAAAAATGAACTGGTACATCGACAACAAAGTTGGGTGGTGTGGAGAGGCTTGATGGTGTGATAGCACAGGGCATGGGGACCTCAGACTGAATTGGCAAGGTAGGGAAAGGATCTGTAGTTCTTACCACAGATATGGGATGTGGACTGTTTTTAACCCTTGCCTTGCTGAATAAATTAAGATGCCACGCCCACTTCTAATTTCCAGCCAGTCAGATTACTTGATCCGGGTTTTTGATAGAAATTCACATATCTAATGACAAACAGTGCAGATCCAGACCAGTTGGCTTCTGAAGAAGCCAACTGATCTTCAGAAGCCAACTGATCTGGATCTACACTGTTTGCTAAGACAGGGCATGTCGTGTTCAGCAAGAGAAGGGTTATTTCCTCTTGTCTAACTTGTCTTTGATTTCTCTCTCCTACTCTCTGGGAGACTACTCCACTTGATTTAAATATTGTTGATAGGGCCAGTAAACCTCAATTCAAACAACTTAACAAATATTGAAGGTTAATAACTCAAAAACTTAGGAAGAAAGAGTTATCATTCTTGCATGCAGCTCACTTTCATCACCTGATATACTCCTGCCAAATGTCATTAAAATATTTCAAGGGGTTTCTGTTTGTTAAATTATGGCCAGAACAAGAAGTAAGTGGTGAAATCAACTAAGGGAAACAACTCTCAAACTATGCAAGTTATTATTGCCCTTCACACACTTTTGTCACCCATTACTTAGATCTTTTCAAGTCTTAGTGAAATATTCCATGCCTAGGGTTTCCAAATTATTGCCCAGAAAAGATCCTGTCTACAGACAGAGACACTAGGGATAACTTTCTATAGTATGTATGGTAAAGACTGGACTAGAAAAGCCCCCATTTTTCAGCGTGTGATTAGGTAAACTGACCATGCTCGATATGACCCCATTGGGTTGACTGGGCCATAAAACCTAAACTCAAACATTTTCAGCCTGGCTGTACATCAGTAGGTCCTCACTTTCATTGTCTATGCCCATGGGTGTAGACAATCTTAATATGTTTACCTTTACCCTTGAAGCACTTTATGAAATCATGGACTGCACAACCAATATTAATATAACCAAGTATTAGCTTTCACAAAAAGCTTGGTCTATGCCAAGACCTAGCGTTTTGTTAAACTAACACTTGTGAGTAAAAAGTGCTGGTAAATTAACAAAAAGTATACAAATTTAGACCCCTCTGTGTTACCTGTATAAATGAAATTAATTTCTCTGCTTATCTAATGAATCAGTTGTGAGAAGATTTCCAGCAAAACACATGCTTTTAATTCTATAAAATTGTTTTAAATTGTCATGTACAATACTTTTATACTACAGTGAACCTCCATGAATGGTCACTTCTCAACAGCAGCCACCCCTCTATAACAGTCACATGTCTAGCTGATTTCCCATTGTGCTGTTTTATTATTAAATCTAACCTCTGTAACAACAGCCACCTGCTCACAACAGTGAGTTTTGTGTCTTCCAAAGATTGACTGTTGTACCTCCTCACAACAGCAAGTTTTGAGTCTTCTAAAGAGTGACTGTTGTAGAGCAGTAGCATTAACATATTTCTTAACCCTTAAAGTGCAAAGCAAAAATTTATAGCAGACAACATTTTTATAATTTTTCAAAGAAAACAAGTCTTGATATTTCATGTGAATCATCGCCAAGCAGACGAATCACATGAAATATCAAGACTTGTTTTCGTTGAAAAATGAAAAAAAAATATTTCAAAATGACGTCTGCTGCAGTTGTGATTGGCACTTTAAGGGTTAACTCTTGTCATGCTGACTAAATTAAGATGCCACACCCATTTACAAATCTCAGCCAATCAGATTCTCAGAGATCAGATTCCTTGATCCAGATTGTTGACATAAATTTTCATAATGATAAACAGTGTCGATTCAGATCAGTTAGCTTCTTCGGAAGCCAGCTGATCTGGATCTACACTGTTTTCAAAGGCAGGGCCTATCTGGGTTTAGCAGGAGCAGGGTTAGGAATCTCAGCAGTGTCATTTTATCAGTAGCAAAGTCGTGACCACATCATCCCACCAGCCTCACTTTCCTCAGTCCTTTCCCACCCTTGCAAAGACAGGTGCCACGTATGCATCACTGAATCCCCAGTCTTTTATAAAATTACTAGTAGAATGGCAAACAGTTTAGACCCTGGTCAAACTTCTTTAGGTCTCCATTGTTTGCCGTAGCATCTGTTCGAATATTTAGTGTAGATTTATACCATATAACGTGTAAATTTTATCGCAGAATTGCACTACTAATACTGTAAACCTTCTTGAAGTGATTACCACAACTGCAGCAGATGATATTTTCTTTTTTTTTTCTTTTTTTTTTTTTTTTTGTATTTTTCAGAGAGAATAAGGATTGACATTTCATGTGAATCCTATGCCTGTCAAATGATTCACATGAAATGTCTTATTTTCTCTGAAAAATAATAAAGCATTAGAATGTTGTCCACTACAATTTTGCTTAGCACTTTCAGGGTTAATATTTCTTGGAATGTAAGACTCTTTTTTTGTACATGATTCTTGAACTTGAACAGTGACTGTATTTTTGCCACTACACTGTAGACAGGTAAAATCGGAATAATGATAAGCATCTGTTTACATTGTGCTTTATGTTTCTATTTGCAGCTACTCTCAGTACTCTATAATCCTTGTTCTGATAGGAATCAAAGGTGCAACTTCCCGTAAAACAGGTATATTGGTAATGATAAGCAGAAGAATAAATAATGGATGAGTTATTGGGAGATATAATGATTAATAGATACTAGGTAAGTAACTTTTATCAGGTTCTGGAAATATATGCACTGAATGACCTACCGGTATAGTATATTAAATTGCATCTTATATGTGTATTAGAAATATATGGAGATCTAAGGAGAAAACTCAGTTCTTTGTATAGCTAGCAGACAATTCACATGAAATGTCATCTTATATTCTCTGAAAAAAAAATAAATATATATTTCAAAGTGTCATCTGCTGTAGACGTGATTAAACTACTGCATTTAGCCTAAGAATTCAGAGAGACAGGCCCCAGGGATAGGCCTTAATTAGCAAAATGTTCAGCTAGGATCAGGTGTTACAGAACATGTCATGTGATTGGCTTCTATAATGTTTGCCACTCATTCAGCAGTTTTTATACACATCACAGGTACTAAAATAGAATTCTTCACATTTTAGGATAAGCCTGGTAAGAAGTTAAGATCTGAATATTTAGGGAAAATATGGTACATGTAATCAGAAACAAGCCTGGGCAAACAGTCACCGTATGGAGCAAATGTTGCAGAATGCAGTATCTAATCAGGGTCTGCACTGTTTGCCTCTCATCCAGTAGTTTTTAGACACATAGCCAGGTGGGCAACTGGACTTGTTGAAATTTTAGGACAAGTATGGTAAGAAGTTAAATTGTCTGAATACTGAGGGTAAGTATGGTAATTAGTATAGCAAATATTAACCCTTGTCATGCTGAATAAATTAAGATGGGATGCCCATTTCTAATTGTAAGCCAATCAGATTACTTAATCCAGATATAAATTCACACACTGGATACAAACAGTGCAGGTCCAGATCAGTTGGCTTCTGAAGAAGCCAACTGATCTGGATCTAGACTGTTTGCAAAGGCAGGGCACTATTAAATGGGTTTAGCAGGACCAGGGTTGATAAAGCTTTTTGAGCATTGTATAGAATTTTGAAGCCCAAAACTGACAATTCAATATGGTCTGTATATTCTATAAGAGAGATTTTATATGGGAAAGATGCACTCCTATCAGACTATGCAGATCTGTTGCACATGTTGATCTAACTATCAACTATTCAAACTTAAAACCCTTTTTCCTGTGGCACAATCACATTCTTGTGGCTTGCAGTCCTTAATTATGCTCCAGCTGTGGAATAATATGATTATCTGATTGATCAATATGGAATATTGGCTGGTGCACTTAAAGTAATGTAATAAATAAATTTTATTGACAGGTACCATACACACTCTAAATAGTCAGACTGCAGAAAATAGACATGGGATATGTTAGTTAATTTAACCAGTACCACTCTCTGGGCTAAATCAGCAGATGACAAATTGGTGATGCTTTTCTTATTTTACCCAGAAAAAATATTTTTCCCAGAAAACAGGATTTGACATTTCATGCAAATTGGAAACAATTTGCATGAAATGTCAAATCTTTTTTTTTTACTGGGAAAAAATAGGAAAAATATTTCAAAATGTCATCTGAAAATTTTACACAGAGTGCTAAGCATTAATTAATAAATTGGTCTAAAAAGTGAAGGGCAGTACTGAATTTTACTGAAACAATTTAATTTACAATTTTGTACATCCCTGTCTTATCAGGTAGAGGGTCCCCAGGAGTTTGGGGGAACAAACTGGAATAATTGCTAAAGGTTTGGTAATTTAACAAGAGGATGTTGTAAACATGATAGCAAAAGTTTTTGGTGAACAGTAATAACCCTAAGTATTCAGTTGCGACAGACTTTAGCAAACAGTTAGACCCAGATCAGATGCCCAGAATGAGGCATCTGATCAGGGTCTACACTGTTTGCCACTCAGTCCAGCAGTCTTTAGACACGTCAAGTGGTACTAAAATTTGGTAGTTCAAAGTTTAGGACAGGTATATTAAGGAGTTGAAGTGTCCTGATATTTAGGGTTAATTACAGTATTTTCTGATATTAAGACCACTCCACTTTTAAGACCAGCTTTTGTCAAAGACCACTCCACTTTTAAGACCTGCTTTTGTCAGTCCCAAATGTTTTCTTTCTTATAATGGCTTGTCCTAAATTTCATACACCAAGGTATCTGACAAAATGGCATATGCAAATAGTGTAGACCCAGATCAGACTGCTCCTGAAGGAGCAGTCTGATCTGGGTCTACACTTTTTGCCATTCCACTAAGTATTTTAAGAAACAACTGCATAAAAGCAAAGTTTTGGCCAAAAAAGCATGAAATAAAATGTTCAAATTTTTTATAACATTTACCATATTCTGTAGTTAAAATTAGGACCATCCCACTAATAAGACCACATCTGGACAGTCTCAAAAGTGGTCTTAATAGCAGAAATTAACTGTATATGATATGTTGGTAGAGCTTTGATATACCTTGTTTGGTGTGCTCCCATTTTTTTTTTTTTTTTTTTTTTGAAATATCACGTATATCATGTCCTGGTAAGAGAGACATCCCATTACATACATTTACATTTATTTCACAACAGAATTTTTATGGGTGATTTCCTCATTCATCAGTTTTTTCATATCCATAGTATAATCTTTGTCATGGAGAAATAGGGATTTGGTTTTCTTCCCTCTCCCTCTCCCTCTCCCTCTCCCATCATTCACCCCCACACTACCCCCACCCACAGCCACACCATCACGAAAACATGCCTATATAATTTTGACCCCCTTGAACCCCACTTTTATATAGTAAAACGGGGGTTTACAGGGGTATACATTATTTTTCTTATTTCTGCTCAAAACATAGATTGTTGGTACTCGTTAGAACCGCCTCTGTGAGGCGGTTCTAACGAGTACCCACAATCTATGTTTTGAGCAGAAATATTAAAAAAATCTGAGTTTTTTATCTGAAAATTTTCATTTTTTTTTTCTAGGTGAAATGTTCTATATATTTGAATAGGCGTGTTTTCGTAATGCAGATAAAAACATCTCATGAATGTCTGCCAGATCTGTGATTATATCTCACCACACTATCACTTGAAAATACATGTAATTGATGTACAATATGAAGCATACTATTCTAAAGCCAGTCCAGGTTTTACTTTTAAATATTCTACAGCTTCTTATGATTCACCTTAGTTTACTTTTGGTTACCAAGCAACAAACAATATCAAACAGAAGTGATAGGAATTTGTATAATTCAAAGGATTACCTCATTCCAGGTGTATTTTTATAAACTTGTTTTTCAGTTTTTTTTGTTTGTTTTGTTTGTTGTTTTTTTTTTGTTTTTTTTTTTTTGTTGTTGTTTTTTTGTTTTTTTTTACTGCAACCAGACCAAAGGTAATTACCTGTCTTTGTTTTTGCTTCTACCAGTTCTAAAAAAAATAAAAGAGCAATAATTCCTAATAAAACACTATGTTTGCAGACAAAGTATTTGTATTAAATACCTTGTGGGCTCTCATTAGAATCATATCTCTGAGGTGTTTCTAATAAGGACTGGGTACCACAACATATGATTTATGGGACAAAATAAGAAAAGATACACATGGTGATGATATTTCTCTGGATATTTCACTTAACAAGATGGAAGGCAAGAATGTTCATCACCCTTTAATACTTCTCTGTGTAAAATGTACCCCTGGTTTCCTTTACTTATGATTTATGTTAAATGTCCTAAGACTTTCTGACTAAATGGCATATGCAAACAGTGCAGACCCAGATTAGACTGCTGCTCAGGGCCTACACTGTTTGCCATTCCACAAAGTATTTTATGAATGAAAGGCATAAAAAGAAATCTATTTCGTCCAAAACAAGTACAGTGAGACCTGTGTAAGAGAGCCACCTTTGAGACTGACTTTAATGGTTGATGTGGAAAGGTGGCTGTCTTATAAAGATACATGTCATGTAATTTTGCTAGCAAAATTACATGACATGTACCTTTATAAAACAGCAACCTTTCTTCATCAACCCTCACTGTCTTAAAGTCTGTCTCAAAGGTATGAGTACGTAGCTGTCTAACACAGGTTTCACTGTATGGTATATTTGCAAATGTTGTCCTCTCTGCTAATTCAGCATCAGTATTGACAAATTCATGCAATTTTTTTTTTATTTTTCCCAGTAAATAAACTTTGAAATTTCATGCAAATAGAATGAAATATCAAAGCCTATTTTCTGGGAAAAAAAAAAAAATATTTCAAAATGTTACCTGCTGGCAATTTAACCCAGCATGCAAAGCAATAAAGGTGGATAATTGTGTCAGGGTCACATTGTTTGCAATGTGATGGTGTGCCCTTATGGTTATGATTATGTTGCCCTTGTGTTAAGTTGGGGTTGAAACCTTTTTCTCCATTCTGTCCGATTGGACCTGGATCATTTGATTTTTTTGGGGTGGAGGAGGGGTTTCCCTCAAGCACAGCTTTTTATTTATGGCTATCACAAATCCAGATGTTTTTTTTTATAGCATTCTAAACTCTATTTTTTTATATTTTTTTTGTTGTTTTTTTTTTTTTTTTTTTTTTTTTTTTAAACTTTTTTACTTTTGATTTTAGTGAAATATATGTTCAGTGGCAAAGTTGTAGTGCCCAGTCTCCACAAATTTCTCCAAAAGGTCCCAGCTTATTACATTTCACAAGTGTTGCTCCAATTAGATGAGAATTTTTCATTTTGCAAGATTCATCAAGACACAAACTGTCACAGTAAGACCTGTCTTCAGGTGTTACCTTGTGTGAAAATGAATGAACGTTGATTCATCGTTGCTTCATTGAAAGCTAATGACTCACTGAGAATCCCTCCATACAATGTTAAAACCAAAATCAAAATGCATGCTGAGTGATCAGTTTAAATACTACATTGATCTGAAAAATCTTAATTTTCCATGAGAAAATACTATATTTCTGCTCAAAAGCAAATTAGTTC
Organism: Anodontia alba; assembly: GCA_964016985.1. Taxonomy (NCBI): domain Eukaryota; kingdom Metazoa; phylum Mollusca; class Bivalvia; order Lucinida; family Lucinidae; genus Anodontia; species Anodontia alba. Next base: position 48,935,840 of record OZ024828.1, on the reverse strand, counting down.
ACATAGGAATGATCCATCTTTTGACCTTTTGATCACTTTGAAAAACTGGGTTACCAGTTAATCGTGACACATGATAAAATCAAGCAGCACATGTTTATAATAATAGCTCAGACAGATTATAAGTAATCGGTCCGTGCAAAACACCACCGCTGTCTGGACAGGTATGACAGTTAACCAAAATATTATTGTATGGAAACAACCTAATGCATTTCATGAATTGAGTCGTACTATGGGAAAACAGTATCCCTTATACTGAAACATATTGATGACTCAAAAGACAACAGCACATCTGGGCAGTCTAGTTCGAGCCTTCAATGCTCGCTTTCATAGGCAAAAAGACGAAGCTGTATGAGCCCCATTGGCTGCTGTTTGAGGGAATGCAATAACTTTTCCCATGCCACATCTCAATTGATAATTATCTTCACTGCACATCTGTGGAGACATCACGAAAACATGCCTATATAAAGTTGACCCCCTTAAACCCCACTTTTATATAGTAAAAGTGGGGTTTACAGGGGTATATATTATTTTTCTTATTTCTTCTCAAAACAAAGATTGTGGGTACTTGTTAGAACTGCCTCGCCAAGGCGGTTCTAACGAGTACCCACAATCTGTGTTTTTGAGCAGAAATAAGAAAAATATCATAATTTTTATCTGAAAATTTTCATTTTTTTGGTGGTAAAATTTTCAGTATATTTGAATAGGTTTGTTTTCGTAATGGGCCCCAAGAAAATGTCTATATGAAGATCAAAACCTGTTCTCATTATTGTGCTTTGTTTTTTAAGAGACTGAAATCTTTTGTATGTATATGCACACTTATGCATTACTGAGCTTTAAATAGCAAGAAGGGTTGTGCGCTGCAACCAGTATAGTATACGGTCATAGGACCCCCTGCACTGAAGTATAAAACTGGTTATTTTATTCTTACATTTTCAGGCCAGATTTTTTTTTTCAAGAACAAAAAACAGGCCTTTCGTCCTCCACACCCACCCAAAAATCAAATGATTGGTCCCTGTCAGTAAAAAGGTGGTCTGAAATACTGTAATATTATTGACTGTAGGTCTGTTATATCAAAGACAAACCAACAGCAGGTTAAAAGTGAAACTGTCACCTGGTCTATGAATATTCAGCATGGTAATATGGAGTTGCTGCAGCATTTGGTATTGATTAGGTCTTATAATCACATAACAGATATGTAGGCTGAACTGTGTATTGGGAGTTTGCAGAGATCAATATTGTATTGTATCTTAATTGAACACATATAGTGGAAGATTAGAGGAGAAATGGCTGCTTAGGATTTGTCGTTGGTGATTTCATTAATTGATTTCTCTAAAATATTAATTGTGGATTAAGTTTATTGGTTATATTCTGTTGTTTCCAATAACTGTATTGTTGTTGTTGCTTATTTATTGGAAGAATTTGTTGAGGAATGTAAGTCTTTTTTTTATTATTTGATGGGTTCTTGATGGGCTGTAGTGTATTTATTTAAGTAGTTGGATAGACAGACCTGAGCAAACATTGTAGACCTAGAAAATAGACTGCAAACATGGCATCTGGTCAGGCTCTACACTGTTTGCCACTCATATGTCAATCTTGTAAAGACATCAGTAAGTATAGTAAAATGAACTTGTTCAAAATTTAGGACAAGTATGCTAAAGAGTTAGGGTTTCCAAATACTTAGGATAAATATTGTAATTATTAGTCATTCTTTTAAACTAAATCCTAGCTGACAGGGTAAAACCCATGCTCAAGGTAAGGCATTTTTTCAACTTTAGCCCATTGTATACTGAATAGACTCTCCAACACTATATATTGGAAGAGTCCAATTTCTATTTTAGGTACGTCCAGCTATGAGATTTACATATTCCTAGAGAAAAATTACTAAACTATTTGCAAATAGTGGAGACCCTGATCAGATGCCACATTCTGCGGCATTTGATCTGGGTCTGCACTGTTTGACAATTACCCTTTTAAGGGTCTCCCAACTACAATGGGCTAAAGTGCCAAGCAAAATTTGTAGCAGACGACATTCTATTTTTTTTTTTATTTTTTAATAGAAAATAAGTATATTCTATTTTTGTTTTGTTTTGTTTTTTTTATCATAGAAAATAAGTATGTACATATTTCTTGTGAATTGTCTGCTGAGCAGACCATTCACTTGAAATATCAACTTATTTTATATGAAAAAAAAATAAAATAAACATGGTTGCTGCAGTTGTGATTGGTGCTTTAAGGGTTAAGTGTAGACTGGCTCCAGTCTCCAGTGACTAAATATTTTTCTCATAATCCTGTTTGATAATCCACTAAGATAAAACCAAAAAAATATCATGACTATAAAGGCTGGTCACTAGTGACCAGTTCTGTAGTCATGATGTTACTTTGGTTTTATTTTAGTGGATTATTAAATAGGTTGTAAGAAAACTTATTTTGTCACTAGAGACTCACTCTGGAGCCAGTCAAGGTTAAGTGTTGAATTTCTTAATTATTTGTTCATGTGGTACTTGAGTATTAGAAGCAACCTGCCACAAGGATCCATGTATGGACACTTATATCCTGATCAGACTGTGCAGAAGTGCCGGCTGATGGGATTTTGCTGTTTAGACATACACTGAAGACACCTCTTTCTTATATTATCCAGTAGTGGATTCAGGGGCGGTTCTTGGGGTTTCACAGGGTGCAGTAGAACCTACCTTTGAGTCTAAATATAACTTCATGGGAAATTTTGGATAAATGTTCCAGATTAATTGATCAAAATATCATGGCTCCACCCCTGATATCTGCTCAGATAAGAAATTCATTATACTTTTTATTCATTTTTATGTCAAAATAGCTAGTACATTTGTATATACACGTCATACACCCAATGTATAGGGACAGACTGAGCATTGTAGACTCAGATCAAAAACCAGTATGTTATCTGATCAGGGTTTACCTGTTTGCCACTCATACAGCAATTTTTTTTGACATGTCAGCATTCAGCAAAATAGATTTCATGAAATTTTAAGACAAGTATGGTAAGAGTCAAGGTGTGCCAATATTTAGGGTAAATATGGTACTTAACCCTTGCATGCTGAATAAATTAAAATGCCACGCCCATTTCCAATTGTCAGCTGATCAGGTAACTTAATCCAGATTGTTGATATAAATTCACATACTGAATGACAAGCAGTGCAGATCCAGATCAGTTGGCTTCTTCAGAAGCCAAATGATCTGGATCTACACTGTTTGCAAAGGCAGGGCATATCTTAGTTCAGCAGGACATGGGTCAATTAATGATTAGCACTCTTGGTAAAATTTTTAGCAGATGACATTTTGAAATATTTTTCTTATTTTTCCAAGAAAACAGGACTTGATATTTCATGCAAATTGTCTCCAGACAATTTGCATGAAATGTCAAATTCTGTTTTGGGGGAAAATAAGAAAAAAAGTCATCAATTTGTCATTTGCTGTATTAGCCCAGAGAGTGGAAAAAGTTAAATGTATTATAAAATTTACACAATTTTTCTGTTTTAGGAAGAAGAGCTTTAGACTGTAACAGAAGACTTCTCTATCCATGATTGAATGTGAAATCTGATTGGTGTCTTGAACCATGCTCCAGCCATGGATTCCAGACTGGGTTGGCATGATGTTTGTCTCTTTCTTTGTGTTGGAATATATTTTCACTCCAGTATATGCTACGAAAGGTAAGACTGCATGTTAATTTTTTGTGTCTGTCACATGTTTGCCTTGCTATTGATACTGTGAGCAGTTATCAAGTAATGTGATATTTTTTTTTCCCTTCGTCTCTTATGTGGCATTCAAAACAGTAGCAGCAGCCAATATTCTAATATAGTTTTGTTCATTTGTTAGATGTTTTTGTGGAGAAATAGAAAAAACAAACAAACAAACAAAAAAAACAACAAAAAACTTTTTCTTAAAGACCACCTGTAGGAAGCAATCACCTCTATCATGTTTAACCCTTGTCCTGCTGAAGCAGGATATGGCCTGCCCTTGCAAACAGTGAAGATCCAGATCAGTTGGCTTCTAAGAAGCCAACTGATCTGGATCTGCACTGTTTGCCACTCAGCATTTTATTTGAATTTGTATCAACAACCTGGATCAAGTAAACTGATTGCCTGAAAACTTGAGGTGGGCATGGCATTTTAATTTATTCAACATGACAATGGTTAAGAAGAGGCTATACTTTTGGAGCCCTCAAAAGTAAGACTAATAAATTTACTTGAAGCAGATAACTGACTCCTCTGCAGAGCATACGTAACCACACCCCTACAGATAATGGTTCATTTGTCCTTTGACAAACATTATGGCAATAAACATCAAAAAGATTATCTTTGGAAACAAAGAATGCAGTACAGATTAGAAAATGAGAGTCTAGGTTTTTTTGAGACTCTTCATAAGCAGTAATGAAGTATGTAACACTGCTTAAGCCCTCCAGCATATACATGAGCAGAACTCCATTTTCAAAGATACCACAATGGGCCCAATGATCCCAAAGGAAATGAAATATAATCTGTATTATGGTGAAGTACAGGGAGACGTTCTACAGCCACCACATGTCACTAACACCAGCTGCAATGTAGTAAAGTAAACGTCAAAAAAGATGGCTTTTGGAAACAAAGAACACACTACAGATTAGAAAATGGGACTTTTTAAAACATACAGGTAAAAATCAGTAAGCAGTGTTTTGTCTCACCTATATACCATTAGATTATCACTAAAGCCCTCACTATCATTGGTTCTCAGCCACTTCTGTGGAGGAGTCAGTTGTAATTTTAAGAAGCATCTATCCCTCTGAGTGCTTGATTTCCATGGATGGTACTGTATCTGGATACACCTCTAAACCCTTGTCATGCTGAATAAATTAACCCTTGTTGAATAAAATAAGATGCCACGCCCACTTCTAATTTTCAGCCAATCAGACTACTTGATCGGGATTGTTGCTATAAATTCAAATACTTAATGACAAACAATGCAGATCCAGATCAGTTGGCTTCTGAAGAAGCCAACTGATCTGGATCTACACTGTTTGCAAAGGCAGGGTATATCCGGGTTCAGCAGGACTAGGGTTAAGATGCCACTTCTGATATTCAGCCAATCAGATTACTTACTATAAATTTACATAATGGCAACATTGCAGATCCAGGTCAGTTGGACTGATCTTGATCTACACTGTTTGCAAAGGCAGGTTATATCTGGGTTCATCAGGACAAGGGTTAACAGGGAATGATTTTGTATACAAACTGATCTATAAATAGATTTGTTTGTTCAAAAGTTTAACCAATATTTCACGCACTGCAGGAGACAAATGTGACAACTTTCATTATTATCTCCATGCTTACGTACCTAAGATATGACAAACTTCATGAACCATTGCAAGTTTTGGACAAATAAATGACATCTTGTTTACCTAAGGAAAGCAGTTCGCTATATATTAGGGCTGTGATTTATCCAGCTTGTGCTCTGCCCAAATATTGACCCTTAATTATCCTGCTAAACCCAGATATGCCCTGCCTTTGCAAACAGTGGATCCAGATCAGTTGGCTTCAGAAGCCAACTGATATGAATCTGCACTGTTCACTGGTTTTCATTCAGTATGTGAATTTATATCAACAATCTGGATTAAATAATCTGATTGGCTGACAATTACAAATGGGTTTGGCATCTTAATGCATTCGGCATGACAAAGGTTAATAGTAAAATATCTACTCTTTAAAATAACTATTCCATTTTGTTACCAGTCGATGTATACAAAAATTGCTGGATGAGTGGCAAACAGTGAAGTCCCTGATCAGACACTGCAGTGTGTGTCTTATCTTGGTCTTCACTTTTTGCACAGGTCTGTTTGCCTAAATACGTAGGTAAAAATGATAAATATATAGAGGAATGCTAATGATTCAGTTTTCCCAACAAAAATGCACTTTTGTATTACACAGAATGTGTGACAAATGTACTTTTTATATCCCAATAAATGCAGAAAGCTGTTACAATTTAATTCAGTATTGATTTCATTTCAGTTGTTTTGACAATTTTTTTCCTGTTCAAGGCTGTCACAGCATTTCGTACTCTCTGAGCAAAATCAGCAGACAACATACTGACGTTATTTTTCATAGAGATTATTATCCAGCATGTTAATCATCAATGACTTTTGAAGATACAAATATTGATATTTTATTTTATTTCTCCACAAAAACATCATATGTGAGCTGATATGTATGGGACCCAGGAAGGGAAATGTTGGTTTTATTTTTAAAGTTGTTGAGACAACTTAATATCTTGTTCGGACAACTTAATAACTTGTTCGGACAACATAATATCTTATTATGTTGTCTGAACCAGATAATTGTTTGGATGACTTAAAATCATGTCCAAAACAACTTATATTTTTGTGCAAACAACATATTAAGTTATCCGAACAAGATATAATGTCGTCCAAACAACATGCTTATCTTATGCGAACAAGATATTAAGTTGTCTAAACAAGATATGTTGTCAGAACAAAATATTAAATTTTTGCAACAACTTAAAAAATAAAACCATCATGTAACCCTTCCCAGGTTCCATACATACAAGATCTGCTTAGAACCATTTTCAGCCATCTGATTAATGGGAATGAGATAATATCCTACATTATACTAAGTCAGTTAGACTGGCTTCAGTCATTTCTGCACTTGTTTTTTTGTTATTCTTTATCACTTCCTGCAGCTGTAGCAAATTTTGTATCTTTAATCCCATTTCACTTTTTTACTACAGAAACTATCTTTTCCACTAAGGGACATAACTGATTAAATCACATACTAGATTGTATACCTTTGTAAAGAAAAAAGAAAATGATAGGAAAGATAGAGTTTTGAGACAGACTATAAGTCAGTTAACCTTTACCACTCTATAGGCGAGTTCAGCAGATGACATATTGATATAATTTTACTTATTTTTCGTTTGCTGAAATTTTTACCCAGAGTGCTAAGCATTAACCCTTGTTCTGCTGAACCTGGACTTTTAATGCTACTAGGCACCCGTGGCACATAATAGCAGCTGCATTTGCTATGTACATGTATTTGTACAGCCTTACTTTCATGGCTCACCCATGCACACTTGGTGCTGCTGTCTGTAACCAAGCACCACTCTGTCACTTTATACTCAACCTAGGGCATGTCGAGTATGATGAAGGCGTACTAATGGTCTGAAAATTGTCTGGACTCGAGCAGGATTCGAGCCCATTAGATATCCCGCTTGAAAGTCAAGCGCGCTAACCACTAGGCGACCCAGCCCACTAGAAATAGGGAAACTGTGCTGCCGTATTTATATATCCCTTAGTATTCAGATATGCCTGAGTGATCAGTGTAGAACCAGATCAGATACTGCAGAATCTGGCATCAAATATCAGGGTCTACATTCTTTGTTGCTTATCAAGCAGTTTGTAGACATATCAACAGACAGTAAAATTGATTTGTTCAAATTTTGGGACAAATTCTGCATGGGGTTAACATAGGTAAAGATAAGAGTGGGTATCAGGTAAATATTTTTATTATTTATGAAAACATAGGTTTTGGGTACTCATTCAAAGTGCCTCATCAAGGCACTTCTAATGAGTACCACAACATATGTTTTCATGGAGAAATAAGAAAAATATCAATATTTTTGGATTGAAAAAAAATCTTATCAAGAGCTACGGATTGAGCGTTCCTAATATCAAGGGTCCAGTGATTTGATATAGTGGACAGTTTAAGCCCTGATTAGACTGACTGGAATCACTGTCTGAATATGCCATGTGACTCCTTTTCTACTGAGATAGTTCAATTTTTTTTTCTTATCTTCCTGTTACATTAATGCATGAGCACCATAAATTTTGTTTTCTAGCCCTTTTGAAATTCCTGTTTAAATTTTCTGAATACCTTTAAGGCAACAGTACATTGTATTTCCCTAAATATAGAATGATGTTTCTTCAACTCTATACCATACTAATCCCCTTAACTTTCTGTTCAGACCTTGCAGAGAAAAACCTTACAAATTAATGACAGTTACAAAAATATAAAATATTAATGCCACTTTTTAGACTATCAGTGGCTCAGTGTTGGATGCGCCGTCCGACTGGAGACCAGGAGGTTGCGGGTTCAACCCCTGCCGAGGTTGGCAACATTCTTTTGTGGAGATTGATCATGAAATATTTTCTACGGTCATTCTCTCCCTTCCGCTGATTCAAGAAGGGCAGTTGTCAATTTCTGGTGAAAGAATGTGCACAATACTGGTTAACCGCTCAGAGGACTAAGCCTGCTCAGTAAACGTGTGGTTAGGTAAACTGACCGCGCTCAACATGACCCCATTGGGTTGACTGGGCTGTAAAACCTCAACACAAACAAACAAACTTTTTAGACTATCTGAAAAGTGGCATTAAACAGTGTAAACCCTGATACATTCTGGAGCATCTGATCTGGGTCTACACTGTTTGCTATCCCCATACTTAGGGTACAGTATCCTAAATTTTATGTTCTAGCCGGTTTGGAATTCAGTCATCCTGTTTTAAGTTAATGTGTTTTTGTTTTTTCAATATTTGGTTTCACATTTTGTTTAGTTTTGAGCATGATTATTTAATGTTTGATATGTTAATTATTTTTTGTTGCATTTTGTTGTAATTCTGTTGTATTTGCAGTGTGGTTTTGCTTTTTTGTGAATTTAGTTGATATCCCGCACCTCTGGCTGTTTGTTGGAATGATGAAATACATATACATGTCACGGTAGTGTGAGTATACTATTGTATTGTATTACAGTAAATGGCCTAAAATTTTGTACATCAAAGTTTCTGACAAAATGGCATATGCAAAACAACGCTGACCCAGCTCAGACGCAGTCTGATCAGGGTCTACACTATTTGTCATTCAGCTAAGTATTTCAAAAAAAAAAAAAAAAACTGCATAAAAAGCAAATTTAGGCCAAACAAATATGGAATAAAGTGTTCAAAGTTTTAGGACATTTACCATATATTTTATACTGTGATATAGCAAATAGAGACACTAAAATCTCTTGATATGATGATTCATTATAAGACAGTTTCAGATAGAAGGCAGTTTTAAGGTTGACCCTAAAAGTGTTTTATCCAAACAAAAATGTATAGATTATATAGAAAAATGATCAAATGGTCATTTTTTTATATAATCGTTACATTTTGGTTTGGATACAACCAAACAAAAAAATGTATAGATTAATAGAAAAATGACCATTTATGGCCATTTTTCTATATAATCTATACATTTTTGTTCTTATACAACACAGTTGTTTAGCTGACACATTTTTTTGCTTTGGATCCCAGCATAGATTGTGGTTGTGGTGTAAATATTTAATTGTTCTCTTGTTTCTCCATGAATATATGTTGAAGATACCCACTTAGAACCCGCTTTAAATAATTCATTCATGAGTCTCTGGTGGACTACTCTGACTATGAATTTGGAAACATCTAATGCTACAAACAGGGGTGTCAGTTAAAGCTCATAAACAGAATGACAAACAGTGTAGATTCTGAAGAGATGTCTAATAACCTGATATTTTTCATGAGCTTCACTGTCTGCATATGTACGTGATTTGATCTGTAGGATTGAAAGAGTTAACTGCATTTCTTAGGATTATGAGCCTGAGGGGAGTTGATTTTAATGAGTACTCAATAACATGTATCAGTGAAGAAACAAATATATGTTTAGCCTTCTCTTCCATCATGCAGTGGAACCTCTTTATAACATGGGTCATTACAGCATACTTTCAGGTATAACACGGTTGAAAGATGGATGTAAAAATGTAATATACAAGCAAAAAACTAACAACTGCCCTTCTTGTGAAAGAATGTGCACAAGTACAGGTTAAATGCTTAGAGGACTAAGCCTGCCCAGGAAAAGTGTGATTAGGTATTTACTGACTGTGCTCAACATAACCCTACTGGGTTAACAGGGTGGGTAAAACTCAAATAAACAAACAAAGAATTTTTTCTGTTATTTCTCAGCTACTTGAAGCTTATTTAAGAAATAACCATAACAACTTTATCAGATGTTTGAACCAAGGAAGTTTTGTGGGGCTGTACATGTCTCTTTCACCACTATAGGTGATAAAATAGGCTTTTGCAAACAGCATAGATCCAGATGAGACGGCTCATAATGAGCCATCTCATCTGGATCTACATTGTTTGACATTCAGTCTTTCTTCACATATAAACTTCTTTCCAAAGGATAGTTTAGATTTAAAAAAAAAAAGCAGACAAGTTTTTGATTTTAAAAAAAAGGCAGATGAAAAATGTCGTCTGAAATTTGGCACTGAAAGAGATATAGTAAATTATGTCTAGATCAGCCTCAGCCCAACCAGCTGTTTATCTATAGGCAGTCATCAGTATACATGTATTATACAGTATCAGTTAATTCTGTAAATTTGCAATGAATGCTCTGATCAGACAGCATGTATGTGCAGTCTGATCAGGGCCATATTGCCAAAATATCGTATAAGCTCCTTTTCATATGATAAAAATCCCAATGTATTTAGTATTGTATTTACCTTAAATATTTGGATAAAGAAACCTGAGCAAACAGTGTAGAAAAAACAAAAACAAAACAAAACAAAAATGATACTGAAGGGGCACTTTAATTAGGATTTGCAGAGTTTGTTATTCAGTCCACATTCTATCATATATTAGAAGTCAAGTGGAGTTGTTTAAAATTTAGGATAAGTACAGTGTCTGTTTTTAACAGTAACTATGGTAGATTGAGTTGTTCTATGCTTAGCGTGCTGGGTAAAAATTTCAGCAGGTGTCGTTTTTGAAATATTTTTCAAATTTTTCCCACAAAATAGGATGTGACATTTCATGCAAATTATCTAATTTCAGTGGAGATAATTTGCATGAAATGTCAAAGCTTAATTTTTGGAAAAAAAAATCATCTATTTGTTGTATGCTGAATTGCCTATAGAGTGGTAAAGGTTAAAGCTAATATAAGTTTAGAGCAGTTGCCACAAAGTTAATGTTTGAGAAATGGGGTCTTCACTAATGTTTGTCTTATATAAATGAGCCGTGACAGGCAAACCAGGTACACATTGACTGAACAACTCCACTTGTTGTTTGTTTTGGCATCATCATATGTAGAGATATTTTGGGTTATTTTATTTTTTAAACAAATTTTGACCAGAGTGTTTATAAAAGTAGATTTCACTTTTTATAGCCCCGCTTTGAAAAAGTGGGGCTATTCTGGATTTGCCTTGTTCTTCTGTGATACCGTCATTCCATGATTCTGTGACTGCAAAATTAAATTGCTTAATAACTTTTATGTTTGTGGTCCTACTTCAATGAAACTTATACTACACTTGGTCTCTAAGGTAAGTAAGGTGTAGTTGCAGAATAGTGGCCAAGGGTCCATAACTCTTGGAGTTATGTCCCTTGTTAGGTTTTCAAAATTTAAAATGCATTCTGCTTAATAACTTTTATGTTTGTAGTCCTATTTCAATGAAACTTATACCACACTTGGTCTGTAAGGTAAGGAAGATGTAATGGCAGACTGGTGGCCAAGGGCCCAGAACTCTTGGAGATGTCCCTTGATAGGTTTCCAAATTTTGCCGTTCTTGAAAACTTTCATAACATATTTCTCAGGAACTATGAAAGCTAGAAAGCTGAAAGTTCGTATGACTGGATGTATCATGGATGAATAGGGGCCAAGGGTCCATAACTCTTGGAGTTATGTCCCTTGGTTGGTTTTTCAAAAAATTAAGATGCATTTTGCTCAATTACTTTTATGTTTATGGTCCTACTTCGATGAAACTTATAAGACACTTGGTCTCTAAGGTAAAGAAGATGTAATGGCAGAATGGTGGCCAAGGGCCCATAACTCAAAGAGTTATGTCCCTTTGAAGGTTTTCAAATTTTGCCATTCTTGAAAATTTTCGTAACATATTTCTCAGGAACTATGAAAGCTAGAAAGCTGAAAGTTCGTATAAACATGGACATAACTGGATGTATCGTGTACATTAGCATAGGGACCAAGGGTCGATAACTCTTGGAGTTATGTCCCTTGGTTGGTTTTCAAAAACTTAAAATGCATTTTGCTCAATTACTTTTATGTTTGTGGTCCTACTTCGATGAAACTTATACAACACTTGGTCTCTAAGGTAAGGAAGATGTAGTGGTAGAACGTGCCCAAGGGCCCATAACTCATAAAGTTATGTCCCTTTGAAGGTTTTCAAATTTTTCCAGTCTTGAAAATTTTCGTAACAGATTTCTCAGAACCCAAGAAAACTAGAAAGCTGAAAGTTCCTGTAAGCATGGACTATGACTGGATGTATCTTGTTTACCAGAATAGGGGTAAAGGGTTCATAACTCTTGGAGTTATGTCCCTTGGTAGGTTTTCAAAAAATTAAAATGCATTTTGCTTTATAATTTTTTTTGTTTACGGTCCTATTTGGATGAAACATACCACACTTTGTTTCTAAGGTAAGGAAGGTGTATCGGCAGAATAGGTGCCAAGAGCCCATAACTCTTGGAGTTATGTCCTTTGGTAGGTTTTTAATTTTCGTAACAGATTCATCCAATTTTTCTCTCCAATTTTTAAGCATCAAAATTTTTCAATACACTTGTGTCTTTTTCTGCTGATGGCACTGTAGCGGGACTATAGTCAGATCCTCTGACAGCCCCTTTTTTTTTCGTGTAATTTTGAAAACAAAAAACAAAAAAAAACAACATACAAATATTATACCAATTGTATTAATAACTATTAAACATCTGACTAAATTGGAATACACCACTTTATATGAATTTGGTATTGTAGAACTGTTTCCATGCACAAAGTTCATAAACAAAGTGGTTTCTTTATACCCTAAAATTCCACCCTGAGTTTATGAAATGATTTTTTCATCATTGAATTTGGACATGCCCAATAGGAATGTCATTCAAAATCAAAGCAGAGTGGCAAACAGTTTAGATCATGATGAGATGGCCCATCATCTACACTGTTTCCAATTTAAGGTATATGGTTTGGTCTGCAAGGCTGAAAGGGTTAATTTCTTCAACCACCTGAATTCCATGTTCTATTTATATCATGTAAGGAGAGTCATGTAGACATGGTCTGTCTAGCTCATAGTCTAACCAAACAAAGATTAAACTAGAGTATGCTATTGTTGCACAACTGTATCAGAGGGTGCCATGTTTACCATAGGTATTGGAATAGATCAGCCTGACCAAACAGTACAGAACCAGATCACACCCAGGTGAAAAAGTTAACGAAATTTCACTGAAATATCACCAAAATTCTACTGAAATTTCACCAAAATTTCATAGGAAAAGAACTGATAAATTTGGTCAATATTCTAGCAGAATTTCATCAGAATATCACAGAAATTCTACTGAAATTTTACCGAAATATCACAGAAATTCTACTGAAATTTCACAGAAATATCACCACAATTTCATTGAAATATCACCATAATTTCAGCGAAATTTCGGAATTATTATGACCAAATTTATCACTGTAATTTAAATGAAATTTCACTGATTGATCTATGATATTACAGTGAAATTTCAGTGATATTCCTGAGAAATATCATTGAACTTTCAGTGATATTTAAACAAATTATTTCATTGAAATTTCATAGAACTTCCAGTGAAGTATCACTGAACTTATTTGTATATTAACTTATTCCCAAAAGCCTTTATATCTTTTAATTATACTGGGCAAAAGATGGATATTCGATCATCCATAAAATGTCATGGGGAAATAAAAACTTTAACAAACTCTTTTCTCTGAATGGCTACATAATGAATTCCTACAGTTCAGTCTCTGTTTACATGCCATACTCTACCCCACCCATTTTAAATGACAATCTTTTTTTTTTTTTAAGAAAAAAAAAATCAACAGCCCCTTACTTATGATGATGTTTGATATATTTTTTTCAGTCAAAGTTGTGTTAAATAGGGCCTGGCAGCATACTTAATTGTTTAATCTAACACTATTACTAAAATCATCAGAAACTGTTGACCTTTAAAAACCATGTGCTCCTGCAAACTGTACTGTAACTGCCATCATATTGCTTGATTTCTGCCTTACAGTTTTCCTACAAAATCTTTTAAACTGTACATAGTCTCATTTGTACTCACTATATCAGCTAATGTTCTGTGATATTTGCCATCTAGAAACTGCCTCATAATAAATTTTTCCCTCAACTTTGAAAATCCCTCCATTATCTAGGCGGCCATTTTTTCCCCATCATGCATCTGAAGTGATGATGTCATCACTGATATTTCACTGATATTTCAGTGAAATTTGATGAGATTTCGCTATGAACTAAAATCTATTCTATTTTCAGTGGCAAAATGATTTAAGATGAAAAAATATATATAACTTCAGAAGATACACCCTGCATAGCACACAAAAAGCACTACTATACAGTCTAGTTTTGAATCATAGAAATTTTCCTTCCATGCATATTTCAATTTTGTATTTTTTTTTTTTCTTGAATTAAAGGTCAAAATATTGATGAAATTCTGTAAGCTGCTTTTAAACTAGTTTAAATGAAATTTCATGGAAATATCACAGGAGTTGTATGAATTTCAGTCAAACAGCAGAATATCACTGATAGTTCACTTTATCACCAAAATTTAAATGAAATTTCACTGAAATATCATTGGAATTTTATGAAATTTTGGTCAAACAGCAGAATATCACTGATATTTCGCTATATCACCGAAATTTGGGTGAAATTTCGCTGAAATTTCAGTACCATTTTCACCTGGGCATGCAGCAGAATGTGTAATGAGATTGGGTCTACACTGTTTGCCACTCATTCATCAGATTTTTATATACATAAACAGGTAGTAAATGGACTTGCTAAACTTTTAGGAAAAGTCTGGTAAAGAGGTAAGGTGTCCCAATATTTAGGATAAATGTGGTAATTACATCAGCATGTTGCAGACAACAATCATTTTTTTGTGTGTTTTTCAGAGAATAAGGCTTCACATTTCATATGAATCATCTGCCTAGCAGATGATTCATATGAAATGTGAAGTCTTATTTTCTCTGAAAATATAAATAAACATTAAAAAAAATCAATGTCCTCTGCTGCTATTGTGATTGGCAATTGTATGGTTAACCAGTCTCTTCTCTTATTTCTAGTGTACATGGATCGCTATGGTGACTGCTTCAAGGAAACATACATCAGTGTGAAAGGAGAGGAATATTCCATTTTGTCTCATGGTGGGGAAGCTTTTGATACACTAGTCTGTGAGATCTCATTTAAATCAGAACAGGATGATAGACTGTGCCTACATTTTAGAAGATTTGAAATCAATAAATGCAATGTAAACTTTGAAGTTTATTCTGAACAGTCTGCCTCAGGAGCAGCAGTGGTGAGTTCCTTAATGCTTAGCATTCTGGGTGAATTTTTTCAGCAGTCAGTAGTTTGAAATCTTTTTCTTATTTTTTACAGAAAACAGGTTTTGATATTTCAAAATTTTTATTTTCTCCAATGGAGACATTTTGCATGAAATATTAAAGCCTATTTGTCTCCCTAGGACACAGAGTGCATAAAATACAAAGGGAAAATTAAACTTAGCAAATTGCCTCTTTAGGTGGCAATTTGCATGAGCTGTTAAAGGGAAAAATAAGAAAAATATTTCAAAATGTTATCTGCTGAGACAGCCCAGAGAATGGTATAGGTTAAGTGTGTCATAATTAAATCAGTTGCTGCAGAAAGGGAAAATGGTTCTTTGGGCATATGCAGAAAGCAAAGGTCCCAAACAGACTTCATAAATGTGCAGGCTGGCTTGAGATTTTGCTTTTGCATTAAAGGGAAATGCATGGTTTGCAAAGAGTGTATCTGAAATATAAGATCTTGACAAATCGTACATTTTGATGCAATTTTGATCAAAATCTGATGACTACGAGAACACGCCTATTCAAATATATTGAAAATGTCACCTCCAAAAACTGAAAGTTTTCAGATAAAAAACTGATACTTTCCATTATTCAGCTCAAAACATAGATTGTGGGTACTTGTTCCAACCGCATTGGCGAGGCAGTCCTAATGAGTACCCACAATCTATGTTTTGAGCAGAAATAAGAAAAATAATGTATACCCTGTAAATCTCAGTTTTTCTATATAAAAGTGGAATTTATGGTGGGTCAAAATTATATAGACATGTTTTCCTGATGAAAAATAAGAAAACTATCAAGGTTCAAAGGTCTGTATTGCTTTTATGGGTGCCAGCATTTTGAGGCCACCTGTATTAAGCAGTTGCCTGTCTTTAAATGTCACTTTTTCAGGTGCCATAAAAGGAAAATAAATGTAAATTTACCTGTATTAACCTTTGTCCTGTTGAACCCGGATATACCTTGCATTTGCAAACAGTTTAGATCCAGATCAGTTGGCTTCTGAAGAGGCCAACTGATCTGTATCTGCACTGTTTGCCATTCAGTATTTGAATTTTTATCAACAACCTCGATCAAGTAAACTGATTGGCTGACAGTTAGAAGTGGACGTGGCAGCTTAATTTATTCAGCATGACAAGGGTTAAACAAGGACCAGTTGTAAGCAACCACTTTTTTGGCTTTCTCCAAGGTGCTTGCTTACCACAGGTGTGACTGTATTTGATAAGATTTTATATAATATCTTTAAGCCTAAATAATTTGCAAAATGTGAATAAATATTATTTTACACCTGTATTTGTGTGTATAAAGCTTCTTCAGATATACTGTATATTAATTGGTTTAGCTTGTAAAACACAGTTTCCTATCAGAAAGAAGAATTTGTTTTAGGCAGCGCACAACAAAAGCAACAAAATGGATGTGCACCCATGGAAGACTCAGATCAGCCTGGGCATCTGCCCACGCTGATCAGAGTCTTTGCTGTGCACTCAATGGGTAGGTAAGGACCCAAGCTTTCTTCACGTAGACAACAAGACTCTGATCAGACTGCGCAGATGCCCAGGCTGATCTGAGTCTTTGTTGGGGGCACATGCCATTTTATAGGTTTTGTTGTGTGCAGGCTCATTTAATATTTTGAAATGTTGTGATATGTCATTGGTAATTTTCCATTTTGAGAGGACCATAATTATATTTTCATAGAGAATTGACCCCTGTCCTGCTGAATAAATTAAGATTCCACGCCCTTTTCAAATTTTCAGTCAATCAGATTGCTTGATCCTGATTGTTGATATAAGTTCACATACTAAGTGGCAAACAGTGCAGATTCAGATCAGTTGGCTTCTTAGAAGCCAACTGATCTGGATCTACACTGT
The DNA here is from genome assembly GCA_964016985.1 of Anodontia alba. NCBI lineage: Eukaryota > Metazoa > Mollusca > Bivalvia > Lucinida > Lucinidae > Anodontia > Anodontia alba. The sequence continues at coordinate 48,918,595 of OZ024828.1, read as the reverse complement.
TTGCATAGGCAGGGTATATCCGGGTTCAGCAGGACAAGGGTTAAATAGACTAAAGAATATAGGTAAAGCTATTCAGTTGTTTGTGGCCAATGAACAGACATTTAACAAACTGTTAAGTTATGGCATTATTGTTTCAGGGTAGCTACAACTGTTATACAGATGACATTCCAAAGACTGTATGTAGTGATGGCCGGTACCTCACTATATTACTCAGGAAGAAACAACTCTCCCATGATGGATACGATTTCTCCCTGGAGTTGAGGGAAATGACTCAAAGTAAGATAACCACCAAAAGTTAATCCACTTAACGATTTGATGCTTTTTTCAAGCCGGCCTCGGTGGCTCAGTTGGATGCGCCATCCGACTGGAGACCAGGAGGTCGCGGGTTCAACCCCCGCCGAGGTCGGCAACATTCTTTCGTGGAGATTGATCATGAAATATTTTCTACGGTCATTCTCTCCCTTCCACTGATTCAAGAAGGGCAGTTGTCAGTTTCTGGCAAAAGAATGTGCACAGTACTGGTTAACCGCTTAGAGGACTAAGCCTGCCCAGTAAACGTGTGGTTAGGTAAACTGACTGCGCTCGACATGACCCCATTGGGTTGACTGGGCCGTAAAACCTCAACACAAACAAACAAACAATCAATCCAAAAATATTGATATTTTTCTTATTTCTCCATTTCCATGGAGAATTAGGAAAAGCATTTGCCTGATACCAATTTTATCTAGCCATATATGACACGCATAAATTAGACACACTGTATGAGCTTGTACATAAAGGAGACTGACCATGTTTCTCCAGAATTACCCGAGAGAGTGGTGAACATCACGAAAACATACCTATATAATTTTGATCCCCTTAAACCCTACTTTTATATAGCAAAACTGGGGTTTACAGGGGTATACATTATTTTTCTTATTTTGCTAAAAACATGGATTGTGGGTACTCCTTAGGACCGCCTTATCAAGGCGGTTCTTACCCACAATCTATGTTTTGAGAAGAAATATGAAATACACGAATTTTTTACCTGAAAATCTTCCTTTTTTGGTTGTAAAATTTCAATATATTTGAATAGGCGTGTTTTCGTAATGAAGGTCAAGACATACCAGCAGGCGGTCAAAATGAGTTTCAAATTGCAGTATAAGTACAATAGGAAATCAAAAGTACTGATAGCATTGGCGGGTTAATTGTCTCTGAGTGTAGACTGGGAAAATGGTCCTCAATGGGGGCCTGAGATTATTTCCCTTAACTTCCTGTAATTTAAGCAAACAGTGCAGACCCTGATCAGACCCTGCATTTAGATACATACTATAAACCCATCTTAAAGGCCACCTGTATTAAGCAATCACCTGTAGTTATTTATTTTCAAATCCCATAAAAAGAAAGTAAATGTAAATTACCTATAGTAAGCAAGCACCCCACTTAAGCAACCATATTTTGGCTTTCCCTTCAGGTGCTTGCTTAACACAGGTTTGACTATAATATATAATCATTGGAATTAGCTCAGTGAGTAAACTTCAGTAAGTATCCACAAACATATATGCTTTTGTCCAGAAGTACAATAAGAAATTATTTACCTAAGCATCCATCTTATCTAGACCTGTGTTTACAGAAGAGTTGTAAATAATGGGTATTAGATGACAATTCTGGGATAATTTTCTCTAGCTCTTCATAAAAACATGTTATTGGTACCCATTAGAAGCACTTCACTGACATACATTGTGGGTACTTATTAGAAGTGAGTACAAATAATATATGTTTGTATAGAGAAGTAAGAAAAATTATCCCAGAATTACCACCAAATACTTTTCCTTAACAACTCCTGGGCCCAGTTGTTCAAAGTATTGTAGCTTAATAAGCTCGTTAATGACAAACTTGTTAACTGTTGTTATAAAGGTATTTTCAGCATCTGCAAAAATGTGAGTAGCTTTTGCAATGCAAAAGCTACTCACATTTTTTTCAGCAGAAAATATCAGTGTATTTGCAATATTTCAAGATAGAAATTTTAATGTCACATTAGCTAACAACTTTGTTATGTTTTGAACCACTGGGCCCAGCTGGTTAATTTGATCTGCATCATGCAATTAAAAGCATTATGCAGATACACAGATCGTTTTAAGCACATATAAGCTAAGGCCATTTTTATGACATGATTCAGATGTTAATCTTTTTCTTATATTTTGCCAGGTGATGCCTTTGGTGAGGGGCTTGATGCCTTTATACTGTCTATAGGCGTGATTATAGCAATAATAGTGGGTGTTATTGTTATAGTTGTGATTGCTGCCATTATCATTATCTGCTGCTGTTGCAATAACAGACATCATGGGTTAGTGTACAGACAAACTCCAAAATCTTCTTCCAATAGGTCAAGACAAAGTACTGTACCTGTTGAGCCCTCAGGTAAGATTATCAAGGGTTAATCCATTGATGCTCAGTGGACTCTTCTATCTCACTCTTTGGACAGGTCCATTTTCAGTTTTCAGGGTAGTTGAGTTAAAAAGAATAATTAAATGTTCAGCAGACAACATTTTGATAATATATTTTTTATTTTTCCCAGAAAACAGGATATGACATTCCAAGCCAACTGCCTTCACTGGAGACAATTTGCATGAATTGTCAAATTCTGTTTTGTGGGAAAAATAAGAAAAACATTTCAATATGTTCTCTGCTGAAAATCTTATTCAGCATGCTAAGCATTAAGAGAAGTCTGGTTTATTTTATTTCATGATTCCTTTTACAAAACTTCTTGTGTTTACTGCAAACTGGGCAAAATAAAAAATATATTTCAAACAGCCATCTGCTGAAACTTTTACCCTGCATGCTCAACTTTAAAAGAACTGTTTTGTGTGTGTGTGTGTGTGTTTTTTTTTTCTGATTACAACTTGATTATCAGCAACAAATATTTTAATATACATTGTATTTTGATTTTTTCTTAAACTTTCTCTGAAAATTAGGGATAAAAAATGCAGGATATACCCCAACTATTTGGACAGGGACATAAGCAAACAGTGCAGACTCAGGGTTTGGTCAGGGTCTGCACTGTTTGTCATTCCATCATCACTTTTAGATACATTGTTAGTTACATCAAAGGGCTTGTTCAAATTTTAGGATATATAAATGGTGAGCAGTCTGAATACAGTCGACTCTAATTATCTCGAAGTCCAAGGGACTCTCTGAAACACTTCGAGATATCCGTACCTCGACATATCAGATTTGCCAAAGTGAGGAAAACAATAAATTGAACAATTACATTTAACAACTGAATATGTAATTTGACTCCTGTAGTTAGAGATATATTGAAAATATTGTGGAAAAGAGGAGAAATTGCTCCTCTTTTCCACACTATTTTGTTACCTGTTTTTAGATTTCCATGTTAAAACAGGGACCAGATTTTTACTTCGAGATAAGTGGTTATTCAAGATAAACGAGGTCGAGATAATGAGAGTCGAATGTATTTACAATAAATATGGCAAGAGAGCCCTGCAATGGGGGAACTGTTGTGAGATTTACCCTCTGATAAGGCTAGTGATTCTATTTAAGAGGACTCTTATGAGTACAAAAATAGTCTAATAATGTGTACCATTTTCACTATACCTATAAACCTATAATGAAGGGAAATAATCCAGATTGACAAAGGGAATTTTGCAGTCTTGGTTACTTCCCTTCAAAATCCAGTCCAGTCAGAAGTTTTTCAGTGATATTTTTTCATGTATGTACTCGTATTTTCTCCTAGCATCGGTCAATGAATGTGGCATCTGATTTGGCTTGTCATAAGTCCAAATACTTAGCATAAATACAGAGCTGGAAAATATTGATTTTTCTACAATGACATCATGTGAAATTTGAATGTTTTCAGCGCCTCCTTATCCTGCTGATGAAGGTTTCAGTCCTGAAGGCCTGCCATCATACACAGACCCTCCTCCACCCTACAGCTCGAGCCAGGACGCACCCACTCCTAACGCTCCACCTGAAGAGAAGGTAAAGTTTCAAAAATTGTGTAATTATCATGCAGTATAAAATTTGATGCACAATATTTGAAAATGGCCCTTATGCGAATTGCAGACAACGCAGGCCCAGATCAGCCTGCGCATAAGCGCAGGCTGATGTGGGCCTTCGTTGTCTGCTTATAGAATCACTCAAAAAGGGCCCTTATACAATTTGCAGATCATGCAGGCCAGGATCAGCCTGCACATTAGTGCATTGAAGGGTTATTAGCCCTTGACAGTTTGAATTAGTCCTTTTGTTCAAGTTTGTGGCAGCAGCTGCTACAGTCAACCTTCTTTATACCGATATTCGATTCAACAACAAACTTCATTATAATGACAGTTTGAATATCACGAAACCTTTGCTCAAGAGATTACAGTTAATGAGAAATTATGCAAGAATATTGCATCAAATCGTCAAGCAACATATCATTTGGATATTTGTTAGAATTGCCTCACTGAGGTGATTCTAACAAATATCCAAAACATATGTTCTATAAAGAAATAAGAATAAAATAAGGTCTTTCTTACAGATCATTCTGTCCATTAAAAATTCTTTACAACAGCAAATTCATTTTAATGGCAACATATTTGGGAACAAATGCTGTCATTGTAACGATGGTTCACTGTACTACTTTTGTCTGTTAGATCACAGGATGTTGACTTTTCATCACAAACCCTAACAAAGCACTCACAACGTTCCTAATCCACTTTTAGTATCATAAGCTTGCTTATTGTAGTAAAATGGATTCTGGAGAGTGCTTTTAGGGTTTGTGATAAAACATCAATGTCCTGTGGTTAGATTTCCATAACATCTCACAAAAATGATTAGCACAACAAGCAGCAACTGACATGTAATGTTATATTGTTGCAGTTGTCTGCCAGTGAGTTTCATAAATAAATACATATAAGATAGTTGACTTTTACCTGCTTTTCTTTGTTTAGTGACTTTTGTACACTTTTTTTTTAATTTTAATTGCATTTCTCGAAAATTGTATGGCCTGCTGTAGATGAACCTTATGGCAGGATTAAACTTGAATATGGGCTTTTCAGAGAGCTATCACTGTTTCGCATTGACATTGTTTTCATGGTTTTTGTGACTTCCAGTCATGTTTTGTGCTTGAAAACATAAATGTGTATTTTGTGCATAGCACATAGCTATTGGTCTCAAAATTTGCATGTTCTGTTAACACAGCAGCCTGTCAGAATGCTTTGGAGAGCATTTTTAGTCTGTGCAACTTCACTTGGATTTTTTTACCGATTTGTTTGAAAACTGTGTAGATGCTTCAGATTTTTAAAGCCAGTTTTTTAGTGTGTGTGTGTGTGTGTGTGTGTGTGCATGCATGTGTGTGTGTGTGTGTGTGTGTGCGTGTGTGTGTGCGTGTGTGTCTTATTGTTGCTTTTGTGTGTGTTTGTGTTGTTTTTTTTTGTTTATTTTTTGTTCCTGCTTCCTATGGTTGACAAACTTTTTATTTCATGATTCACAAAAAGTCTATAAGGATAAAGCAGTAATGTCAGCAGTTCTTAGTCATGTGACCTCAAACAATATTGCAAGTTTTAAAGGAATGCTTTTCGTAAGTACATGACAGAGTCATATATGAGTATTTGTAGTGTTTTGCTAGCGTGTTTCAAATCTGTGTTGCAGGTGTTTACATGACATTAGCCTGAGAAATAGAACATATTATCAGGTTCATGGTTGTGGAATAAGACAAGGAAGGAAGAGCAAGGGAAGATAAGTCATTGAAGAAAATAGGTTCCATGTTTTAGGAGCAGATCAAGTAGCTTAACTTTACATGCATGCCTTGAAATGTGATGTGTCATTGAAAGGAACTTAGAGTGAATGAATAAACCTCCAAGGGAGATTACACTGACTGGAAAATGCTTGCCTCTCTTCTCAAAGTTAAGCTACTCTTAACCTTTACCACTCTGTGGGCATTTTCAGTAAACGACAAATTGATGATATTTTTCTTATTTTTCCCAGTAAACAGGATTTGACATTCCATTTAAATTGTCTCCTGAGGAGACAATTTGCATGAAATGTCAAATCCTGTTTTCTGGGAAAAATAAGAAAAATATTTCAAAATGTCATCTGCTGAAAATTTTACCCAGAGTGCTAAGCGTTAAAGGAAAGTATTTGCTTGCCCACTTTAAGAGCATTTTTGCCTTTAAGAGTAGCCAGCCCCCACCTACTATACAATGAGAAAGGATACCTATTCATAGGAAGCAAACTCTTGAAAAGGGATGCAGCAAATTTCCTCTTAGCTCTAGATAAGAAGTGCTACTAGGAAAACATTTTTTCTTATTTGTCCACAAAAACATATGTTGTGGGTACTCATTAGAAGTGCCTCAGTGAGGTGCTTCTAATGAGTACCGACAACATATGTTTTTGTGGACAAATAAGAAAAATATCAACAATTGTTAATCAAAAAAGTGTGCCTTATCTGGAGCTATGTACACCACAACCTCTATATAACACAATTGCTGGGATCCAAAGTGAAAACCGTGTTAGCTAAACAACCATACTGTATCCTAAGAAAAGTGTCTAGATTATGTAGATAAAATGACCATAAATGTTCATTTTTCTGTATAATCTATACACTTTTGTTTGGATAAAACACTTTTGGGGTCCTTATATCTGAACCATCTTATAATGGACTGTCTTATAAAGAGGTCATTACGAAAACACGCCTATTCAAATATATTGAAATTTTCACCTCCAAAAAACAGATTTTTTTTTAGACAAATAATCTGATATTTTTTCATAATTCTGCTCAAAACATAGATTGTAGGTACTCGTTAGAACTGCCTCATCAAGGTGGTTCTAACGAGTATCCACAATCTATGTTTTGAGCAAAAATAAGAAAAATAATGTATACCCCTGTAAACCCCAGTTTTTCTATATAAAAGTGGGGTTCAAGGAGGTCAAAATTATATAGGTATGTTTTCGTGATGTTTAGTGTTCTCTATGAAATGAAACTGGACATCTTAAGGTGGGATACACCCGGAGATTTTGCTGCCATTCTTCAAAGGGAAAGAACTTTAGGAAATTAGTTCCCTAGTTCTTGGTTCTTTTCAAGTATAGAGGCTACTGTTAAAGGAAAGAATTTTCTCCCTCTGGGAGAGACACTATTCCTTTTAAGAGTAGACCCCCAGTGAGAAGAGGTAAATATTTTCATGTCAGAGTTGTTTCCCTTGAAGAATATCAATATCGCCTTAAAGAAATCACTGACATGTAATAGCAAGGATGGATGTTGTCTTACATCTAAATTCTAGGAAATGCTCTTTTTGAAATGTGATTATCTTTACCACTCTCTGGACAAAATCCAATTAAGACAAAATAGATGATATTTTTCTTATTTTCCCAGAAGAAAGGCTCTGACATTTCATGTGAATTGTCTGCTCAGGATAAAAATGTTGCCTTATATTTCATAGTATAAGGTGCCTTATATTTCATGTCTCAAGAAAACTTCATTCTCTGAAGTTTTCAGGAGACAATTACCATGAAATATCAAAGCCTATTATCTGGGAAAGATAAGAAAGATATTTCAAATTGTCATCTGCTGAATTTTTTGTCCCAGCCTGCGAAGCCTTAAAGTTCACTATGTACATTTGTTATATGAGAGATGTGCCATGGGAAAAGGTACTTTGGGATGACATGTGAGCAGTAAAGATCCTGATCAGCCAGCAAAGCTACACAGTCTGATAAGGGACTTTTTATTCAGTAAAATTCCGCTATAGTGAACTCTCGTTACAGTGACAGCATTTGTTCCCAGAGAGGTCATCAAAATGAATTTGCTGTTGTAAAGAATACTTAATGAACAGATTCATATGTAAGAACGGTCTTGCTTTGTTCTTATTTCCTCATAAAACATGTTTTGTATATTTGTTAGAATTGCCTCAATGAGGCAATTCTAACAAATATCCAAAACATATGTTTCTTTAAAGCAATGAATATATTCTGATATAATTTCTGACTAATCGTTTCCTCTTTGGCAAAGCTTTCATGATTTCAAATTGTCATTATTTTTTCATTTTGTCATTGTATCGAGTGTCTATATAAAGAGAGTTGTCTGTATTAAGATCACTCGAAAATAAGACCACTCTGCTATTAAGACCAGTTTTTGCCAGTCCCAAATAGGTTTTCCTTGTTATACATAGCTCCAAACAAAAGGGATAATATTTTTCTTATTTCTCCGTAAAAAAATATGTTGTGGGTACTCATTTGAAGTGCCTCTGTGAGGTGCTTCTAATGAGTACCACAACATACATTTTTGTGGAGAAATAAGAAAAAATTTCAGTACTTTTTGAGGGAAAAAAGCACCTTATCTGGAACTAGGTTCTACATTCAATATTAAGACCATCCCACTAATAAGACCACTTTTAGGCAGTACCAAAGGTGGTCTTAATAGTGGCAGTTTACTGTACATTGATATATTCACATTATCCAGTGATTCTGTAAGTCGATCATGAAGACCCTGATCAGACTGACCTGGGCCTATGCTGTCCACATATCGTCTTGGTCATATTTTCACATGACATAGCTCATTCTAAGAGGAAATGGATACAGTTTCAAGGGAGGTAATCTGTCAAAATAGTTTTACCTCCCCTCTTGAAAAGATCTACTCTTAAAGGAAAGAAGTTTTGAGAGATCTTCTATGAAAGGAAAGAAATTATTTTTTTGTTATCATACACCAGTTATTTGTAACACTGTGTTTACCACCTCTCCTCCACCACCATTGAGGAATAGCAGAGATAATGAATTGTCTTCTGTTAGAGCCCTATGGACATATGGATGGTATAATCATAACTATCTATTCCTAGTTCCTGGGATCCTTAATAGGTACTATAATCCCTGCTAATTTTAGCAGAAAACATAGCCCCAGCTCTCATTTGACACTGCTAAACTATACTTTCCCACCACTGCTTCACCCCAGTGGTGATAAAGGTGAATGGTTAAAAGTGACTGTTGCATTAAAACATTCAAATAAAAGTGGTGACTATATGACTTTTAGCTGTAGAATAGATTATATATTATTAATTTAAATGTGTTTAAAGTTTTGTTTTAAGAATATGTAGCCTTGCGCTATTTTTGCAAGTATTATTACAATTTTTTGAAATTATACCATTTTGTTTGTACATGAATGTAATGAGTTTGTTAGTAGTATAATGCATAATTTATGAGTTTTTTTTTCAGATTTTATTTACATGTTTATTACATTACAGCAAGCATGTATGACTCTATATAAATATCAAAGACCTGATTAGTCTACACCACTGCATAGAAATGGTCAGAGCCTTCAACATATGCTTGTAAAAATCATGTACTCCTAGATTAGATGGTAATCATATGGATATATACTAGGGACAATATATAAGGGAACTCACAAATTCAAGTAGAAAGAAGCAAAACTTCAATGGCATAAGGAATGTTAATATGCAAAGGGTGTCTGGTCCATGTCCATGTCCCATGAGCATTGATTTTGTTTGTGTTGAGGTTTTACTGCCCAGTCAACCCAATGGGGTCATGTTGAGCGCGGTCAGTTACCTAACTACACGTTTACTGGGCAGGCTTAGTCCTCTAAGCGGTTAACCAGTATTGTGCACATTCTTTCACCAGAAACTGACAAATGCCCTTCTTGAATCAGCAGAAGGGGGAGAATGTCCGTAGAAAATATTTCATGATCAATCTCCACGAAAGAATGTTGCCGACCTCGGCAGGGGTTGAACCTGCAACCTCCTGGTCTCCAGTCGGATGGCTCATCCAACTGAGCCACCGAGACCAGCCCCATGAGCTTTGATGCATTTGTATATATATACACACATTCGATACCAATGCCCGGTTTCAAAACAGCTTTGAATTTTCAGGTACTTTGAGAAATCAAGGGGTTCCTTTAAATATTGTTTCTAGTGTGAAAACATATGTTATGGGTGTTTACTGATATTGCTTCTTAAAGACAATGCCAGTGACTACCACAACATATATTTTTATAAAGAAATAAGAAAACAACACTTTTAAGTTGAAACAAAAAAAGCAATTTCTCCAGAGATATGAAAAAACAACATGGCATAAATGTCCTAAAATTTTCAACTTTTTTTTTTATTGTTTTTTTTTTTTTTTCCCATATTTTTTAGACTAAATTTTGCTTTTTGCGTTTTTATTTCTTAAACTACTTAGTGGAATGGCAGACAGTGTATACTATACCCTGATCAGACTACTCCTTCAAGAGCAGTCTGATCTGGGTCTGCACTGTTTGCATATGCCATTTTATCAGAAACTTTAGTGCATGGAATTTAAGGACATTTACCATACTTTACTTACTAGTGGATCTGAGTGTTTGGGAGTCATGTCTGTTGAATTTGATGAGCTGTCTAGTTTGTTTTTGTTTGAAGTTGTAATGTTAAAGTTTTGATATTTTATCTATTTTATGTTTTATTACACAAATGAGTGGATACATCTGAAAAATTTACCCACCATTTTGCAAAGGAAAATGACTTTTGCAAACAGAGAGTAATCTATCTTTCAAAAATGGGGATTACTCTTAAAAGGAAGAATTTGCTCCCAAGAAGGAGTCAATCCTTCCCTTTGAAAGTACCCCATTGTGAGAAGGGAGGTAAATATTTTCATGTCACAGTAACTGTTACTGTTTTTGAAAGTGTATCCATTCTCTTTAAAAAGAAGTTAATGTAGTTAACCTTAATTAACCCTTGTCATGCTGAATAAATTAAGATACCACGCCCATTTCTAATTGTCAGCCAATCAGATTACTTCATCAAGATTGTTGATATAAATTCACATACTGAATGACAGACAGTGCAGATCCAGGTCAGTTGGCTTCTTCAGAAGCCAACTGATCTGGATCTACACTGTTTGCAAAGACAGTTACGGCCCAGGGTATGGGCAGTCTGCGCAGGACCTTACTGTCCATATTGGAATCTGAATATACTGACATAGAGTAAAAGGCTTTGATCAGTCTATGTGACTTCACTATAAATAGTTTATATTTTCTGGTCCTTTAAGATCATTTAGCCCATTCTGAGATATTTAGAAATTCATATGAAGATCACTGATGAGGCTTAAGGTCACTACTGGTACCAGTAATGATTACTCTTGCAAGACAAAATTACATTTTGCCTTATAACTTGAGTATCTGTTACCCTATTCATCTGAAACTTGCAGATATACATTGACTTGACACTTGAAATGCATTTATACCAAGATAAAAATGTTTTTCATTCTTACATGGGTTATTGCCCCTGATTACTATTTTACTATTGTGCTATATGGGAAAAACAGTACTTAAATTAGTAATAATGCAATATCTTAACAATCTATTTCTAAGATAAGACGAAACTTATTATGAAACCTTGTTATGATAGACTGCACACCATAGATGCTTCTGACATATAATGTGTTTATTCTTGCAGGAATTATAGCATTTATGTGGAAAAATGGGTAAAATTCATGTTTTAATCTAATAATTTTCATACTGGAGATCAGGTTACAATAAAATTTGTATGGTAGTATCCATTTGATAAATCCTTATAACTACTGTTGTACACCATTTTACTTAAAACAGTGTGTGGCATGAGTTATTGCTCTTGATTTTGCAATTTTAGGTTGTAAAATTACCAAAATACACCCTTTAAACTCATTCAGTCTTCCAAAGTGCAACACATGCATATATTTTAGTAAAAAAAATGATTAATTAGACGAATCCTGCAATATGATGTATTTATTACAAATAAGAACTATATTTATGTGGCTATTTGAACAATTTTAATCACATTTTATCATGCTGGGCGTATGTTTCTAGAAAATGGGGTGGGGTAACAATTCATAATATTGGCTAAGATAAATCATCATATTAGTGAGGATTATTATTCAGATTGTCTCTATATATCTAGTGTATGACACCATACCATTTTAAAGCAATACTGAGCTTTTGAAGCCGATTGAATTTATCAAAACTGTTCAGTTATTTAGAAAAAATAGAATTTTGCTATTTTGGGGTTAGGTAAGGTTAATTATGAAACATTGTCTCGTTTCACAGATGGTGAAGTTTTATGTTGTTTCAGAATAATACTACACAATTAGTAGTTATCATTTTATGAAAGTGTAATGGAAATTTATTGTCAGGAAGTGTCTTTAATATTTGAATATTTAGTAATTTTTATTAAAACTACAGTAAATTTTCACCATTTGGCTTTATTATTCGGTATATTAAAATTTGCTTTACATCCTTAAGGCTTTCATGCATTTTGCATATTCTAATGCCATTCTGTTGCAATAGTTGAAGGTATCTGATAAGTGTTAGTTGCTGGGTTAGAATGATTTTCTCAGTACTACTAGGGTCTAGAACAACCTTGAAGAAAAATGCCAAAGGGATACATCTTTGAAGCACCAGAGCTCTGATACCAGGTGGTGACTTCAGCTTTTTATTGTTTTATAACTTCTACATTGGAATGGGAAAGCAAAGTGCAGAATTAAAAGAAAATCTATAAACTAGCTAGTATGACCCAGAAAACTTGACACTTTAACCGTTTTCAGTTTTGTTAGTGTGTTCATTGCTCTCAAGGGTCATTCTTTTTAGAATCTATCTAGAGGCTTAACTATCGTTTCTCTTCATGCACTTCTCCTAAGCCATCTCTCCTGTTGAGGGGCTACTGTATTTACCCAAAATATTTGGATAAAATGGTCTGCATAAACAGTGTAGATCTTGATCGAACTGCTATTAAGGAGCAGCTTGATTATGGTGTGCACTATTTGCCATTCAGCCACGTGATTTAAGACATATAACTTAATACTAATCAAATGGCCTAGTTCAAAGTTAATAAGTAAATTAACACTCTATGGGCAAATTTAGAAGATGACAAATTGATGATATTTTTCTTATTTTGCCAAAAAAAAAAAGTCTTTTACTTTTCTTGCAGATTGTTTCCCCCAAAAATAGGCTTTCAAATTTCATGAAAACTGTCTCCTTTCATGAAATGTCAAAGCCTATTTTCTGGAATTTGCATGGAATGTCAAAGCATATTTTCTGGAAAAAAAAAATAAGAAAAATATTTCAAAACATCATTTGCTGATACTTTTTGAAGGCGTCCTGAGCTAAATTGGCATTAACCTTTGTCCTGCTGAACCCGGATATATCCTTTTTTTGCAAACAGTGTAGATCCAGATCAGTTGGCTTCTGAAGAAGCCAACTAATCTGGATCTGCACTGTTTGTTATTTAGTATGTGACTTTATATGAACAACCTGGATCAAGTAATCGGATAGGCTGAAAATTGGAAGTAGGTGTGGCATCTAAATTTATTCAGCATAACAAGGGTTAAGTTAAGGAGCTAAATTGTCCAAATATCTGGAGTAAATATGATGAATTACTAGGAAAAAATTTCCACATTTTCATCACTCCAGATGTTAGGCTTATATAGGTAGACATATCATTTTTATTACTTCTCTGTGAAGAGAACTGTCTAGATGATGGGTGTAACAGGAAAACGGCCTCTGTGTAATATTCCAGCTGTGATGGCCCATATCTATATATTCTGCCTGAAAATCTGTTTACTCTGTTCAGGACCTGCTCTGCTGATAAATTCTGTATTGAGAATGGCATACAGGTCTGCCTCATACAGTCTGATAAAGGACTTCATTGCCCACTTACAGAATCATATGGGCTGTGCCCTGCAAAAATATGTCTTTGGGCATATGCGGACAGCGAAGGCCCAGATCAGCCTGCACATTCATGCAGTCTGCTTGGGACCTTCTTTGTCCATTAACAGAATCACAGGACACTATAGAATGTATCGGTGGAGAGCAAATGTCTGGATGAGACTTTGCGCATGTGCAGAATGAATCTAAATCTGTGTATTTTGTGACATGTTCAAAGACACGTTTTTGCTTGGCACGGCCCATACCAAAGAATATATCAATATAGGAGGCTGTGAATAGACAGGGCAGATGTACAGTCTTCTTTGCTTATTATGGCATGCATAAGATGTTAATTTAAAATAAGATGATTTATTTGTGTTACATAGATTATTTTCAGTATCTCAAATTATAGCAGAGACTCACGTTTTTTTTTATTCATAATGGAGAAATGACCCTCAGAAAAATATCTCAGTGGATTTGCTTGGGGTTGAACCCATGCCATGCAAGCTCTGACCAGAGCCAGAGCTTGCATGGCATGGATTCGACCCCAGCAAAACCACTAAGTAGTTTATGAAGGATACAGCTTTGTTTGCATTTGTAGTTTGAATTTGTGCTTTATTTATAAATTTGTTGTGTTTTGTTTTGAGCACTGTAATAGAGTTTATGCCATTTCTTATTATGTTGTTATACAATAATATTGATGCGTTTTAGTTTGTGCAATATAATTATGAACATTCTAGTCAGAATTTAATTTTGAATATACTGCCCGGTTGTCAGAATGCACTTTATTTATTTATTTATTTATTTTGTTTTGTAAAGAGCGCTAGAACTTGTTTGTTCTGCATTTAACTTACTGGTAGTAATGATTAGATCACGTGTTTCTGATTATTCATGATTATTTGTTATGAAATTTTGAATGTTTGTGCCAATGATATGAACCCAAATTGCTGTAGTTTACATTTATTGCAAATCAGTTTTGGTTTGCCTTATTCACTTTATGCCTAGCATCCCATATAAAGGACAATGGAAAACAGAGTAGACCCAGATCACATGCCGCATCAACAACCTGAGAACAGCAGTGTAACACTATGTCAAGAGAAGCAACTACAGCAAATATGGATAATTTTGCCATTAAGAGTTATTTTTATTTTTTTGTTTTTCAAAGCATGATCAGGTCGCTAGATGATGGGTTCATCCTTCACATTTCTGAAGATTAGCATATCGTAGACACCCACCAGAATCCTGAGCAAGGCAACAGCATAACCAAGCACTGAAACCAAAAGAACAAATTTGTTTGTATCCAGAAACTGTTGGCCCCTCAGGAGCACTGATAACGCAACACCACGTGATATTACCACTGCATATCACCAGATTATCGCATTAAGGTGTTCAAATATGAGAATTAGTATGGTAAAAATTACTTGAAAATATTCTTCAGTATCCAATAACTTAAATGTTAAATAGGTAGTGAAAAAATCTTGTCAGATGTATAAAAAGGTCTGAACCTATTTCTCAGCAGGTGAAAGTATTTAGACTATATATGGGAAATTGTCCAAATAAATTAAGGTGAATTGATACATTTCAGGGGAAGTAACTCAGTCAAAAGTGATTTGCCTCCCTTCTGAAAAATTGGTCTACTCTAAAAGGAATGAATTTGCTCCCTACATGAGCATTTGGTTTTTCTTTTAGAGTAGACCCATTTTGAGAAGACGTTTGATGTGCAGGATAGAAAACAGGAAGTCTCAAACGTTTGCTCCCTTGTGAAATATGGTGGAAAATCTACTAAGTGTATCCAGTCCCCTTAATCAGATATACATTTTTTTTTTTTTTTTTTTGAGTTTTAGTATGTGATTAATTTCTTTATGAGAACATTTCAAAGTTTATATGTCTTACTTTTTGTGCAAGTGATTAAATGAAACTTAATATTTAGTTGTCAAAATATTGTATAGATATCAGCTATTTTCAAGAAAGAAAGAAACTTTTTAGTATTTTCTCATTACTTTCTAGTCCTTAACCCATGTTAGTCTGGAGACTGCCAAAAAGGGTAATTTACAAACAATATAGACCCAGATCAGACGCGCAGAACGCGGGGTCTGATCATGGTCTGCACGGTTTGCATTTAGTACAGGAATTTCTATAAAACATAGTTATGATAAAAACTAACCAGACACCCTGTTTTTGGAAATAGACTAGTCCAAAGAGGTGTGGTAGAAGAGTCCACTTGACGTAAATTGGTTAAATTGTACTTAGGTAATGGTGTTCTTGGGTTTTATTTCCCTTTCAACAGTACTGCAGCAGTTATTTCTGGTTTGTGCATGCAGTTTGCACAGCCTACCATTTAGCTACTAATTCCGACAGCGTTGGTGTCTTCTTCAAGCAGATACTCACCTTAGGCCATGTGAAGTATGGTGAACAGGGGTAGATTCAGATGGGATCCATGGGATTCAGTTGAACCCCTCTTTGACTCAAAATTTCATTTTCATGGCAAATTTTGGATACATTTGACATTTTGGATACCGTATTCACCCTATATATTCACATGCCTTATTCTTTACCCTATACACCTCTTCAACAAGTCCATTTTACTACCTACGAGTAAGAATGTGTGTAAAACTGCTTGATGAGCGGAAAACAGTGTAGACCCTGATCAGACGCCACGTTCTATTGTGTCTGATCAGGGTATATACTTTTGCTCAGGCCTGTCTTTCTGAATACGTAGTATACGGTAATTTGATCAAATCGAACGCCTTCAGAAATCTTCCTGGATCCACCCCTAGTGAAGATGTACTAATGATAAAAAACTTCCCACATCCCGAGCAAGTTCAAACTCGTTATATGGCTTGAAAAACAACATTAGGAATGAACAGTTAATAAATTATATTAGCCGCAGTGTGAGAAAAGGTGCCTTCTGAAATGTGTTCCCAACGAAGAATCAAATCAGCCTACGCGTCCGCGCAGTCTGATCAGATCCATTGTTGTCTTCGTGAAGAAACTTTGCGTCTTTGGTTATCCAGGCTGATCTGAATTTCGCTGGGCGCACAAGTTCAAAGGTACTTTTTTTAAAGTATGGCTTCATATAAATATAGGGATACCCAGGAAAGGTCACAGAACACAGCTCAGCTCTCTCAAACCCAGCAAGCATTCTTCATAAATCTATTGCGGGCCATTATCGGCCCGTCAGGGTAGCTGACGGGCCGATAACGGCCCGCTGTAGATTTATAAAGAATGCTAGCTGGGAAGGACCAAACGGAAAGCGAATGAACTCCAACAGAAATACTACCTTGAAATGGTCATGAGTAGGGTTCCCAGAGGCACACAACGTTGAAACAACGTGGATTCAACTTTGAATCAAAGTTTGATCGACGTTGTTTCAACGATGTGTGCCAGCTAATTAACGTCGATCCAACTTTGTGAGCACTCAAAACCATCAACATTAAACTGTCAGAATCTTGGATCTGTGCACCTGCAGTATGTGTGGTGTGACCTGTCAGTATTTGTTGTTGGTTTATATACACGTATAGGAAAACACAAGTCCGACTCTGATCAGACTTTATTCATGCTGTGGTGCGCTGTGGTGCAGTGGTAAAGCGTCGGACTCGAGATCGATAGGTACCGGGTTCGATCCCCAATAACAGCAAGTGTTGTTTCCTTGAGCAAGAGACTTTATCCACATTGCTTAGTACTGGTTTCTATCCGGGAAAAAAGAGGGCCACATGGAAGATTAGTACTAGATTATTAAATGTGTTACCCTCTATAAATAAGGTCGATTATTATTATTATTATTATTATTATTTATTTATTATTATTATTTATTAAAAATTATTATTATTATTTATTATTATTATTATTATTATTATTATTTATTTATTTATTATTATTTATTATTATTATTATTATTATTATTATTATTATGCTCTAATCTTGGTATTCACTGTTTAAGTGTATGGTAATGTTTCATATATTGCACTGACAACCAAAGTGAAAACAGTCACATCAACATAATAAAGTTTTAGTCGCTGAGCGGGCTGGCTCAGTTTTGCTATGCAAATTAAAAATAAATGATATTTTCATGTTAATATTTTTTATTTGTTTATTTTTTTTTTTTTTTATTTTTTTTATTTTTTTTTTTTTTTTTTTGTGACTGTCTCATATATATAGTAGGATTATTTTCATTTTTTTTTTTTAAATTT
Source organism: Anodontia alba (assembly GCA_964016985.1). Taxonomy (NCBI): domain Eukaryota; kingdom Metazoa; phylum Mollusca; class Bivalvia; order Lucinida; family Lucinidae; genus Anodontia; species Anodontia alba. Next base: position 48,900,775 of record OZ024828.1, on the reverse strand, counting down.
AAACATAATGTGGTTGGAGAGCAAATATAGCTTTCTGCAAATAAAAAAAAAAAACAAAAAAAAAACGCTTCACCGTAGTCCTGCTGAATCCGGATGTACCCTGACTTTGCAAACCGTGTAGATCCAGATCATTTGGATTCTTCATCAGCACTGTTTTTCTTTATGACTTTATATCAACAACTTGGATCAAGTGAGCTGATTGGCTGAAAATTTGAAGCGGGCGTGGCCTCTTAATTTACTCAGCATGACAAGGGTTAATAACTGCCAAATGCTGTGATGCAGACACTGAAAATTCCAAACTTTGTTATACAGACAACTGAAATAATCCAATTTGCTGTAATATAATCTCTGTGATATCCAAATGCGGTACATAATTATGAAAACATGCCTATTCAAATATACTGAAAAATTTACCATCAAAAAAATGAAAATTTTCAGATAAAAATTCTGATATTTTTCATATTTCTGCTCAAAAACATCGATTGCGGGTACTCGTTAGAACTATGTTTTTGAGCAGAAATAAGACCAATAATGTATACCCCTGTCAACCCCAGTTTTACTATATAAAAGTGGGGTTTAAGGGGCTCAACATTATATAGGCATGTTTTCGTGATGTAATACAGTCACTGAGAAAATGGTAAATGCTAATGCACATAGATAATACTGTACCAAGACACTGCCAATTACTGCACATAACATAGTTACTGATATACTGACAAAAACTGAGAGATGGGTCAGCCAGTTTGATAGATTTGAACAAGCACTCTTTGTATGGCTGGACACCAGAAGCATGACCGCCGACGTTGCGTTAAATACTTCTGAACATCACGTGGTACGTTCAAGCGTTACATCACTTAGCAACAACGTTCACTAGCACAATGACGTCGCCATAGTGTCTGTTCTGCATCCGTACAATATTTAATAAAATTGCGTTCATTTTAAATTGATAGACATTTGAGAAAAATCAGGTAAATGTTTATTTGTTTGTTTTTGTTGTCCACATTCTGGAAAGTGGCAGGTTAGATCCGGATCACGATTCCCTAAATACATGTAACAACACTTAAAGCGCTGAGCAAATATTTAGCAGATGGCATTCTACAGTTGATTTTGTTTCAGAGAAAATAAGACGACATTTTATAGACGATTCACATGAAATATTGCGCGTTATTTTCTCGGAGAAATAAGAAGAAACGATGTGCAATCCGCTATTTTGATTAGCGCTTTATCTGCATCGCGATGATTAGTTTGCATTGTGTCCCAGAAAAGTCACACAAATTAGATACAGTACAGCATTGCGTCTCAGGAAATTCGCCGACAATATCGCATTACATATAATTTCCAGATAATTCACTGAATATTTTGAAACAGGGGATAATCCGATAATATTCCGGACAGTTGCACGATCCGCAGAAAAGTCGACCGAATAAAAGGTTGACTTTCGAAGAGTGTCATGTCCGTCTGTCTGTCCGTGCGTTGGAAATATTTTGATTTTTTTTTTTTTTTTTTTTTTTTTTGCATAATGATAAATGCCGACACGATCTAGCCTGTGAACTTGCCAAATTTGAGTTTTCTTTGACAGAGGCTAAGCCAAAGTAAAAAAAAAAAAGATGAAAATATGAAAATGGGCAAAACCTTGAACCGTGTTTTGATATTTTTTAAGTACTAATTGCTACCGACATGATCTAGCCAATGGACTTGTCAAATGTTTGATTTTATCGACCCGAGGCTGAGCGGAGGCAAAACACCCCAAGCAGTTCTATGATAAAAGTTTACCATTTTTCACAACGTTCGAATGTTCAGTGCTGCCGGACAGTTATAGCATAACATAACGATTTTATACTAAAACGACGTGATATAAAGCGGGTCGTGGACCTCTGCTAAAAGTTGAGTACATGTGGCAGTATTTCAAACAGTCCTGAACATCAAAGAGGTAATTCCCAAATATACACATAAACATTTTATTCGTATGAGAAATTGATGTGATTAGTACATTGTATCGGGATATAGCTAGAAAGATACAGAAAGAAAAACGGTAGCCAGGAATGGTATTTTACCCCTGATTTTACCGATGTTCTATGGGTAAGACGCATGTTTGTATGGCAGAGTAGTACTGATATGTAAAACACAGTGATGTGGAATGGGGTTTATGAACAAAAACAGCCAATTACAATGCACAATCAGCATGTTGAATCCTTATGCCCTTGTGTCTCTAGACCTGACCAAGTTCACAGATCTTGAGACACTATCCTCAGAAGCTACATGTAGCACGTGACACTGCGGATGCTAATATTGTGCATTCCGATATATAACTGATATGAGTATTCCAATACTCACTTTCTGCATGCATGTAACCCCTTAAAATTAGACAAAACGTCAAGGGAATGGAGATACACTTTCAGGGAAGGCAAATCTATCAAAATGGTTATTGTCTCCCTTCAGAATAAGGGTCTACTCTAAAAAGAAAGGATTTGCTCCCAAATTGCTTCCAAATGGGAGCAAATCCTTTCCTTTTAGAGTAGACACTTTCACAACAGAGTTAGTGCGCAGGAAAACAAACAGGAACTCACAAACGTTATCTCTTTTGTAAACAATGGGGAAGTAAGCAAAATTCTTTCCTTCAAGAGTAGTCCCTATTTTGACAGTTCTGAGAGCAAATTCTTTCCTTTAAAAGTAACCCCTATTTTGAAAGCTCTGGGAGCAAATTCTTTCCTTTTAGAGTAGCCCCTACTTTGGAAGCGATAAATAATTTCCTTTAAGAGATGCCCCTTTGGTAAAGAAACTAACTATTTTATGTTATTTGATGTCCTTTTATTGCAAATATTTTTATTACGCATGTTATGCACATGCGTAATGCTTGTAATAAGTGCTACGCGTATTGAATTATACAGCACTTAAGGGGAATTTGATACATTTTAAAGGGAAATAACTCTGCCAAAATTGTTTTTATCTCTTCTGAAAAGGGGTCGAATCTAAAGAGAAAGAATTTGCTCCCTGGGTGCAAATTCTTTTCGTTTAGAGTAGACCTCTTTTTAGTATGGATTGACCTGCGGAAATGCAAACAGGAAGTCACTGAAGTTTCACCCTTGTCATATATGGAGAAAAATCTACTACTCGTATTCATTCATCTTAACCCTTGTCCTGCTGAACCCGGATATACCCTACCTTTGCAAACAGTGTAGATCCAGATCAATTGGCTTCTGAAGAAGCCAACTGATCTGGATCTGCACTGTTTGCCATTAAGTATGTTAATTTATAGCAACAATCCTGATGAAGTAATCTCATTGGCTAAAAATTAGAAGTGGGCGTGTCATCTACATTTATTCAGCAGGACAAGGGTTAAAATGATGTATCTCTGTTACAGAAGAGCTGTATGGTCACATACAGAGAAAGCCGTCCTACATATGCGAGATAACTTCAAAAGATGACACGTGGAATTATCGAACGCCGTAGAAGAGACGTACATGTAATCGGGTTCAGGAGCAGGTCAAATTGTAATATGAAGCCGGAGACCGGATTATTATCTAAGAACTGCAATGCTTGTAATAACAAAAGTTCTGAAAGAATTTATCCTGACGACCATGTTGTCTCATCTGATCCCATGACAAGTAGTGACGTAATTTTAGTAAGCCAACCAGGGTCGCCAGGACAAATACCGAGTGCATCTGATCAGAGACAAACTAATCGTGCAGATTGTCCAGTTTTAAGCAATGATGGAACGTCTGCAGAACAGTCATGCAGCTTTCATGAAAGAAATGCAGGTATTCCGTCACTGACGAAGAATCCGTTTCTGACAGTCCAAGACATTAGCAATCCAGCGGCGTCAGACGGACAGGAACCCATGGTTACTGACACGCCGTCAACCAGTGAGGGTATGACGTCTGTTGCAGAAGGAAAAGCCCACACGACTAGTCATACTTCAGTCGTGAGGAGTTCCCAGAAGAGGCCCACGTCTGTGGGAAAAAGCCCCCGAGATTTTACCAGGCCAGAAAATGTCAAACATTTAACAAAGAAAAGCCAGGAAACGGCAATAAGGCTGTCCTATATGACAAGGTCTGTCGTAAAGCGCATGCGCGAAGAAGCATTTAATCGAGGAGAACTACAGTGGGCAACAGACGAGGGAGGCAAGCGTCGCCGACTACCGGACGAGTTGTCTACGTCTAGTGAAGAGTCAGCAAAGTCCGATAGTTCGAATGAAGCAGACGCTGCATCTTTCGACAACTACGATCCAACCGATTACCGACCTACTCCCTCCATGGTAATCACGTCCACAGAGGATCGAACACCGTCGGAGAGATTTGGCTTTCACTGTGTAAACCAGCCGCGAAAATACACTTCTGTTGGCAAGCAACCACGTGATTTCACAAGGAAAAGAAATATGCGTCATTTGAAGATTTCTAATGAGGCAAAGTCTGAGCTGCAGTGTGTAACAAGGGCAATGTTGGCTAAAAGAAAACAATGCGAAAATGACGGTGAAGTTAAGGATAGTCAGTGTGGGGAGAGGATTGTTTAAGAAAGAACGCATTTTCAGAATATATTGTCGGTTTGTCATTAGTTTCAGAATTCAGAATTATTCTATTATATTTCCAGAAAATGACTTCATATTTCACGTGATTCGCAGACGATTCATATGAAATGTCAAACATTATTTTTTTCGGAAATATAATAATGAAAAAAAAAAATCACAACCGTGATTTTATTTATTTATTTATTTTATTTAATTTGTCCACTCATTTTAAATCTTCGGCCTGAGGCCTTCTTAACTAAACAATAACTTCATTGTTATTCACATTTACATTTAAGTTCATAAAAAAATTAAAAAAAAAAAAACACAATTTTAAAATATCATCTGCTATTGTTGTGACAAGTTTAATGTTTGATTATTTAGTATATGATTCGCGCGTCATGACGAAACTAGTCTTTGCGCCTGTGCAATCTGCAAGTGGTCAGAATCGCCTGCGCATGCTCGCAACAGCGTCAGAATTTCGCAACTCTCCAAGAGTGTTTGGAACTTGTTGATTTAAAAAAAAGTGAGATGTAACACTTTAGACCATACTAAACATGTCTGCACCTTAGTCTGAACATTCACAGTTCCCGTTTTCTCGACTATGGTTTGTCCTGGCATGGATTTTAACGTTTCTTACCACAAGTATTGGGACAGCTTAACGTCGTAAATTAAAAGAAAAATCCATTTTACTACCGGTTGATGTGTCTAAAACTGGTGGATGTGTGGTATTTACAGTGTAGACCCTGATCAGACGCCGCGTTATACATTGTTTGCTCAGGTCTCTCTGTCTCAATACTTAGGGTAAATACAGAAACCTAAGTGTTCTGTTGTTCTCGTGTTGTATACGTGCGTATGTGTGTGTGCGTGCGTGTGTGTGTGTTGAGGAGCGTAAGCATGGTAGGCGGGCTAGACAAAACAATTTACAAAAGCAAAAGCAGATTTTGGCTTAGCAGATCTAAAATAAATTTTCTCGAAACATATCTTACCGTGAAAAGCAGGGTTTTTATTCTTTCTTATAAAACAGATAAAATAAACTATTATGAATTATAGTCGTATGCTAATAAGAAAATAATGATAATGATATTAATAATAAACCAATACAAAAACTAACAAAAACAATTTCGCAAAGTTAAAAGACAAAAGCGAGAACTCAGACAACTAAGCACAATTAATCTTTGAAGCGCCAATTACAGCTGTAGCAGATCGAATTATCATTTTCTAATTATTTTTTTTTTATTTTATTTTTTTTTTTTTTAGAAGAAATAAGGCTTGATTTTAACCATCGTCATGTTGAAAAAATTAAGATGCCATGCCCACTTCTACTTTTCAGCCAAAACACTTTACTTTAATCAGGGTTGTTGATACAAATTCAAATACTGAATGGCAAACAGTGCAGATTATCCAGATCAGTTGGCTTCAGAAGCCAACTAATCTGAATCTTCACTGTATGCAAAGGCAGGGCGTATCCGGGTTCAGCATGCCAAGGGTTAACATGTGAATCATCTGCCTAGCAGATGATCTATATGAAATGTCAAACTTATTTTCCCTGAAAAAAGAATGACTATCGTCAGCTAGAAGTTTACTTGGCTCTTTCAGGATTAAAAACCAGAGAAAAGGGAGTTAGTAAATCAAATTGGTTAACACGTTATAGATATTTTTGTCATTACGAAAACAAGCCTATTCAAATATATTGAAAATTTCACCTCCAAAAACTCTGATATTTTTTTTTTCATATTTCTGCTCAAAACATAGATTGTGGTACTCATTAGAACCGCCTCGGCGAGGCGGTTCTAACGAGTACCCACAATCTATGTTTTTGAGCTGAAATAAGAAAAACAATGCATACCCCTGTAAACCCCAGTTTTACTATATAAAAGTGGGGTCAAAATTATATACTATTAGGCGTGTTTCACAAATTCCTTTGAAACAAAACTACATAAATTAATAATAATAATAGGGCCTACTACTACTAATAATAAAAATAATAATAATTTTAACAATAATCATAATATGGTTTTAATAGTTACAAATGGATGGTTTCTAGAGTTATGAATAAAAAGACTTGTGAAAGAAACGTTTTTGATGATTATTCTTTGATATTTTTTCTTATTTCTCCATAAAAAGTATATTGAGGTACTCATTAGCTTCTAAGGAGTACCCACAACATACATTTTTTATGGAGAACTGGAGAAATTTATCCCAGCATCGTCACCAAATACTCCCCCTTTACAGTCCTCTGTATAACAGAACATGTGTATAGATTTAAAGGCAAACTGACTGAAGATTTTATTTCTCCTCACTTCATGTAAAAAATAAAACACTTTTGTCAATAATGTACATGTACATGTACATGTACATGTACGTATGATTAAGTGAAAATCATGGATTGTGGATTCTTGACTGGTTCTTGTATGAATATATGAATAAACTCTATTTATTCTATTCTTGTGTATTCGGGTCTTGATAGAAGTAAAACATGAAATATCCTTGGAGACAAAACAGCAATTTAATTCATTCTGTTCTTTTTCTGACACAAGATGGCATACATATTCACTACATCAGGCACAAACATTAAAGTAAAAAAAAAAAAACAAACAAAAAAACAACAACAGAAAAACGTTGTTTCAATGTCCATTAAATGTTCCTGATCATGCTGAATCGACGTTTTAACGACATTATTTTTATGCCTCGGTGAGAGGATGTGTACCAGCGTAGAAACGGTGTCGTTACGTAAATGTTTTTTCCAGTTAAAATTGGCCATTTGACGGTAGAACGGGTGGAAATCAGGGGAACTACCTCGAAATTGCGTTTTAACGCGAAATTGTTCCCACGCCACATCCTGTACCTCTCGAGGTAGTGACAACGCCAAAATTTCTGTAAACAAAGGTAGGTGCTCCGCCGTTTTTAGTATGTTTAGAAAAAAAATGAGCGAATCACTCAAAATTCCGGCAATGCTATTCTGTGTAAATATGATTTAACTATCCATACAGGCCGAAGAGACCATTAAATAGTGTATAATTTGGATAGGGCGACCCGCAAAAAGTCGACCGTGGATCTGCATTTTCTCGATGAGCACACAGAGATTTTGTAGCATATTTTCAATTTTTGACGAGTACCAAAGGATTTGACGCTAAACCTGATAAAACTGGCTACAAGATATCATTGTGACGTAAAAAAATGTCATTAACCCCGTTCACTGTACAGAATTATTCTTGAAACATTCAGTCGCGTTGCTCCCAGACTATCGAGGTAGCTCTAACACTAGCGTGGTAGTTCCCACGAGTTTATTATGGCAAAACAAATAAGTATGCTTTCATAAATGACCAAAATAATGAATCACTTCTTTATGTGAGTCACAATGCACGATGTAATATCTCCGTTTGTACTTGTTTTTAAAACTGGTACTTGTTTTATAATATTAGTTGTGACCTATATATTTTTGCCTCTTTTAATAATTTGGCTTATTATTTCATAAAGCGTTCATGAGCTTTTTGCACACAAGGATTATCCGCATCCGTCTTATGATCGACATCTCGTGCATTGTTTACGGTACGAGGGGCGTTCATTTAACGATGTCATTCGGGCTCTACAGGGCGCGTTATTAATCCCATTCACAATTCGATTTCTTCAACCCTTCGAAGTATTCTCCCTCGACGGAAACACATTTTTCAAGTCTCGAAATCCAGTCTGTAAAGTCAGAGAAGTAGGCCTTTTTAGGTATACTCTGAAGACACTGGTAAATTGCACTATCAAGTGCACTTCGGGATTCATAACGACGACCAGAAAGGGTTTTCTTTAGTAAAGGAAATAGGAAAAAGTCGCAGGGACTAAGGTCTGGCGAATAAGGTGGATGAGAGAGCTAGACTACCTTTTCCTCTTCAAGAAGTCTTGGACAAGAACACACGTTGTCATGGATAAGACACAAACCTCTTAAAGCTTGTTTTGTTTTTCATTTTGCATACAGTAATAGTTATCACGATAGTTTTCTAGCTACCTCGTGGCAGTTCTGGGCACTATCATGACAAAAGCGAGATAATAATGTTAAATTTATCGCGATAAAATTTTTCAGTTATCTGGCAGGAAACTCAAAATTATCGCGATACTTTCCCAAATTATCGCGATAGCTATCTAGCTATCTCATGGCAGAAATGTGCCACCATATAGAAGTACTGAAAAAAATGAATTCAAGTTCAAACGAAGGAGTACGGTGGGATGGGGTAGAGTACACGAGGGAAACATCCTGCTTCATTCTTGCCACAAGGTTCAAATCTTAAAAATCTTAATGACGTCACTTTTCGTTACATACCGTTAACAATGCACGAGATGTCGATCGTAAGACGGATGCGAATAATCCTTGTGTGTAAACCTCATGAACGCTTTATTAAAATAATAAGCCAATCTATTTAAAGAGGCAAATATATAGAGAGAGAATAGTTCACAACTAATGTTATAAAACAAGTACCAGTTTTAAAAACAAGTACAAACGAAAATATTATATCGTGCATTGTGACTCACATAAAGAAGTGATTCATTATTTTGGTCATTTATGAAAGCATACTTATTTTGTTTTGCCATAATAAACTCGTGGGAACTACCACGCTAGTCTGGTACGTCACAATGATATATTGTAGCCAGTTTTATCAGGTTTAGCGTCAAATCCTTTGATACTCGCAAAAATTGAAAGTATGCTACAAAATTTGTGTGTGCTGTCAACTCACCGAGAAAATGCAGATCCACGGTCGACTTTTTGCGGGTCGCCCTATCCAAATTATACACTATTTAATGGTTTCTTCGGCCTGTATGGTCAGTTAAATCATATTTACATAGAATAGCATTGCCGGAATTTTGAGTGATTAGCTCATTCTTTTTAAAACATACTAAAAACGGCGGAGCACCTCTGAGGAGCACCTACCTTTGTTTACAGAAATTTTGGCGTTGTCACTAGCTCGAGAGGTACAGGATGTGGCGTAGGAACAAATTCGCGTTAACGCAATTTCGAGGTAGTTCCCCTGATTTCCACCCCTGGGTAGGGATTTTCATTTCTAGTACCAGCGCAGCATTCTTTATCCTTGTCATGCTAAATAAATAAAGATACCACACCCACTTCTAATTATCATCCAGTCAGATTCCTTGATCCAGATTTTTGATATAACACTATTACAGAATGTTCTTCAGAAGCCAGCTGATCTGCACCTACACTGTTTGCAAAGGTAGGGTATATCCGGGTTCAGCAGGACAAAAGTTAAAATGAGCCATAACGTCATATAACGTACATTCGGAAATGTGCGCCGATCAAAGACACAGACCAACATGCTCATTCGCACAGTCTGATTAGAATCTTTATACTGGGCACGTTTTGCATCGCCAAGAATGTAAAGATTCTCCATACGGACAACGAAGACTGATCATACTGCGCGAAAGCGCAAGGTTGATTTGAGTCTAGACTCAGTCTTCGTTTGGCGCACATGTCAGAAGGTACGTTTTCTCACGTAATGGATCAAAATATACCGAACATTCCGCGCCTGCGCACGATGACGTTCATTTCGTGATCGAGCTTGAAGGTGGGGAGAACAGTACGTATATGCTCACGAAAACCCCCGTTCTCATCGAGGTTCTCATGACCGTACAGCACGTCGCGTACTGAAATCTAAATTTTTCCTGTTTAAGTGACTGAAATGTGTAAGTGACTGGTATGTGTAGTTTTTCCAATAAACTGAAACTGCCTCAGGGCCACAAGTTCGTAATCGATGTTATGATAGCTCGGACCGGTCATACCGATGTTAACCTTTAAAGCGCCAATCACAACTGCAGCAGAAAACAATTTTACTTGTTTTTGTTTTGTTGTTGTTGTTTTTTGTTTTTTTTTTCAGAGAATAAAGTCTTGACATTTGATGTGAATCATCTGCCAAGCAGATGATTTACATGAAATGTTCAACTTCCTTTCCCTGAAAAATAAATAATAATAAATAAAACAATTCAAATGTCTGCTACAATTTTTTGCATGACGCTTTAAGAGTTGAATGCGCTATGTACAGAACTGTTACGAAGTTCATATTTAGACAGACAACCTGAGCATACAATATATTCTCCAACCAAATGCCGCAGAACGCGGCGTCTGATCAGGGTCTACATTGACGGTCATTGATCGAACAGTTTTATATCTTATGAATGCCTTGAGAATCCTTGTTCGATTCTGAATGAGGGAGATTTCACCTTTGTGAAAAAAAAACAAAACAAAAAAAAAACAAAAAAAAAAAAAACAAAAAACAACAACAACAACAACAAAAAAACAAAACAAAAAAAACTCAACTTTTAGATACTTGAAGATGTGGTAAAATGAATTTGTTCACATTTTAGGACAAGCATGGTAAGAAGGTAAAGTATCTGAATATTTAGGGAATATATAGCATGAATGATCCCAGCGGGCACACAGCTTTGATTTATGAAACAACGCCGATTCAACATTTATTCATTGTTGACGTTGAATGAATGTTGATTCAACGCTGACGTTGAATGAATGTTGAATCGATGTTGTTTCGACGCTGTTTTCCTGCTGGGGATCGTATCAGGCTAAAGTTATATGAACGGTGACGAAGCATACGTCTGCTCTAGTAACCGTGCCCTGATGAGCCAGGGCGCAGCATTTCCTACATTATTGCATGTGTGCCCAGCGAAGACTCGGATCAGCGGTGGTTTGAATCAACGATAATATCCTCAGTGAATTACATCCTCAGTGTCTGACCTTGAAGCCGAACATCAATGGCTCGAACATCTTTGGGACCATAGAAAATTGTTCGAGACATGGGTGGTTCGAGCCACTGAGGGTTAATCATGGCACCAGTTCAGGAAGCAAATAGCGATAATTTAGGGAAATCTTTTCGATTTTCTACACAATGATTATATGTTGAGTGTACTCATTAGAATCGCCCCGATGAGGCGATTCTAATGGGTACACACATACAATTCCATGATACAATAAGAAAAAAATTCCCTAAATATTTGTTTTCTTGAGCTATTGGAAGGATTTTGTAGGGACTGAAAAAAAAGATTTCGAATCATCCAGGGTAAACGAGCCATCCGGGTTCGAGCCATTGAGGTTATACTGTACCTTTAAAACTCTTTACCATACTTATCCTAAACTTTAAAAACCTGGGCCCAGTTGTTCAAAGCATCGTTAGCTTAACGAGCTCGTTTATGATGAACTCGTTAACTGTTATAGCTAAGGTATTTTCAAATTGCGTTGATATTTTTGCTGAGAAAAAAAAAAAAAAAAAAAAAACGTGGGTAGCTTTTGCAGCAATGCAAAATCTACCCACATTTTTTCAGCAAAAGTATCAAGACGTACATTTGTTATATTTCAAGATGAGACTTCGTTAAATTTTGAAGAACTGATTACCTCTTGATGTGTCTAAAACTGCCGGATAAGGGAAAACTTGCGGCTACACTGTTTGCTCATGTCTGAGAAAAGACGGTTAGCAGGCTTTCAAGTGTCTAACATCATCGAAAAAGTTGGGATAAGTAGGACTCAAAATTTTGAAAAAGTAGGACAAAAGTAGGAATTTCAATTATGAAAAGTAGGGACGTTCTGAGTTTTTTCAGACTTAGAAAAAAGTTATAATAACTAACGAAGTTTTCTCTGAACAATAAATGTTCCAAAAAAGAAGTCACAAATGAAGTAAAAAAAAAAAGTATAAACTTTTTACGTTGAGGCTGCTCGGATTAAGTCGATCTGAATTTTACAAACTCCGAGTGAGAGAAGCGAGCGAGATAAAAATTACATTTTTTTTTTCGGTCACTTATAATATTTTTGGATTAAAAAGTAGGGATGGCATTTCAGAATAAAGTAGGGAAAAGAAGGAATACAAAAAAGAAGGGAAAAGTAGGAAAATAAGGACCCGCGTGAAAGCCTGGGTAAGGTTCGCCTGGCATGCTGTGCGGAACAGACATTATTTACGGATGGCTCAAATATGATTCCGTAGTCTAGAGTCTGACCGTACAATAAAGTATAAATAGAAGTACATGTAAACAAACGACTCAAACTCCATCAGAAAGCTTTTCGTGATAAAACATTTTCTTCTCCCTATTCACGAGATATCGGATAATCAAGAGATCGGTTAGCTAGGATTACAACTATGGACGATTGTAAGTATGCATATAATTATTAATTCCAGCACCACGTTAAAATTGTACACACCGGTACATGTCCATATCACGAGCAGGGTGTCTAATTCTCTGTTCAGTCAAAGCTTCTTTGAGCGAACTGTTGAAACATTAAGCCCGGGTACGTACCTAGGTCAGACCTTCGGTTTCTCCTGTTCCCTCGATCGGGACATAACAAACGACAACCATAATGACCAGACTGAGTGCACTTCAGTATGGGTTTACATACGTCAATGTAAAGACATAATATCAGTTTCGATCTTCCAGTGTTTGCATCCTGATAGTGCTCAGAAACCTGGTATGGAATCTTACTGTTGTCATTATAATCTCTTGTTGTGCAAGATCGCGAGATGTCAAACTTACCGTGAAATATGTGAAGAATTATGGGATTCTCGTGTGTGTGTGTGTGTGTTTTTTTTATTGGAAGAAAATGATATTTTTTTTATTGATTGGAAGAAAATGATAACACGAGGCTTAAAGAGAATCAATCCTAATATGTACAGTTTCTCCCATTTTCTCCCTCCCCTTGCCACTCGAAGGAGTAATTAGGCAGAGTATTCGACAGAGTGAGTTTAATGCATTTTGGGACGTTTCTCATGTTATCGTCCACCAAAATACATTGTTCAAAATAAATAACAAAAGCAAAACAAGCTTGCATTGACTCATTTCGTTTTACAGAACCATCAGTCATACCAACTTCTGTGTGGACTTTTTCGTTTTAGAACTGACATTTTATTATAAAATCTAAACTGTTAGGGGTACCCCTTTCAAAATTAGGAAATTTTACATATTTCTTATTTTTGCTCCAGAAAATGTTTGGAAATAATATTTTGCAATGAAATAAGTAATAAAGATTATTATTTTAGCTAGAATTTACTTGTAAACTTACTTTGAAGTGTTGGCTATTTTCCTGTACTAGTATTGAAGGGCGGACGATAACATGAGAATGGGCGATAATATGAGAATGAGGATACTTGGTGAGCTCTTATTTCTCCTCGAAAGCATTTGTTGTGGGTGCTCATTAGGAGCGCTCAGCGAGCCTAGATGTAACTTATGTTCTGTGATTGTGGTACTTCCTAAACATCTTTTCTACTTTTCGATATACAGTCAACTCTCGTTATCTCGAAATCCAAGGGACTCTGAAATACTTCGAGATCTCCGTATCTCGACATATCAGATTTCCAGAATTGAGGAAAAAATAAATCGAACAACCACATTTCACAAAATGAATATGATATTTGACTCTTGTAGTTAGAGATCTATTGAAAATATTTAGGAAAAGAGAAGATATTTTTGCTCTTTTCCACAATATTTTGTTACATCTTGTTAGACTTCCATGTTTAAACAGGGACCAGATTTTCACTTCGAGATAAGCGGTTGTTCGAAATAAGCGAAATCGAGATAACGAGAGTCGACTGAATTATTGCAATATCTAAACTTGAATAGCTGTTATATTCTACTTCGAATACGAAGTCTAGAACCACATATTAACTTATTCATGGAGCAATCTTGTACACATGGTGATAAGATTACAGCAAGAATCCTGCTGTTTAAACTGATATATGAGGGGTGATCCGGAAGTTCATAGACTATTGCTAGAAAAAAAAAATAAAAAAATGCAACTCTATATACATATTATGTACGTGGAAATTGTATATATTTTTGAAAGTTTATATATTCTGTCCACAGTGTATACATTAAGTAAAAATATTCAACAATAATAAATACAGCAAATTACAAACACAGTAATGAGTATACCCGGAGCACGCCGGCGCACAATACGTGACGTAATGATAACGCGGATTTGAATGCATTTTCTCTCTCTCTCTAGTCATTTAGCATAGGTATCGCTGACCAGTAAGACGAAACAACATTTTGCGTATACATACGAAGCTCACTAGCGTCCTCAAACCACGCGCCTCGTAGCGCTGCCTTGATCTACGGGAAAATTCTTTAATCTTTGAAGGGGACAAGAATTGGACTGTAGGGTGGATGCTGAAGAATTTCAAAACCAAGCAAGTTGATTTCAAGGAGGGTAGAGTCAGGCCTGTGTCCTGTAGCTTTATCTTGGTGGAATATTATGCGCTCGGGTCGAGATGGGGTATTTCTTCCTCAATGTCTGCATTGGCAAGTCACGTTTGAGAACCTGAAGTGCTAAAATTAAGCCAAACTTAAAATCATGACAGGAACGCCAAAACAGTGTTTTTTTTAACTTATTATTAATTTTTCTTAAGATTACTTTCAAATATTTTTAAATATCTAAACAATAGATCTAGTTAAAATAATAGTTAAAATGTTAATCTGCTTACCTTTGAATAGTATGTAGAGGTCACTGTCTTGCCATCGGGAATCTGGTTCTGTAGGATCATGCCCTTCCTGTCCATGAAAAACATTAACTTGTGTTTCCCACCGCTTTTCTTTACCCTTGCCTTCTTTGGCGGAGGGGTCCTCGGAACTTTCTATGTACAGGCCTGGGATTTTGTCTGCGAGTCGAAGCTGCATAAACAAGTCTCGTTGGTTGTAACTATGCGCGCTCATATGTACCGGCGAACGAACTCTTCCCGAGCAGCGAACCCTGGTTTCTCGCTCGCGATCCTTAACGAGACGGGGCGCCTCATTTTCTAACTACAAAGTGTGTTTTTAACCCAGTTTTATGCCCCTAACACAGTGGATAAGACCATATTGACGCGAAATGGCTAGGAAAAAAAGTTAATTTCCCGACGTAAGTGTCGAAGTTTTATCATCGGGCATAAAAGCATAAAAGAAACAGAAAAAAAAAAATTCTTTTCAGGGTATGATCGCCACACGTAAAATACTACATTTGGTGTTCATTCGGTGAAACAGAATTCGATCTTACACTGAAAAAAGAAAAACAAAAAACAACAACAATTATCGTATATGTATTTCAGTTGTACGCTTATTAGAAACTGTCGAGTTCCTCTTTGCTGATGGCATGGCAAAGGGTGCTCCAACAGAAGAGAAATGCAAAAAGGTGCAGATCAAATATCTGACTCCTGTGACAGCTATGGCCTCACAATCAGCATAAAAAAGACCGAGGTGGTTAATCAACCAGCACCTGGCAAGCCTTACAAAGAGCCCACCTTGACAGTGAAAGGTCAAAGATTTCAAGTGGTAGTCAAGATCACCTACCTTGGAAGCACATTGTCAAGAGTCGTGCACATTGATGTCTAAGTCAATGCCAGGATTGCCAAAGCTAGTGCAGCATTTGGTCGACTACGTGGTAGTGTTTGGGATCAAAGTGGAATCAGGCTTGACACAAAGCTGAAAGTTTACAAAGCTGTGGTTCTGCCAACACTATTGTATGCATGCGAAACGTGGACGCCAAAAGACTGAACACTTCTATACAAGCTGCCTTAGAAAACTTTTAAAGATTAAGTGGCAAGACAGGATTCCAGACACAGAAGTCATGAAAAGGGCAGGAATGCAGAGTGTACATACTCTTCTGAAATTGGCACAGTTAAGATGGACAGGATGCCTGTGGAACGTTTGCCAAAGAAATTCCTCTATGGAGAACTAAAAATGGGCAAACGGTCTGGTGGTCAGAAGAAGCGATACAAAGACACCCTCAAAGCCTCCCTCAAGGATTTCAGCATACCAGCAGAGTCATGGGAACAAATTGCACAGGACCGAGCAAAGTGGCGAGGCCTCATCAGAAGAGATGCTAATGAATATAAGGCAAAAAGAATCAGCGAAGCCGAGCAGAAACATGCACAGCGCAACGCCAGAGCTAAGGCATCACCAACAGAGCTGTCTTGCTCTGACCTCTGTTGTTCCATTTGCAACAGACAGTTTAGAGCTAGAATTGGTCTAATCAGCCATCTTAAAACACACAAACAGTAGCATTTCTCGCATGTGATTAAGATTGGTCATTGTCAGCAATGACAGACGAACTATTGTTATTAGAAACTGTTGATTGAAGTTTATTTTAAGTTTCACAGTAATGCGAAAAATAATAAGGACGTTATTCGAACATTCTACGAACTTCCCGATCACCCCTCGTGTTTACATAGCTCTAGATAAGGCGTTTTCTTTCTACCACTCAGTACTGTCATGTTGTTATTTCTTCACACACAAAAAACCAAAACAAAATAACAACAACAACAAAAAATAAATAAAATAAAAAAATAAAAAAAATAAAAAAAGTAAAATAAAAAAAAAAATAAAAAAAAATAGGGCTCATTTTACGGGCTACAAATAACAAACAGCATATATTTTCGTAAAGAACTGTGAAAACAAAACGTATTTACATGGATTGCACTCTCATCTAGATCTACTAAGGTTTACAATTTAACACAAGCTTTCTGCCTACTATCCTTCCAATATCTTTCGGAGTGTTTTTTTTTTTTTTTTTTCTCTCTTGGCCCTTTACACAGGACTAAATGCAAACATTTGTTATGATTAATGTAAAACCATTTGTCGGAACTATGCATACACAAAAAGTTATGTTTTTGTCGTTCTGAAAAAATCAAATATTTAAATTTTTCCCATACTGAAAATGGTTGCAAATTATGTTGAAATCGGTAGGGTAGGTAAATTTGAGGCAGGGTTTCAATCAGTTTCCTTCTATTTGTTAAAAATTTTCACAATTTTGTCATGAAACATAAGTAATTAAAAATCACGAAAGAAAACTACAAAATATTTACTTATATAAAAATTCCAAACTATCACCTTAATTTAGGAATTGCACAGGTCAGACCAATTTTTCGCCATTTTGACTTTTAGGTAAATATTTGAGAACAAAACACAGAAACAGAAAAAGACAGCTGGTTCCTGATAAGATGTCGTCAGTCAGAACAAAACATTTTCATTTACAATAAAACGCTAAGCGAAAAACATCTTTTTTAAAAGGATGTTTAAAGGAAGTAATATAAAGAGGATATTTACTCTTTTGCTCTGAATACCATGAATATTTTCATCGAGTTTAATGAAAACATCAGTATTTTCAAGAGTGCGAAGCACGAGTGAAAATTTGATTGTTCTCATTACACGAGCTGAACTTTTTTATGGTATTCACCGGGAAAGGGTAAATTTTCTTTTTATTTTATTACATTTGTGTATAAACGCAAATGCGCCCTTCTGACATAATAACTAACGTCATCAAACAAAACATGAACGTAATGGCGTCGACGTTCAGTGCTTAACATGTGAAGCGCTGGAGAGACGAAAACAAAAGGTTTCGGCAAATTAAAATAATCGTGTTACCAAAATGTTCCTTACATTCTAACTAGGAAAATGCATACCAACACTTGATAGTTTTGTGCAGAAACAAAGGGATGCTAGAGTTCAAGAAACCGAGGTTGGGTCATAGATACTTCGGGTCAGTAGAGCTTTCTTGCAGTTAGTAGAGAGGATGGTCCAAAACTGATCTCATGGATTTTTTTCTCTTTACTTTTGCATTTTATTATACTTGAACAACGCTTTAAGTCATACAAATGGTTGTGTCACGTCTAGAAATCGTTTGAAAATAATATTTTATGGATAGGATAGCATTACTACGAATTTTACAAGAAAAATAAACTTGAATATTTGTTAGACTCTGGTTGCGAACGTTGATATTCGCATGTACGGACGTAACATCATGGCGAAACGCTATATGCCCCACTCCTGTCTTTGGCAGATAGTGACATAAAAATAATTCATGAAAAGTTCGTAATGCATAAAAGGTATTGTAAAGGCTTCTTTGTTAGAGGGCTTATATTGACACTAAGGCTATATCCGCCATTAGGTGCAGACTTGTACAACCGAAGTGTCTTTGAACGGCTTCCCCCTTATTTGATTATGATAAGTAGCCTTGGGAATTAACACTTAAGGCGATTGAAATACATACTAACACTTCATGTATTTAATTATTGAGATAAAAGTTAACGAATTAAAGTACAAATTTGATTTTGATATGCTGCGATTATAAACATTATTTCAATACAAAATATGTACTTAGCGTTTGATGGAAGTAAAATCAGTTTTTCTCGACTTTAACATTTACCCTGCCTACGTGTTAAGATATGCGGGAGGATGTTAAAGGTGAAATGAAGAGAGAGATTTTTTAACCACCGCAAGTTTTATTCTGATGATTGAAACGCAAAATCGCCGTTACGAAAATATTTTTCAAAGGGGAAGTTGCGTGATTTACAGGGCCCAGTTGTTTAAAGCTAACGACGTCGTTAGTTAACGATTCGTTAAAATTTACATCGAGTGATACGCAAATATTCTGAAATTTTTTGCTGAAAAAATGTGAGTGCAAAAGCTACTCACATTTTTTCAGCTAAAAATATCAGAATATTGTATTTTGAATCTGCTAAAACAGTTAACGAAATGACCCTTAACAAGTTCGTTAAGCTAACGACGCTTTGAACAACTGGGCCCAGATATTTAATTTAACTGTATTCCGCTATGTGATGCAGACACTATAACTGTGACGTCATATATGAGTCATTGAGGTGCATAATTTAGATAAGGCGGATAGCCTACCGCTGTTTAAACCAAACGCATCCTCTATTCAGAATTTCTGCTTAATTTTGTTGGGTTCATAGTATTTTACAGTATAAAACAGTTTTAGAGTAATTATATTTTTATGGACTTTCTTATACAATTATTGACTATTGAGGTGTTGGATATGACGTGATGATATCCATCAGAGAATACCAGTATTGGCCGAGGCGATAGCTGAGGTCAGTATTGGTATTCAATGATATCAACGTCATATCCAATACCACAATAGTCAACTATTATTTTATTATGTACAACGAAGTCTGTCTCTCTTCTGTTGATAACTGTGGCAATAATAGTCACCTGACCCCATAAACAGCGCGAGTAAATGTCGGCGTCACCCCTGGTGACTTCACTTAAAGTTGATATCTAATTTTAGAAACTAATATACACTAGAGGGCGTGCGCAAGCCAGTGTATATCACAATATATAGACTGGGCTGAAGGCGGCTCTGAGCCAATGAAAAGCAATCTATTCATATAAACATAAAATAAAATAAAAAAAAAACTTTTCTCTTATTTTTTTTTTTTTTTTTACGGAATGTCTGAGCCAAAAAATTAAAGATTCTCGCGACTACACCTGCCTTGAAGACTCATTCTTGCCAACGATTCTGTAAGCGGACTAAGCGGATACGCAGGCTGATCAGGGCCATCATTGTCCCGTACTCAGTGACCCAAATACACATATCCTCGTGCTGATATATTCGTAGCTCGAATCTTTTGATCGGCAGGAACTTCAATTACTTCTAAATGCGTAAATGCAAAAACGGCACCCACACTATTATTATTATTAGCAATTGAGATATAGTAGTAACACCATCTGCTCTGCGTAGATCTAGCTCAGGCAACCGTACAACTGTTTAGTTTTCTAATTCTCAGCATCGGGTTCATTAACAGTAAGGTTACGAAATAGTTTTTGATATCTTATTTTGTTCATGCGTCGCAGGTCTGCGCGAAATCGCTGGCTGATTTAGGCTGTCGTAGATTTCACTCCGTGGCGCCAGGAGATCATGGCTGTATAATGAAGGAAGCCACTTGATTTTGACAATGTGTCAATATATAGGAACATGCACTGTTCGCGTTGTCATTGACAGTAAACTCAGACCGGACCAGTGACACAAACAGGATGTTTACATGCAGCATTTTATTTATTTATTTCCTGGATTAGTTATCCTGTCTTCTCGCTCTCTTCTCGTTATTTGTAATTCAGACAAAAACTGATAAAATCTTATTTATCTACTTATTCATTTCCGATTTCGTTCTTTCACTTACTTGACTTAAGAAAGGATATTACATAAGATTATTCAATATCGAATGCCAAAATTTGTGACCAATATACTGATATTGCGGTGCGCTGCTGAAGTGGACTTCAAACAGCCATAAAACCGCACTGCAAATGACATGTTTATTCGAAAGCAGTGGCACTATATGAGACATGGCATGAGACAATGTACCTTCTGCACATAAGGAGACACCAGTGGCACAGATCAGCATACGCATCCGCACAGTCTGATCAGAACCGTCGCTGTATGTTTACAGAATTATTGGATACTGCGGAAATGAAAAAAAAAAAAAAAAAAAAAAAGCCTTATCGGATTGTGCGGTTTCGCTGGCTGATCTAGATCTTTACTGCATATTCTGAAGAGACATTTTCTCATGCGGAAACACAGAGACAGAGAGAGAGAGAGAGAGAGAGAGAGAGAGAGAGAGAGAGAGAGAGAGAGAGAAACCGAAGTCTATCATATATAGTACAAAAAAGAACAAATAAAAAAGTTGTCCCATATCTGAATTATTCAAATAACAAGATTAGCAAATAACCCGCCCCATGCCACCCCCCCCCTCCCCCATCCCTCGCCAGCATTTTTCATTACAAACTAAATAGACCTGATCAAACGGACAAAACTGCTCCAGAAGTTTGATCTGCGTCAGTGTGTTTGTGGGCTGTAATGTACACATTACGAAAACACGCCTATTCAAATATATTGAAAATTTGACCACCAAAAACTGAAAGTTTTTAGACAAAAATTCTGATATTTTTCATATTTCTGCTCAAAACATAGATTGCGGGTACTCGTTAGAACCGCCTCGGCGAGGCGGTTCTAACGAGCACCCACAATTTATGTTTTTGAGCAGAAATAAGAAAATAATGTAGACCCCTGTAAACCCCAGTTTTCCTATATAAAAGTGGGGTTTAAGGGGGTCAAAATTGTATAGGCATGTTTTCGTGATGAGTTCGATTTCAGCATTTATACATGCGAGCCATACTACACTGCGCACATACGTTGGAAATATAACGCTTTCCTACGATCTAAACGAGGCGCTTCAAAAGAGTACTCACAATTTATGTTAACATGGAGGAATAAGAAATATATTTACCTGACACCCTTTCTTAACTTGAGCTATGGACTGACAGGTTTCTGATGAATTATTTATTAAAAACACTGATCATATAAAGTTACAGATTTATGGCGTAGTAGTAAACTGTTAATTCTGCTCAAAGACACTATTAAACATAATAAATATATAGTCACTTGAGACTGGAGCCAGTCTGTACATCAATATTTTCTACATAATCAATGATTCAGTAAGCGAATAGCGAAGTCTGATCAGGCCTTCGCTATCCACGTATGCCCCAGAAGGCTCTTTTTTTTTTGTGAAGCTCATATATACATATAGTTTTTTATTGTCGTGGCCCACACCCAGAGACTATGGACCCACCAGAGCTGTCAGTGCTTTGATTCGTACACGTAAGGTTATGGGAACATCTGAGGCAAATCGTCTTCGTCGATAAAAAAAGTTAAAAATATAATGACCCAGTAATTTTTAACACATTAACTAAGAATAGTATAGAGAAAATATGCTACGGGATAACCTCAAACTGTTGTCTAAACAGTTAGTCTCTATATCGCATGTACACAATAAAGCTTGTAGAAAGTTGCATATTTTTACATAAAGTTAGGGTATAATGACTGATATAACTTAAAGAGGCTAAATGACGATTCGGGTAGCTGAGGTTTACAGTTTATTGCAATTATTTATCTGTCAATAAAACCGTTGATTTGTCCTCCTCCTTTACTTATGTATCTAATAAGTGTACTGTTCTGTTTCCTGTGATTTCTTTGTATTTTCTAACACCATTCACTGTAAAGGGCGACGAGGGTTGGGGTTCCGTTTAGTTAGCTTACCCCCTTCCTGCGGCCTCCGCATCCCCAGTAGTTCTGTACTGACCGTAATCCAAGGCGGTAATTTCGTTGTGGTGTTTTGCTAAATGTTCTACAGTGTTTCATTTTAACCCTTAAAGCACCAAGAAAAACTGCATCTGAAAATGTCGTCTGTTTATGTCGTCTGCTGAATATTCTTGCAAACTTTTCAAAGCTATTTTTTGCATACCGGCAAACAGTGTGGACCCAGATCAGACTGCTCCTAAAGGAGCAGTCTGATCTGGGTCCACACTGTTTGCAGAAATGACTTTTAAAATCACAAGCAGAAGACAAAGCAGACGACAATTGTTGTAATTGGCGCTTTAAGGGTTAAATACGAATCTTTCTCTTCTAACAATTATGTAAGTTAAAGATATATTCAGTTAAGTTTTGGTAACAGAGTTGCCACCCTTTTTTGGAAAGGGTTGCCAACTCTGCTTGCCATCTGTTCTTATTGTGGCTGTTTTTTAAAATTGTTTTATTTGTATGTCTTTCCCTTTGATACTGAGATCTTGATGTGAATGTGATTGTTAGACTGCTCCACATGACCTCGTAGAACGAGGACTGTAGAAAACCAATTTTTACCGGGACAAAACACTCCCTGGTAATCTAGATCACATTGAGCGCTTGCTAATTCAAGCGTTTACTTCTGGTGTATAAATAGACGGGCTTCCCCAATTTGATCTATTGTGCAGCTACATTGAAACTGTAGCTTGCAATTTGTTATTTTAACCCTTAAAGCGCCAAGCAAAATTTGTAGCAGACGACATTTTTTTTTTTCTTTTTTTTTTTTTCATAGAAAACAAGCCTTGGTGTTTCATGTAAATTCTCTGCTGCAGAAATTCAAGATTTATCTTATTTTGAAACCGTGATAAATCAAACGGTCATCTGCTGCAGTTATGATAATTGGTGC
This sequence comes from Anodontia alba, assembly GCA_964016985.1. NCBI lineage: Eukaryota > Metazoa > Mollusca > Bivalvia > Lucinida > Lucinidae > Anodontia > Anodontia alba. The sequence continues at coordinate 48,877,492 of OZ024828.1, read as the reverse complement.
TTTAAGCTTCTGTCAACAGGTAAGACGGTATTTCTATATATAGTCACCAGTGTAAACATTATGACTGCAATGAATGCTTGAACTCTTAAAGCACCAGGCGAGTTTTTTAGAAGATGACATTTTACACACACACACACACACACACACACACACACACACACACACACACACACACACACACACACACACGTCAAAGAAACAAGATGAATCGTCTGTTAAAATAATATAAACGTCGTCTGCTGCAGTAGTGATTGGCACTTTAAAGGGCAAATATAAAGGTTTTTAAAATATTCCTGGTTTTCAGGGTGTTGATAGAATGCTTTAAGAGAATTATTTTGTTGAAAACCCCATCAAAAAATTCCAATCCAATCAAAAGTTATGGTGATTAATTTACAATACCTACCTTTTTTCCTGTTAGAGTAACCTCCCTTGGATTGTGTATTGATTAAGGCCCACAATGCAATATTCTGTGATGTCATAGTGGAACTTAAATTTTAAATTGAAATTTTAAACAGGAGTATTCTGCATTTCCTTATATGCTACACAGTTTTTCTCCTTAACCATTATTGAAATTGGTCTCTGTCCACAAATAAGCCCATGAATAGAGAATTTAACTCAAAATTTAATCTGTTATTTAAATTTAAAGCTAAATTTTAAAATGTTTAAAACTTGACTAATATTAAATTTTTCGTAAGTTTTTTTTAATAATAGTGAATTTTGGGTGTATATCATATAAATGAATGCCAAAAAAGTCAATTTTGGCTAATTATTAAGCATTGTAACTGGATTTTAAATTATTTAAATGAAATTTTTAAATTTGAAATGTAACACTTTAAACGGAAAATAAGAGCTGAATTCCTATGTATATTAGTTTAAAGGAGCTGAATAAATTAAACAATATGAAAACTGAATTGATGCAGATTAAAGAGCAAAAAATATTGGCAATTTAAAAAAGTTTAAAATTTGACTGTTCCCTTATGATGTCATAAAAAAGGCTCATGAATATTAATGAGGCAGCCTGAATTCAATCCTCTTGGATGTTAAATATCAAATTTCAAATCGCAATATTTCAGAAACCGTTTAAGATAATTTGATGCGGTTTTCGGCAGTCACCTCCTTACTGAAGTGCCCTTAAATATTTAGTAGAATTAAAACCTTTATATTTGCCCTTTAAGGGCAAAAATGTCTTAAAAAGCATATTAGGCTCTATTGGTTATACTAACCCATTTCACGCCTAATGTCTTCTAAACGGACATAAGTTATTTACTACCCAGATGATTCCAGATCAGACGCTGCAAAATTCAGAATCTGATCAGGGTTTAAATTGCTTGCCACACCAGGCATCAATAAAAATGTACGTAATCAGAAATAAACAATAAAACACTGATAGAGCTGCTGTTCTATAAATAAAACAGGGAGAATCCGATACCAATTTGTTTACAGGATGACGTGTTGTCATCAGCCAATGCCACCGGCGGAATTGAACACGTGTTTATGGTTTACTACAGTCGTCAATCTTTACGATAGTAAATTTGTCGAACTGTGAAGCAGTCTATGTGATTGTATCAGTTCCTGAGTTCACTTGTTAGACTAGCTTTTAATCTGATAAAAAGAGTCTGATCATTTATTATTATTATTATTATTATTAAAAGATAGTCAATTTCTTAATGATGGCAAGTCTATTTGGTACAGTTTCCAGTAGGCATACTGACGAAGTTTGTTTGTTTGTGCTGAGGTTTTATGGCCCAGTCAACCCAATGGGGTCATGTCGAGCGTGGTCAGTTTACTTAACCACACGTTTACTGGGCAGGCTTAGTCCTCTAAGCGGTCAACCATGCAGTATTGTGCACTTTTTTTCGCCAGAAACTGACAACTGCCCTTCTTGAATCAGCGGAAGGGAGAGAATGACCGTACATATGCAGGAATTCTCGTACTACAGGTACTAATCCGCACCAATCGGTCCCTTCTGTGACGTGTGACGTCATGTCGCTAGCATGTCGCTAGTTCTCAGACAGGTACTAGTGTGGAAATGTATAGAATTATATAGGAGCCCATCGTTTAACTAATAAAATCATTTATTTTCAATAATACGAGATATTATTATAACCTCGCAATAGATGGGAAAATGTATCTGCTTCAATTTGATACCAAATTTGTTGAAATAAGATAAATTTTAAAATGGCCCAGATTGTAATGAATGCTACAAGGGTTTTTCCTTATTAAGTCTTTGTATTTTACAACAAAAATGAAAAATTGCCTTGATTCAATCGCCCAAAAGTCATATTTTTTAAAATTTCTCCGTTCATTATAACCTCTCATTCGATAGATCTATTTAATATCTATAGTTATGTAATAAAATATTGAATAAATTATTTTATTAAAAATGGCCCACAGGTTGCAGAATATAGCTATATTTTAAAAATGCGGAGAGAAAATGTGTAATGATTTCACAGACGCAGGTCTTGTGTACACATGATACTAGCATGAATTGCAAAAGTTATGTAAGAATTGGAAAATAAAAAAGAATTGGTATCCATTGATAGTATTATAAAGATTATTTAGCTTCAAAAAGGAAAACAAAGATATATATTTATGATAATATAAACTTATTTATTTAATTTTTGTTTGTGTCGAATTATGTTTTTATTCGGCAATTTATTGAAGCTTTAATGAAAATTTGATATAATTACTTTTGACCATAGGAAAACTACAAACTGCTTAATTACTTGGTTTTTTTTTGTTTTTGTTTTTTTTTTTGTTTGTTTAATGATGAAAAAAATGCTTTGTCGGGATACAAGAAAAATACCTAAATGCGCGGCCACTCTTGCGATGTTTTCTTAATAATAATTACTGCTAATGAATGCCAGTTATGTCCTTATCTTGACAAAAGAAAACAACGGAATCACTTTTTACATAATTGACATACATGCTTATGCGCAATTTTAATTGCACAAACAGAATCAAATCCAATATTTGATCTTTTTGCATAAACTAGCACTTTAATTGACATGATTTGCTCATTTTAGATTCCTGTACACAAATAAGGACTAAATGAATGAGATTGAGTCTCTCTCTCTCAAACGTTCTCTAAATCTGTGAATAACAAGAGTCTCTCCAAATAAAAGTAGCATTAAATATGACGTGCAACCATTGTAGTTCCAGATCAGCATGTGCATACATTTTTTTTCTCTGATAGAATGTGCAAGCTCTATTCAACATGCGGTGTTAAATATGTATTTTTAATAAAAAAAAATATAATATTTAAAACAAAATACATTAAAACAAAATGATAATTGATATTATTTTCAGAAATTTTGTTTCATAAAATGTTTATCTAGGAAATTAAAACATAATGATACTAATGATATTATTATTATTAGTAGTAGTAGTAGTAGTATTTACTACTACTATTTTTATTAGTATGTTGTACATCACAATTCCGAAAAATAAATATTATTAAGCTGGTCATATTCGAAATGTTTTATTTGTAAAATAGCCACATGGACAGTTTATACTATCGTACATGTGTATTTAGGGGTAAAATATTGGTAATTACCGAATAAACCCTATTAGACACATTAAATTACTATCATACTGAAATTTGATCAAGTCCGTTTGGCTACCTATTGACACAGCCTATACCTGCTATCTGAGTGGCAAACAGTGTAGACCTTTGTTAAGATACTCTGTGATGTAATGTCTGATCAGGGTCACTGCCTTTTCTTATGGTGTGTTTATTAGAATCCCGAGGTTAAATACTATAAACCACTTTCTCAGTCAGATTAAAAAAATTGTTCAGTACACACCTTTTCAAACATTACTCTAAAGACAATTGTTTCAAAAACAAACCTGGGATACCAGATGATTCGATCAAGTTCTACTCTTTACAACACTTGCCCTATCTTTTTAACAATGCCATTACAGAACCAGCTGATTTGTCTAAACATTGCTGGGTAAGTGTAAAATAGTGTAGACCCTGAACACACAATGCGTAATGTGACATTTGATCTGGGTCTACACCGTTGGCACAGACCTCTCTGTCTAAAAATCTAGGATAGTAGTAACAGTCATAATCCAAGGAAAACGACATTTTATCCATATTTGCTAATTACCCAACACAAAAATAACACGAGTCTCTCCAAATAAAAGCAGCAACCATTGTAGTTCACGATCAGCGTGTGCATACATTTTTCTTTGATAGATTGTGCAAGCTGTATTCAACATGCAGTATAGACTGATCAATGTATTTCAGCGGACACAGACTAATCGGGTCTACATTGATTGCATAATTCATAAGGCCCATTTTTTTTTTTTTTTTGAAAAAGATTCAATCATAATTGTTTCTTACGTTACTTGAAGACATCTCAAAGTTCTTGAAACGATCAACAAAACATTTTACTTTCATTTGTATTAGCATTAAAAAAATTGTTCAAACATATATAAATACAAGTTAAATAACAGCACGTTGTTTATTTTCTGGTTCCATTTGTCTACCAGTATTATTATTATCCCGTGGGAACTAGAAGCCTCAGGCCACTGGACAATGTAATAATAGCTTAATCTATACCTCATGCAATAAAAACAAAGTGGTCAAAATATCAAATGAACATCAACATTTGAAAAGGACCATTATAACTATGATCAAGGAATATGGGCAAACAAAGCACCATCTTTAACCGTGTAACTAAATAAACACTAATTACTGTAGAATATATTGATTAAGATTTAAAATCCTGACCAGAGTGTTCAGATGCGCAGACTGATCTGGATCTTTAGTGTTTGCATAATACATAATTTCCCTTTTTTCATAATCTGACACAACTGCCCTTTATCTGAGACAGGTCACATGGTCCTGCAATTCTTGAGATGATAAAATAAAACTAGAAATAGCATATTCTACATTAATTTTTATGAAAGTTTTTTGACAGTTTGTCTATTTTTTTTCCTTAAGTTTAAATGATTGTTAAACAACGTTCATGCATCAAGGGAAAAGTGATGATGATATTCTTATTTTTCCCAGAAAGTAGGCTTTGACATGTCATGCGAATTGTCTCCAACAGAGACAGTTTGTATGGACTGTCAAACTTTATTTTTTTAAATTTTTTTTTTTTTGCGGGGGTGGGGGAGGGGTAAAAATTTTAACCCTTAACCTTTTCCACTCTCTGGGCTACTTCAGCAGCAAAAAAACTGGTGATATTTGTTGAATTTTCCCCAGAAAATAGGATTTGACATTTCATGAAAATTGTTTGCAATGGAGATGCTTTGCAAGAAATGTCAAACCATTTCCTTTTTTGGGGTGGGGGTGATATTTGATCCTTAAACGTTTATCACTTTCTGGGCTAATTCAGCATGCGATAAAGTGGTTATTGTCTTAGTTTATCCAGAAAATAGGATTTGACACTTCATGCAAATAGTCTTCATTGGAGACAATTTTCATGAAATGTCAAATCCTGTTTTGAAAATAAAACATACAGAGGAAAATTGTTCAGGATAAGTATTTGGTGATTGTATTTTTTTCTCCATAAAAACATATGTTGTGGGTACTCATTAGATGAGCCTCACCAAGGTTCTTCAAATGAGTACTCATAACATGTTTTTGCTTCACCGAGGTGCATCAAATTAATACCTACAACATATGTTTTAATGGAGAACTGGAGAAAATTGTCCCATATTTATGTTGTCTGCAAAACTTTTACCCAAAGTGCTAACTGATAAGTACTATGCTAATTCGCTCCACCAATGGGTCCTAAGTTTATGAAATAGCTAATTGTCTTTATGCTGTGAACAAATAGCCCAAAGCTATTTATGTACCTCTCTTGAAAGAAATGTCCTGTTTGTACACCTCTGTCCAGCTGATGGTCTGTGTGAGCTTTGCAGACTGGTTTCAAACTACTAAATAATCAAATTACCAATAATTTAAACCTCTAAATTTGCGTGTTTTTTTTTTTTTTCTAATCATGTATGTACCCTAATACTACTACTATGCTCAGGCACAGAATGGCCAGTAGGATTGTTTAGCATAAGCATCTGCACATACTGATCTTAACAATCAGATCTGTAACACACATTAAGCAAAGAGCATAACCTTGCTCAGAAAGCGCAATGGGGTCTTGGTCCACAAAGGGCACATACCTGAAGGTTGCTTAAAACACAGTAATATTTGATATTACTCATTTATGCTAAAAAAGGGATATTGACAAATAGATAAGAACTTTAGACCCAGATCAGACGCCGCATATCATGGTGTCTGGTGAGCATTGATTAAACACACTTGATTGCATTCTGATTAATAGGTTTCTTTAATCTGTGGTGATAGTACTGATGTGAAATAGGTTACCTAGATCACCTTAAAGAGTAGGTAGCTTTAATAACTGTACTAACAAATGTCTTAGGATAACCTAACTTAATAACGGAGGTATGGAGACTGCCCTTTGAGGTTAAGAAGTGGATGACATAAGCCTTTCCCCTGTACTCATTATCCATATGCTTCTTTCTTTCTTTCTTTCTTTCTTTCTTTCTTTCTTTCTTTCTTTCTTTCTTTCTTTCTTTCTTTCTTTTTTTCTTTTTTCTTTCTTTCTTTCTTTCGTATTGTAACAACAAATGTCTTAGGATAACTTAATAACGGAGGTACGCAGACTGTCCTATGATGTTAAGAAGTGGATGACATAGGTCTTTCTCCCGTATTCATTATCCATATGCTTCTTTCTTTCTTTCTTTCTTTCTTTCTTTCTTTAGTTTATGGTTATCATAAACTAATTTTTTTTATTCATTCATTCATTTTTTTTTTCAAATTACTTATATTTATTTAAATTTTCCCATTTGTTTTCTCCAGGTGAAATGATCGTTTTTCTTTCAAAAATTGTACCAAACTATCATCAGTAATTAAATACAACCTTAATTAATCAACTCATTTGTTCTCTTAGATTAACTATTGTTCTTCAGTTTAAAATGTTACTGAATTACCATTCATTAAATATAACACTTTTTTAATTTATTAATTGCATTTGTTTTCTTAGGTTAAACTATTTAAATTCTTTTAAAAATCATATTGAATTATCTATAACTAAATACAACACTTTTTATTCAATTTGAAATAATGCAATAATAATAATAATAATAATAGTAATAATAATTTATTTTAATCAATTAATTAATATTTTGTTATTATCATTATTAATCAATTCTTAGGTTAAACAATTGATATTCTTTTGAAAATCATACTGAATAATCTGCTGACATTCATTCATTCATTCATTCATTCTAACTCGAACCTATTCCAGTGTATATTGGCGTCCAAGAGCAATGCATCCACACATGATTTAATCTGAATTGTAGTAGTACTGTAGGTGTGTGACACTGGGTTGATTACACACCAGCTACACAGGTAAGACGACGCTTACGGGCCTCCAGTCAAAGGGAATTAATCGAAACAGATCTAAATTGGAATATCGATAACCTGAGTGACAGTTCCTGTAGTACGATAATTCCTGGTAGTGGAAAATATTTCATGATCAATCTCCACGAAAGAATGTTGCCGACCTCGGCGGGGGTTGAACCCGCGACCTCCTGGTCTCCAGTCGGACGGCGCATGCAACTGAGCCACCGAGGCCCTATACTGACGAAGTATTATCAGAAATATTATTAAAACTGAGAAAGGAGACTATACTAGGCTAGCTAAAATATTATACTTTTCAATTTAATGCAAGTAGATTGCTTTGTTGCCATATTTTAATGCCTAGGGGTTAGGCTGTTCACTTATTTACTTAATAATGACTGACATAACAAACCATGCCATGGTCCTGATACAGCCATTCTTATCGAAATAAGGGATGCAGATCTAAAGTGCTAATACGCCAGTCATTTGAAACTCGGCCCCGACGGAACATAGCGGGTTAAGTGCGCTGATTTAACGTGTGATGACCGCCAAAATGCTTGGCACACAAATTAGAGCCACATCAACCTCAAACATTAGTTTTCTAATAACCTGGGCCCAGTTGTTCAAAGCGTCGTTAGCTTAACGAAATGGTTAAGGGTCATTTCGTTAACTGTTGTAGCAGATTCAATATACAATATTCTGATATTTTTTGCTGAAAAAATGTGAGTAGCTTTTGCACTGCAAAAGCTACTCACATTTTTTCAGCAAAAAATTCAGCATATTTGCGTATCACTTGATGTAAATTTTAACAAATCGTTAACTAACGACATCGTTAGCTTTGAACAACTGGGCCCTGACTCATACTGTCAATAATACTTTACCTTTGAATTTTGCTGTATCGAGTAAACCACTTCTTTTACCATGAAAAAGATATAGGTTGAATTTTGCAATGCAGAGCAGACTGTTCCAGGAAACAAAAACTGGCCCGGGATGGAAAGGCATTTAGCGGGGATTTACCATAAATTTGTCCCCGCAGTGCAGGGCGTTTAGCAGGGTTTTAAAAACTGAAAAAAAAGTTCAAAACCCCTCTATTGCCCGGCCCCGTAGGGGCCTAGACTACAAAGGACTAGTGCATAAGAGATAATATTGAGGCTTCGCTGGTCGCACAAATCTTATTGTAGGTTATGTCATGCGCTGGCTCATATCATATACTTGAAATACTCGATTTCTCCCCACCCCACCTGAACAACAACAACAAAAAAGAACCGTCTTTAAAACAGGCAGAACAAAGAAGATTCAGACAGTAGAAGATGTATGGCCGCAAGGAAAATATGTATACAATGACGCCTCACATTACACATTATAAACCTTTTTTGATATTCTTATTCCCAATTAACCCATTTAGCGTCCCTGTAAAAGGGCCATTGGCAAACAGTGTAGGCTCAGATGAGACGCCACAGAATGCGGCGTCTGATCAGAGTCTACACTGGTTGCATTAAATACAGCACTTTCTATAAAATATGGTGATAACAAAAACTACCCAGACACCCATTCTATTGGAAATGAATCGGTCCAAAGAGTTAAGGTAGAAGAGTCCACAAGGCATAAATGGGTTAACTGACTTTCTCTTCTTTTTTGTTTTCAGGTGAATATGACCCGAATGAAACACCAATGCGTAAGTGTCCTCCAATTAATACCGTAATATCCGTAAGTGCTTGGACAAACAGGCCTATACAAAAGTGTAGACCCAGATCAGACGCCACAGAATGCAGCGTCTAATCAGAGTCTACACAGCCACTGATTCAGCAGGTTTTAGACAAATGGACAGGTAATGAAATGGCTTTGATCGATGTTTAGAACAAGTATGGTAAGGAGTTAAATTGTCCAAATATTTAGGGTAAGTACATAGTTAAGTAAAAGTATGTTTTGAAGGGAATGAGTAATGTGGAAATTCAAATGTTCCTGTCCCTCATCAATGCCATTGTTCTACATCGGTATGTAGGTTCAAATGTTCTTGACCCTCATCGATGTCATTGTTCTACATCGATACGTAGAGCCAAATGTTCTTGACCCTCATCGATGTCATTGTTCTACATCGATACGTAGAGCCAAATGTTCTTGACCCTCATCGATGCCATTGCTCTACATCGATACGCAGATTCATATGTTCTGACCCTCATGAATGCCATTGTTCTACATCAATACGTAGATCCAAATGTTCTTGACCTTCATCCGTGGCATTGCTCTACATCGCTACGTTGATCCAAATGTTCTTGGCCCTCATCGGTGCCATTGCTCTACATCGATACGTAGGTTCAAATGATCTTGACCCTCATCGATGCAATTGCTCTACATCGATACGTTGATCCAAATGTTCTTGACATTCATCGATGCCATTGCTCTACATCGATACGTAGGTTCAAATGATCTTGACCCTCATCGATGCAATTGCTCTTCATCGATACGTCGATCCAAATGTTCTTGACCCTCATCGATGTCATTGCTCTACATCGATACGTAGATCCAAATGTTCTTGACCCTCATCGATGCCATTGCTCTACATCGATACGTTGATCCAGATGTTCTTAACCCTCATCGATGTCATTGCTCTACATCGATAAGTAGGTTTAAATGATCTTGACCCTCATCGATGCCATTGCTCTACATCGATGCATGTACGTAGAGCCAAATGTTTTTTACCTTCATCGATGCTATTGCTCTACATTGATACGTAGATCCAAATGTTCTACACCCTCATCGATGCCATTGCTCTACATCGATACGTAGATCCAAATGTTCTTGACCCTTATCGATGCCATTGCTCTACATCGATACATTGATTCAAATGTTCTTTACCTTCATCGATGCCATTATTCTACATCGATACGTTGATCCAATTGTTCTTGACTCTCATCGATGCCATTGTTCTGCATCGATACGTTCATCCAAATGTTCTTGACCCTCATCGATATCATTGCTCTACATCGATACGTAGGTTTAAATGATCTTGACCCTCATCGATGCCATTGCTCTACATCGATACAAGTACGTAGAGCCAAATGTTCTTGACCCTCATCGGTGTCAATGCTCTACATCGATACGTAGGTTTAAATGATCTTGACGCTCATCGATGCCATTGCTCTACATCGATACATAGGTTTAAATGTTCTTGACCCTCATCGATGCCATTGCTCTACATCGATACGTAGGTTTAATGATCTTGACCCTCATCGATGCCATTGCTCTACATCGATACAAGTACGTAGAGCCAAATGTTCTTGACCCTCATCGATGTCATTGCTCTACATCAATACGTAGGTTTAAATGTTCTTGACCCTCATCGATGCCATTGCTCTACATCGATACGTAGGTTTAATGATCTTGACCCTCATCGATGCCATTGCTCTACATCGATACATGTATGTAGAGCCAAATGTTCTTGACCCTCATCGATGTCATTGCTCTACATCGATACGTAGGTTTAAATAATCATGACCCTCATCGATGCCATTGCTCTACATCGATACATGTACGTAGAGCCAAATGTTCTTTACCTTCATCGATGCCATTGCTCTACTTCGATACGTAGATCCAAATGTTCTTGACCCTCATCGATGCCATTGCTCTACATCGATACGTAGATCCAAATGTTCTTTACCTTCATCGATGCCATTGCTCTACACTTTCAAGGAAGGCAACTCTTTCAAAATTGCTTTTGCTCTCTTCTGAAGTAGGGTCTACTCGAAAAGGAAACAATTTGCTCCCACGGGGTGGGGGTAGAGGGGGGGGGGATTTTTTTCTTTCCGAGTAGACCCTATTTCAGAAAAGTTGTGGTGTGCAGGAACGCAAACAGGAAGTCACAAAAGTTATCTCCCTTGTGAGAAAATGGCAGAAATCCTGCATGCATATACAGTTTGCTTATAAGTACACAGGCAAGTTTGATGCTGTTTAGTGCTTTCCGTCCCTTTTAACATTATTTAAGTCATGTCGAGACGAAGGCAGGGTGATAATTAAAAGCTCTGAGCAATGAAGCGCTGCAGTCATAGCTGAATTCCGTCTTCAGCGGGATTCAAACCTGGTAGCTCATGATCCGAAGTCGGGTGCACAAACCACTCAGTCAGCTGGACGCTTCCACCACAGGCAAGTATCCTGTTGAACACAACATTGTAACGAGGTCAAGGGGAATGGATACACAAAGGGTCAGAGTTGTCCGTCACCTTTGTGGTAGGAAATGCTTTCATTTTATTCTTTCCTTTTAGAGTACACCCCTTTTTAGAAGTGATTTGGTGTTTAGGAACTCAAATAGGAATTCTCAAAATTCATATCGCTTATCAGAAAACGACAGAAATTCTACATGTATATAAACAGTCAAGTACTCAGTTGAAACACATCATAACAAGGTCGCCTGTGGGGGATGGATCCACTTTGTTAACTATTTTGGTGCCAAATTTCTGACTACATCTGTCTTCTGCTCTGTTTTTTTAACAAACTATCACTTGTAAAGAAGTTTATATGTAAAGCTCAAAGACTGAATGTCAAACAGCGTAGATCCTGATGAGACGGCTCATAATGAGCCGTCTTATCTGGATCTATGCCGTTTGCAAAAGCCTATTATTATCGCCTATGGCAGTGAAAGCGTTGATACAAGTTGTTTTGTTTACCCTCTGGGCTAGGAGCAAATTCATTCCTTTTAGAGTATACCCCTTTTCAGAAGGGATTTGGCGTACATTAAAGCAAATAGTAAGTCACAGAAGTTGTCTCCCTTTGCCGAAATGGCTGAAAAAAATCTACCAAGTGTATCAAATTTCCTAAATGATGTTATAAAGACCTCAGTTAAAACTCAACAAGCTTAGTTTAGATTAGAGGACTGAGCCTGCCCAGTAAAAATGTCGTTAGGTAAACTAACCGCGCTCGACATGGGTTGAGTGGGCCGTAAAACCTCCACACAAACAAATGCACCAGTTTAGCGCAGTTTGATTGATTGAGAGCAAATTCAAAACAACTACAGCTTTTATAAATTCACTGAGCAGGAATTTTGAACGTAGAACTTTGTGTAGATTTCCTAAAGGTTGATACCGGAGCTAATTTTAATATAAACTTACTTTTTGTTATCTGAAAATACTATTTCCAAATGAAATCAAGCTGTCCCTAGTTTGCTTTAAAATGCTTCTGGGGACTGTGCAATAAAGTATATAGGGGACAATATTGTTTAAATATGTAGTTTTCTAACTAGGTTACGTAGCCAAGCTAGTTCAAGAGAAGTAAAATATTATCATTGAAATAGTGATTATGATTTAATTACTTTAGACTTTTTTTTTTTTTTTTTTTTTGTATATTTGTATTTTTGTATCGGGTTGTATTTTTGTATCGGGAATGCCGGAGCAAACAGTATTTTAATGATAAGCATGTATATGTCTTTCACAGTGAGTATGCAGATTCCTCAGAATCTCATGCAGTGAGAACATAAATTATTTTCGTGAAACTTAGGGTATCAGAACACTTATTCTAATTAATTTTGCGGACAATATATCAAAACAACAGTCTCACTCTGGGAAAATCAGTTTCAAACAAAAGCGAAGGTCCTGTGATTTTCGTCATCTAGAGTAGCTCCGGTCTCAACCTTTAAATAAGCAATTTAAATCAAGTTTTCAATGTAAACATATTGTACAATGAATTTTAAGATATTGAATTTCATTTTGTTGATTTTATGGACGTGTTAACACACGGCGACCTTCTCAAACTTAAAGAAAAAAAAAAAAAAAAACCTGAAAGCACACCTATCTGACAAAATTGGTATTAACACATTTTTGACTGAATAGATCCCCACCCCACCCCTCACACTTTATTTGGAAAAGTCAATTTTCAATTTGAGGCATGTCAGACTAGTATGTTAGTCAGATATTCTCTAGAAAAAAAATGGCTTAAATATTTGCAAACAGTGGAGACTCTGAGCGGACTTCGCAGAATGTGGCATCTGATCCGGATCGTTACTGATTGCTAATATGAGACAGTGTTTTTAGACACATCAACAGGTAGTGCGGCCTCGGTTGCTCAGTTGGATGCGCCGTCCGACTGGAGACCAGGAGGTTGCGGATTAAACCCCCGCCGAGGTCAGCAACATTCTTTCGTGGAGATTGATCATGAAATATTTTCTGTCATTGTCTCCTTTCCGCTGATTTAAGACAGGCAGTTGTCAGTTTCTGGCGAAAGAATGTGCACAATACTGGTTAACCGCTTAGAGGACTAAGCCTGCCCAGTAAACGTGTGGTTAGGTAAACTGACCGCGTTCGACATGACCCCATTGAGTTGACTGGGCCGTAAAACCTCAACACAAACAAACATCAACAGGTAGTAAGAGTAGTAAAGAGATAAGGTTTTATTCAACCGTAAACTGCCAATCACAACAATTGTCGTCTGCTTTGTCATCTGCTTGTGATTTCAAAAGTCATTTTTGCAAACAGTGTGGACCCAGATCAGACTGCTCCTCTAGGAGCAGTCTGAACTGGGTCCACACTGTTTGCCTATATGCAAAAATAGATTTGAAAAGTTTGCAAGATATTCAGCAGACGACATAAACAGACGATATTTTCAGATGCAGGTTTTCATGGCGTTTTAAGGGTTAATATTTAGGATCAATACGGGAATGCAGGAATAAACCGTGTAAACCCAGATCAGACACTGCCACTCATTCAGTGGTTTTGAGACACCAGCAAGTAACGGAATTTGTTCAGATTTAGGACGAATACAGTCGACTCTCGTTATCTCGAAGTCCAAGGGATTCTCTAAAATACTTCGAGATATCCGTACCTCGACATATCAGATTTGCAGAATTGAAGAAAAAATAAATCGGACCTTGAACCACATTTCACAAAAGAATATGTATTTTGATCCCTGAAATTAGAGATATATTGAACATATTGTGGAAAAGAGGAGAAATTGCTCCTTAGGAGCAATTTCTCCTCTTTTCCACAATATTTTGTTACCTGTTGTTAGATTTCCTCGTTAAAGCAGGGACCAGATTTCCACTTCGAGATAAGCGATAATTCAAGACAAGCGAAGTCGAGATAACGTGAGTCATCTGTATGTGAGGACTTAATGTTTACTAATATTTAGGGTCAATACGGTAATGCTGGAGCAAACAGTGGAGACGCAGATCTCTCAGCAGAGCAGCGTCTGATCAGGTTCTTCAATGGCTGTCACTAATACAGCAGTTTTAGACAGCTCGACAGGTAGTAAAGTAAAGTCGACCTGTTCACATTTTAGGACAAATATGGTAAGACATTCAGGTGTCCAAATATAGAGTGAATATGATAATGCCAGATCAAACAGTGTATGCGTCTGGTCAAGCTCTATACTGTTTGCCACTCATCCAAAGCTTTTAAGACACATGAGCAAGTGACAAGACGGACCTGTTAAAAGTTTAGGGCAAGTATTGTAATGAGTTAAGGTGTCCCAGTATTAACTTTTACCACTCTGGGCAAATTCGGATGGTATTTTCTTATTTTGCTAAAAAAATAGGCTTTGACATTTCATGCATCTCCTCTGCCTGGAGACAATTTGCATGAAATGTTAAAGCCAATTTTCTTGAAAAAAAAAAAAAAAAAAATAGAAAATAAAGACATTTTAAAATGTCGTCTGCTGCAAGTTTTATCCAGCATGCTAAGGTTTACTGATATTTATATGGTAATAGTCGATTCCATAACTCGGATCCTGCTGAGCCCGGATATGTCATTCCGCCTTTGAAAACAGTGTAGATTCAGATCAGATCTGGATCTGCTCTATTTATCATTCAGTATTGTTACGACCGAGCACTCCTACCTTCGATTATCTGCCTTGGCAGATTACGCATAGCATCTAAGAATATATTCAATCTCTGACAACTGCGTCAGAGAGTCGACTCTTTGGCTCAGTGGTTAGAGCATTGGATTTTTAACCGGGAGGACCGGGTTCGATTCCCAGGAAAGACGGAATATTTTTTCAGCTATGCTTCATTCCTGTGTTGCGACTATCATGTCGTAAGATGGGGGCTCGTCCGGGATTGGACTTTATACGCCGAAAATGGCTTCACGTCATCATAAATGATGACTTCCTTGAAGAGGGGGAGTGTTACGACCGAGCACTCCTACCTTCGATTATCTGCCTTGGCAGATTACGCATAGCATCTAAGAATATATTCAATCTCTGACAACTGCGTCAGAGAGTCGACTCTTTGGCTCAGTGGTTAGAGCATTGGATTTTTAACCGGGAGGACCGGGTTCGATTCCCAGGAAAGACGGAATATTTTTTCAGCTATGCTTCATTCCTTTGTTACGGCTATCATGTCGTAAGAGTATGCGAATTTTATATCAGCAATCTGGAACAAATAATTTGACTGGCTGACAGAAGTGGGCGTGGCGTAATTCAGCATGATGAGGGTTAAGTTTCATCTCATCTTGTTTAATGTTTCAGAATGGATGGCAGGTTCGGGAGAAGAAATAGAAAAGAAGGGAGACAAACCACCAAAGGGAGGAAAGGGCAGAAAAGGACCAAAAGCTAAGAACCTGAGAGAAAACCCAGATTTTGAAGATTTTCCTGGGTATGAAGGTTCAGGCTTCGGCTTGGAGAGTAAGTTTTAGATATGCTATTGTTTAAATTGTGAGTCATCTAGTGTTTCCATCGTATACAGATCGATTATTTCGTCAGGTTGCCATAACATAAAAAATTCACCTTTTACTTATAGTGAAAATTCAGCAGACGACAAATTGATGATATTTTTTGTTATTTTTTCCAGAAAGTAGGTTTTGACATTCTGCAAAAAATAAAAACAAAAAAATAATCTCTGCTGATTTTTTTTGTCAAGCATGCTATGCGTTAAATTAAGAGTCATTTAGTGTTGTTATTGTATGCCTATCGTTCGTCTCGTCTGGTTGCCACATTTGAAATTCCATATATTTACACTAGTGCGGAAACGTACGGTCTGAATCAACTGGGCCTGGTGGTCCTTTGGTAGTGCAAGTTCCGCATGTACCAATTTAACTTCTATACGTCACGTCAACGTCGATGCTACGTCATGTTTGTACAACGTCGCCTCAGCGTTGCATCGACGCTGAGGCGACGTTGTATAAACGTTATATGCCCGCTGTATGGTTGTACTGATTGGGTGTTATGATAACCGATTCTTCAGTTTGCTGCCGAGGCAACCGTTAATTTTAAAGTTGTAAATCAATTATCGCTAAGGTGCATGACCCGCACCAATCTTGCCTGTGCCCCAGCGTAGTCTCGGGCAGTGAAAATGGCATTTTCAAATATAGCAAGCCCATTGGATAAATCTTGTCTCCAAGTTGTTGGTATCAATCTGTGTGCCAACATTATCAAAATATTCCTGACGATTCAAGAGTTGTCGCCACTTTTGCTAACTGACCTCTCACAAATTGATTAAAGGACATTCTTCGAAAGTCGATCTTTTAGTCGATCAACCTTTCTTCGGATTCTGTTATATTAAAACATCTGAAGTCTGTGTTAGCGAATTGATTGGTTACAACATATGGAACATATTTGCATGTATTTATGTACTTTTTACAGTGCAGTTCCAACCACCACCACCACCTACCCCACAAGGAGAGCCACCACCGATGCCTTTTACAGAGTGAGTTTATGAATTAAAGCTTAGCATGTTGCGTAAATTATTTCAGCGGAACCCATATTATTTTTTTTTCTTCCAGAAAACAGGATTTGACATGTCATACAAATTGTCTCCAGTAGAGATAATTTGCATGAATTGATAAAACCTGTTTCTTGAAAATTAAAAACAATATCTCTGTATGGCGTCTGCTGAAGATGTTACTTGTATTCTTAGCGTTTAACAGTTGATATCAAAGCTATTTTAGGGATAAACCAAGAGTAAGACTCTACTTACATAAAAGCAACATGCATTCCAGTGAGAAATTAACGCTCAACATGTTGTGGAAAAATTCAGCAGCCAATAATTTTAAATATTTTTCTTAATTTGCCCAGAAAATAACTTTGACATTTCATGGAAATTGCTCCTTAGTTAGAAGACAAATTTCAAAAAATGTCAAAACAACCTATTATCTTGGAAAAATAAGAACAAATCCATCTATTTGTCATCTACTGAATTTTATCCAGAGGTGGTTATCAAAACCAGAAACAAGTAACAAGGAACAGAACATTACGAAAACAAACCTATTCAAATATATAGAAATTTTTCACCTCCAAAAACTGAAATTTTTCAGATAAAAAAAAACTCTCACTGATATTTTTCATATTTCTGGTTTAAACATAGTTTGTGGGTAACGAGTACCAACAATCTATGTTTTTGAGCAGAAATAAGAAAAATAATGTATACCCCTGTAAACCCCAGTTTTACTATATAAAAGTGGGGTTTAAGGGGGTCAAAATTATATAGGCAAGTTTTGTGATGCATGCGTCACATTGAGAGATGCTCGCATAGCATGTTGAGTAAAAATTTCAACAGCCGACAATTTGAAAGATTTTTCCCAGAAAATAGGCTTTGACGTTTCATGCAGTTTGTCTCCTCAGGAGACAATTTGCTTGACCTGTTAAACCATATTGCTTAAAGAAATAAAGGAAAAATACCATAAAAAATTGTCGGCTGCTGAATTTGCACAGCATATTTTCAGTGCTTTTAGTGAATCGGCCTGTATGTAGATATTATGTCATATTTTTATAAGGTACACAGCTTCAGTGACTTCCTTTTGGCCTTCTAGCGCGCCAAGTCCATTTTGAAAAGGTGTCCACAAGGACAATAATTGCCCCAAAGGGGAGCAAATTATTTCCTTTTAGTGTGGTCCTCTATCATGTTTTTTTCAATGTTTTACAGTATGGCGAACCTTACCGAGGAAGATTGTAAGGATGCAATCTTGCAGTTTGCCAATGAGAACTGTTGTTTTGGCACCAAACCTGCCAAGGACATGTCAATAACTAGAGTGGATGGAGTCACTGCCTTGCATGTAAGTATGAGTCACATTCTTTTAACCATTATGAAAACACGCCTATTCAAATACATAGAAATATTAATCTCCAAAAACAGAAAATTTTCAGATAAAAAACTGATTTTTTCATATTTCTGCTTAAAACATAGATTGTGGGTACTCCTTAGAACCGCCTCATCGAGGCGGTTCTAACGAGTACCCACAATCTATGTTTTT
This sequence comes from Anodontia alba, assembly GCA_964016985.1. Lineage (NCBI taxonomy): Eukaryota > Metazoa > Mollusca > Bivalvia > Lucinida > Lucinidae > Anodontia > Anodontia alba. The sequence goes on along the minus strand of OZ024828.1, from coordinate 48,858,949 downwards.
GAGCAGAAATAAGAAACATAATGTATACCACTGTAAACCGCAGTTTTACTAAATAAAAGTGGGGTTTAAGGAGATCGAAATTATATAAGCATGTTTTCGTGATGGTCAGTACAAAATAAAAACCCTTCCTTGAATGTTCTTCTGGTTTATGATTGATAAATTGTCGATTGTTTCGTATATGTATTGTTTAGATTCAAGGCTTTTGAAAGCATATAGTTAAATCTGTGTAAAAACGTTTGGTTTTCAGATAAAGAGTACATCAGTACAAATAAACCTTTGCGTTTCAGATAAATAAAAAGGCAGCAGAATTAAATGTGTAAACAAACGCTAGTTTTCAGATGAGCACAGACGTTCAAGTTAAGTTAGTGTAAATGTTGGATTTTCAGAAAAGAGCATATTAAGTATCCAAGTTAACTCTTTCCCGGCTAGTGGCGACTTTTGTAGTTTGCTGATAACATCTGCTAACAGTTTGGATCCAGATCAGGCCCGACAAAACGTCGGGCCTGATCTGGATCCGAACTATTTGTCACTGATATATTCCTGAAAGACTTTTTTTTAAATAAAGTTAATTTTAAAAAAAATCCACATACGACAGAAAAGCATTCAAAATTACCCAGCATGCAAAGAGTTTAGTTCATGTAAACGTTTGATGTTCAGATAAAAACATAGACGTTAAAGTAAATTTGATAGTGTAAATAAACGTTTGATTTTCAGAGAAGAACATAAGCATCAAAACTGATCATAGTAAAAAAAAGCGTTTGATTGTCAGATAATAACATATGCACCTAAGTTAAATAGTGTAATATGTTTATGTTTGATTTCCATAGGCACACAAGTTAAATCAATATAAAAAAAAGTAATTTTCTGATACTAACATAGGCACCAGTTATTGTAAATAAACATTTGATGCGTTTAATTTGTAGATAATGGAATAGGAATAAAAGTTCGATCTGTGTAAATAATCGTTTTGGATTGTCAGATAAGAACCTAGGCTCCGAAGTTACATCTGTATTAATAAACATTCGACGTTAAGGACCATAGTAAAATCTGAGTAAAATAAACATTTGATTTTCAAATAGGAAAGTAGGGACCAACGTAAAATCTGTGTAAATAAACATTATTTTGACATTGCGATAAGAACAAGGACCGGTTCATTACGAAAACATGCCTATTCAAATATACTGAAAATTTTACCACCAAAAAATGAAAATTTTCAGATGAAAAAAATTCTGATATTTTTCATATTTCTGCTCAAAACGTAGATTTGGGTACTCGTTAGAACCGCCTCGGCCTCGGCGAGGCGGTTCTAACGAGTACTTAAAATATATGTTTTTGAGCAGAAATAAGAAAAATAATGTATACCCCTGTAAACCCCAGTTTTACAATATAAAAGTGGGGTTTAAGAGGGTCAAAATTATATAGGTATATTTTCGTGGTTATATAAGCCTGAACATGAAAATTGACCTTTATCGCAGATGCGAATAATAAAGGCCCCGTGCATTTTAAGGGGAATCGATACACATGAGAGAAAATTCTTTTCTTTTGGAGTCGACCCCTTTTCCGAAGAGAAATGGAAAGCGAACAGAAAGTCACAAAGTTGTCTCCCTTGTAAAAATGGTGGAAAATGTACCACGTGTATTCAGTCCCTTTAATCTTTACCAGACTATGGGGTAAATACTGTAGACCAAAACATTATTTTTTTTTTGTTTTTCCCCCAGAAATAAGTTTGGAATTTCATGCAGTTTGCATTAAATGTCACAACCTGTTTTCTGGGAAAAATAAGAAAAACGTTGCAATATGTCGTCTGCTGAAAATTTAACCCAGAGTTCTGAGCCCACGGAGCACATGACGTTTATACAACGTCGCTTCAACGTCGATGCAACGTCACGACTTTGCATCGACTTTGAGGCGACGTTGTAAAACGTCATGTGCCAGCCGGGGAGCGTTAATACTTTTTGCTGCCATGCCTGATTATACTTATCTATTTCAGTACAAACTAGAAACCTTCACAGAAGGTAGGACTACAAAGAAGAAAAAGAAGCCATATAAAGGCGGCCCCGTTGATGGTCCGGAAAATGGCCCTGCCCCTATGCCATGGGAGATAAATTGTCCGCCCAAATCTTTCTTTAAAGATGATAAAATCAAGAAAGAGGTTCCTCACACAGCAAAAGTTAAGGTATGCAGAAGTTATACATTTTCACACAGAACGTTTGTAATGAATCTTTAACTTTACCCCTATGAGCAGTTTCTCCACATTTCCACATTTTTTTACAGTATATCTCTAAATGCAGGAGTCAAATTACATACTCATTTGTGAAATGTGGTTGTTCTATTTATTTTTCTTCAATTATGCAAATCTGTTATATGGCGGTACGGATATCTCGAAGTATTTCAGAGAGTCCATTTGACTTAGAGATAACGAGTGTCGTCTGTACTCCTAACCTAGTTGTCATAGACTTTGAACACGTCCATTTGACTACCTGGTCATGTATCTGAAACAATGGTGGCTGTATGGCAAACAGTGTATACCCAGATCAGACGCCGCTGCCTAATCTGGGTCTACATTGTTTATTCTGGCCTCTCTGTCACATATACTTGGGGTAAATACCGTGAATGCTCACGGTAGGCTCAGTCTTTTTCTAATAGGTAACCGCTACATATAGATGTACAGTCGTATCTCATTATCTCAAAGTCCAAGGGACCCTCTAAAATACTTCGAGATAACCGTACTCTAACATATCAGATTTGCTGATTTGAGGAAAAAATGCATCGAGCAACCGCATTTCACAAATGAATATGTAATTTGACTCCTGAAGTTAGAGTTATATTGAAAATATTGTGGAAAAGAGGAGAAATTGAGCAATTTCTCCTCTTTTCCACAATATTTTGTTACCTGTTGTTAGAACTCCATGTAGAAAACAGAGACCATATTTTTACTTCGAGATATGCGGTTATTCAAGATAAGCGAGTTCGAGATAACGAGTGTCGACTGTATTTTGGGGAAATCACTTCTTCAGAAGTGCGCACAGTTTTCTGACTACGTAATACCACACATTAAGAATTGCTTTAAATGAATGTTAAAGTACCAAGCCAAATTATCGCTGACAGCATTCTATTCTATATTATTTTCATAGAAAATAATTCTTGACAATTCCATGGGAATCGTCATTTAAGCAGAAGCGTAGGATTCACATAAAAGGTCAAGCCTTATAGTCTCTGAAAAATAATAATAATAAAACTATTTCAATCTGTTGTTTGATGCAATTGTGATTGGTGCTAATGGTGTTTTAAAGCAAAATCACAAGGACGTCTGTCTATTTTTGAAAGCCATACTACATCATATGAATAGCCTGGGGAAAATTATCCAGGTTTGTTTCAGAATGGTGTAAATTTCAAAACGCGAACATGATAAATGTACTATGTATCGAAGTATATGTATAAGAGTATCAAGGTTATTGTTTTCTCGCTCATAAGTCTTAACCCAGCGGGTACACAACTTTAAAACAGCGTCGATTCAACGATTTGACGCGGAATCAAAGTTGAATCGACATTGTTTCAACGTTGTGTGCCTACTGGAAAGGGAGATACCTCTTCAAAGTCATATTGTCTCCGTTCTGAAATCGGGTGTGCTCTAAAAGGAAATAATCTGTTCCCAAGTCTTTCTTTTTAGAGTAGACCCCGTTTTTAGAAGGGACCAGGTGTGCAGAAACGCAAACAGGAACTCACAAAAGTTTGTATGAAATGACAGAAAATCTACCAAGTGTAGGCATCCAATCATCTTTATATATGGTTGATTATTTTACAGAAATGTAAGGACTGCAAAGGGCGAGGATGGGAAACATGCGATGAATGTGATGGGTGGGGTAGAGTAGAATGTGACACGTGCGATGGAGAGGGAAAACGATCTGCACACGATGCGGAAGGAAATGACATAGAGGAAGATTGTCCTTTCTGTCAGAGTGGAATGAAACAGTAAGTTCTATTACAACATTAATAGAATAGATACAATTTCATTGGAGGTAACTCTTTCAAAATGTTTTTATCCCTTTTTAAAAATGGGTCTGCTGACTCTGCTCTATAAGGAAAGAATTTGCTCCCTCTGGGAGCAAATTCTTTCCTTATAGAGAAGACCCCTTTTTAGTCGAGGTTGGTGTGCATGAAAGCTAGATTTGTTAAAGGAAGTCGCAAAAGTTGCCTTTCTTGTAAAAAAGGTTACTAAACTCCAGCTGTATTGATTCATCTAAGTGAACACGACTTTTTTTTATATATACCCCACCTTCTCCATCCCCAAACTACATAGTTCTACATTGTAACATTAGTATAATCGATTGATTTTTTTGTATTTCTCCACAAAAACGTATGTTATGGGTATTCATTAGAAGCGCCTCAAATGGGTACTACCGCATGTTTTCATGAAGAAATGAGAAGAAATACGTAGATAACTTCCCATGAATGTAGTAAAACCCGGGAAATGCAGGGGTATGTTTTATAACGCGACTTTTAATTTTCTCGTCTTAAAATGGTGCATGTAGTGGAGTGAGGCCATTTTGTCCCTAGTAACATCCGTGGTGATAGCTTTGCTAATCTATAAAAGCAGATTGGAGTGACCGAAAATTGATGTTATGATTAAAAACAGTCTGCACAACTGCACGGACGAATTCAGAGGCGGTTCGGAGGTTCAATCAAAACCCCCTTTGACTCAAAATATCATTTTCAATGGACATTTTGGATTTTGACAAATGTGGGACACTTTTCTTTACACTTCTTTTCAATAAGTCCATTTTACTGCCTGTGAAAGTGCGTAAAATTGCTGGGTGAGTGGGGCAAACAATGTACACCCTGATCAGACGCTGCATTCTGTTGCGTCTGATCTGGGTCTACACTGTTTGCTCAGGCGTGTCTAAGCATCCGCCCCTGAACTGTATTCTTAAAACTATCAAAACCAATTTTATAATACACTAGGACAGGAACATCACACGAAAGTGTTAGGGAAGGAATTTCAAGGTTTTTAATAAAGCTAATCTTGTATACTCCTCAGGATAGCAACATCATACAAAGGCGTTAGGGAAGGATTTTCTAGGCTTTTTAAAAAGCTAATCTTGTATATATTTTCAGTTGTTTGGACTGTGGAGGTGACGGAAGAGTAACATGCGAAGATTGTGAAGGCTACCGGAAACTTAGATGTTTTATACAGCTAAAAGTTAAATTGTAAGAAGTAAAGTTAGACACCGGTTGCTCGTTCACGTGTGCGGGGCTAGTGTAGGCCCACATGGTGAACAGTCTGCCATACTCATACTCTTATTCCTTCAACAATAAAATGCATTCAGGGACAGTTCTTTTTTTCAGCAGAAAAATACTGATATTTGTCTTATTTTTTATGAACACTTATGTTGTTGGTATTCATTTGAAGAGCCTCACCCGCAACGTGTGTTTTCACGGAGAATTAAAAAAAAAACAAAAAAACCCCAAAAAAACATTGATACCCTCTCTCTATCTGGTGTTATAGAAATGTTGTGAATTAGTCACATAATTCCATTAATACCTAAAAATATATTTTTTCATGAAAAAATATAAACAAGTTTATGGATAAATCCCTAATCCAGCGCTATAATCTAAGCGGCCAAATTTAGGGCTTTGCTGTTTACTTAACCCTTGTCATGCAGAATAAATTAAGATGCCACACCCACTTCTAATTGCCAGCCAATCAGATTACTCGATCGGGATTGTTGATATAAATTCACATACGGAATGGCAAACAGTGTAGATCCAGATTAGTTGGCTTCTTCAGAAGCCAACTGATCTGGATCTGCACTGTTTGCAAAGACAGGGTATATCCGGGTTCAGCAGGACAAGGGTTAAGAAGCTTTATATTTTCTGAAATATATGGACATACAGCAAATGACCTAATCAGACTGTGTGGGATTGCTGACTGATCAGGATCTTTATTGTTCTCAGCTTACTTTTTGCCATCTCCTGAAGATATCTTTTCACATGGAGAAGTCCTAAAACCATATATTAAAACCTCAAAGGGACAAAATATAACTTATGACACCTGCGCTGAGCGAAGACTCAGTCCATTAATAAAAACAGCTCATGTATGTTTAACATGGTGGGTAAAATTTTCAGCAAATTTAATTTTGACATATTTTTTCTTATTTCTTCCAGAAAATTGGATTTGACAATTCATGCAAATTGTCTCCTTCCTTAGGAGACAATTTGCATGAAATGCCAACTCCTATATTCTAGGAAAAATAAGAAAATATAATCAATTTGTCTTCTGCTGAATTAGTCCAGAGAGTGGTAAAAGTTAAATACACAACCTCACTGGACTAGTGGCATGAATACTACATTGTGGTATTTTCTCATCATTACACCTCAAGCAACAGTTGTCTCTGGGGTATAGGGGAAAGCCCAGAACAGTTTGCGCATTTCCAGTCTCGTCAGGGATTCTGCTGTACGTAAGTATGGTCAATAATTTGGTAAGTGTAGAGTCAAGGTCCTGATCAGACATGTTTCTGACTCACTTTTGGAAAAGAGTCTGCTCTTAACCCATTGTAGACTGAATAAACTCACCCACTCTATATATTGGAAGAGTCCAATATCAGTTTTAGGTAGGTCAGGCTATGACACTTAGATATTCTTAGAGAAAAATGACTAAACTATTTGCAAACTGTGGAGACCCCGAGTATGCGGCGTCTGGTCTGGGTCTGCACTGTTTGCCAATTACCCTTTTAGGGGTCTACAGACTACAATGGGTTAAAGGAAAGAATTTGCTCCCAAAGGAAGCAGATTCTTTCCGTCTAGAGTAGACCCCTTTTCAGAAGAGGTTGTTGTACAGAAAAGCAAAGAGGAAGTCACAAACTTTATCCCTTGCAAAATACGGCGAGAAATCTATCTGCCAGGTGAATCAAGTTGCCTTAACCTTTGTCCTGCTGAAAAAATTGAGATGCCACGCCCTCTTATTTTCAGCCAATCAGTTAACTTGATCCAGGATGTTGATACAAATTCGAATGCTGAATGGCAAACAGTGCAGATCCAGATCAGTTTGCTTCTTCAGAAGCCAACTGATCTGGATCTACACTGTTTGCAAGTCACTGTATATCCGGGTTCAGCAAAACCAGGGTTAATTATCATTTCGAGTATCCATTTATCCATAGCATTACATACATAAACGCAAGAAATTTGGGCCATCTCATGACAAAATCAATGAAATGGCATGTGCGCCCAGAGAAGACTCAGATTAGCCTGATGAGTCTTTGCTTTGCGCATTAAGAAAATTTGGGTCCTTAACTACCCATTTAGGCACAGTGAAGACTCCGATCAGACCGGGCAGATGCCCAGGCTGATCTCAGTTCGCTGGGCGCACATCCATTTTGTTGGTTTTGCCATGAGGTTACTGATTTTGTGAAAACGTACAACCTGTGGAAACGGATATTAACCTTTATCGCTCTCTGGGCTAATTCAGCAGAGGCAAACTGGTGAATTTTTCTTATTTTCCACGAAAAGAAATGGCTATGGTATTTCATGCAAATTATCTCCGTTGGAGACAGTTTGCATGGGATGTTAAAATGTGGTCAGCTGATATTTTTATCCAGCATAATAAGCATTACGAGCCTATCCATAGCTCTTGATAAGGCTCTTTTTTATCAACCAAAAAGTATCTCTATTTTTCTTATTTCTCGACGAAAACATATGTTGTGGGTATTCATTAGAAGCGCCTCGGTGAGGCGCTTCTAATGGGTACCACAACATATGTTTTCGTCGAGAAATCAGAAAACTATTTACCTGATACCCATCTTATCTAGTCCTATGCTAACTCATTAAACAGTTAAATTGATGCCTCCGTTGATCTACTTTCTCCCTGTACATTTTGTTTCTTCAGCATTTTGGAAGGCAAAACACTATATTATATTGACAGTTTCGAATTATCTCATAGATGTTCACTTTCAGCTACAACCACAGTGACGAGTATGTTTTAGAGGCAACCGACCTTCCCGACCATCTAGTAACAACCGTGGGTGGTAACGTGCTCTTTGAACAAGAATTACCAATGGTAACTACCAGCGCCCAGTTGTTCAAAGCGTCGTTAGCTAAACGAGCTCGTTAAGGGTCATTCCATTAACTGTTTTAGCGGATTCAATATACAATATTTTGATATTTTTTCCTGAAAAAATGTGAGTAGCTTTTGCACTGCAAAAGCTGCTCACATTTTTTCAGCTAAAAATTTCAGCATATTTGCGTATCACTCGATATAAATTTTAACGAATCTTTAACTAACGACGTCGTTAAGTTTGAACAACTGGGCCCAGTTATTTTATTTCGAATATCTTTTGTTCTGTTTTCTATAACCTAGCCTGTGAACTCTTGACTTTAATTATAGGAAACACTACTATTTTGCCCTTACTAGCTTGGAGGATTCCGAGATATATGAATCACAGAGTGGCAAAACTGTTTTCGGGATATACTAACTGCGTATGCAGAGGCCACAGGTGGGAACCGTGTTAGTACACTTCCGTCCGAAACATTAATCAAGTTTTCAAAATTCCCATTGATATTATTACATGATAGATTTAGTAGAAAAATGTGTTTTTTCTACTGTGCCGATTGCAACAAAAAAAAAAGGAAATAGAATAAGGCAATTCACACAGATTATTCAAAAGTGCGGAATATATTGTTTTTGAAATATATCTCATCAAATGTGTGGTCAGTTTTTTTGTTTGTTTTTTTTTTTCAGAAGTTAACCATAGTCATGCTGAACCCGGATATGTCCTGCCTTTGCAAACAGTGTAGATCCAGATCGGCTGGCTTCTGAAGAAGCCAGCTGATCTGGATCTGCACTGTTTGTCATTATGCCCCCTGCATACGAAGTATGCAATGGGGGTATATAGTTTTTGTCTTTTCTGTGTGTCAGTCAGTCTGTCTGTTAACGTTTATTTTGTGTCAAAGCTATCACAGCAACTACTTTACCTACAAATTTGAAATTTTGTACACATGACAAGTATGACTAGTTGTATTATGGGAAAGAAAATAAGGGCCATGGGGCCAGGTCCTTTAGAGTTATTTCCCTCTGTCGTTCTGGCTATACTGATGGCCATGGCCGGGGATATTAGTGAGCATATGCTCACTTCATGTCTAGTTAAGTATGTGAATTTATATCGATTGGCTTAAAATTAGAAATGGGCGTGGCATCTTAATTTATTTAGCATGACAATGGTTAATTTTCCATTTGCGTCAGTAATGACATCGTCGAAAACACGAGTAAAAGGACCCTTGCTATTCTAATGTCACTTAGTAAACGATATTACAATACATATTTATTTATTGCTGCCTATCTTTAGCGTTCTGACAGTGTTCGTTTTACACGAATCGGCTTAGCAGGTGCAGTGTTTATCTTTTTCCGTACTCAAAATACATGGAAATCAATGGGATTTTAACAAGAAAATTGACTAAATTTTGGCATCAAAGTATATGATATGTTTTTCAGGTATGGCCTGTTACGTCTTATCCAGTGAGAGAGGTCAATGATAACTCTGTTAGATTGGTTAATGAACATAGAGGAAAATGGCCAAATGAACTCATACACAAACAAGTAAGTAATTATGTCCTCAACTTCGAAGCAGTTGGAGGGGCATAAGGGACATATTGCTTCTGGGACGTTTGTGTGTGCGTGCGTCCGTCCGTCCGTGCGCGTCCGTCTGTTACGTTTTTTTATGCATAGCATAACTTCTGAACCATTCATGCTAGGGTTTTGAAATTTCATGTATGGATTCTTCATGGAAAAATAGCTGACACATATTTTTCCCTATCAGGATTATGCCACTTTCCTGAGTTATGGCCCTTTGAAAAAATATGGATGAAATCTTGTCAGCAAAATATCTCGAAAGCTATTCAAGTTGAAACTAGAAACTTGAAACCTGGTGAATAGAGTTTTGAACTATGTATGCTGGGGTTTTGAATTTTCATATATGGATTCCTCATGAAAAAATAGCTGATACATATTTTTTTCTTATCAGGATTATGCCCCTTTCCTGAGTTATGGCCCTTTGACAAAATATGGATGGAATCTTGTCAGCAAATTATCTAAAAAACTATTGAAGATAGAGCCTTGAAATTCTAGGAATGGTTTGGTAGCGATGAGTAGATGACCTGATTAACTTTTGAATAAATTCTGAAAAGTACTTCTTGAGTTATGTCCCCTTATCATTTTGGGTATTTTTACATTGCACACTTTTTGATGCATAGCATAAGTTTTGAACTGTGCATACTAGTTTGAAATTCCATATATGGATTCATCATGAAAAAAATAGGTGACCAAAGTAGGTGACACATATTTTTTTTTCTTATCCGAATAATCTCCCATTTTAGAGTTATTTCCCTTTGAATAAACTAACATTGAAATCTCGTATATTTGTACTGTTGTTACCGTCATGGGCAAGCACATGGAGTCAAGCAGTGTTAGAGTCAGGCAGTTGGGGGCATAGTGTTTTACAAACACCAGCTCTAGTTTTAAGTTTATGCGGTATGGGTGAAGTTTAAAAAAAAAACCCATAAAACTGATTAAAGTTATCTGTAGTTCCAAGACGATTCGTCTCATGTCAGTGTTTGTTTCAGATGAGAGGTAATCACATAATATTTTTCGTCTTTTTCCATGAAAATATATGTTGTGTGTACACATTAGAAGCTCCTCAGTGAGACGCTTCTAATGAGTACCCACAACATACGTTTTCATGGATAAATAGGAAAATATTATTATTATTATTTTTATCTGGAGCTATTTTGATGTTTTGTGCTTAAATGTCTACATCCCTGGCTATTTAGCACATCGGAACAACTGTGTTTGGTTGACATTCACAGCGCCTCCAATAGGTATACACTTTTCATCATCAGTTCAGGACTGAAAAACGCAATTACATGCATAGGCATTATTATGTTTCACTGGTTTTGTTTTTATACAAATTAGCACCATATGTTCAAAAATAGTTTATCTGCAAATACTCCTGTAGCTCTATAATCTTAAAGCTATATTCATCAAATCATAGCGCAGTATTTGTTATTTCAAATTGATCATATCGCATACATTATAACAAGAGTTATGGCCCGTTTTCAAATTTTTGATGTATGTGTACTATGTTTTCAAAAACTCACCTTTCCCAAATTTTTTATCTTCAGTACACCTGCTGGTGTTTAGTACAATGTGATGGCCAAATTTTGTCCCCTCGTTTCATTCATATTTAATTCAACATCATGTACACAAGACCAAGGATTAGAACAAAAACTGATTGCTTATAGAGTTCTTTACCTTAGCGAAATAATTCAGCTATATAACATAGTATATGGCAAGTTGTAATACTACATCATTACCTGGAATATACTTAATGCAATTATCATTATGCACCAAACTTCCAAGAAGTTGGATTGGCATATGTTTTGGGTTGTCCATTCGTCCGTGCGTTACGCTTTCTTTAAGCAAGATATCTCGAAAACTATTTTTGCAAGGGCCTTGAAACTTGGTGAGCATGCTGGGGATGATGAGTAGATCACCAGATTAATTTTTGAAAAGATTTAGATCAACTTTTTAGAGTTATGCCCCTTTCCAACTCTGGCATTATGTATGGACAAGCATATAGTTGGGGGCATGGCGTTTTACAAGCACATCTCTAGTACAATTCAATAGACGGTTGCCAGTCTAGTGAAAGACATGTGCTAGTTCGAATAAAATCAAGGGAAAAAGGTTAATAAGATAAAATGGTACCCCTTTCGAAGATCCAGATCAGAAGAAAATTCTACAGGATAAGGGTTAAGAGAGATATAGACTTACTGACTTGAGGTCTGCTATATTCGATCATAATGCCAGGTAAGAGGGGGTATTTACAAAATAATTTTCTTATTTCTCCATGAAAACATATATTGTGGGTACTCATTAGAAGCGCCTCGCCGAGGCGCTTCTAATGATTACCACAACATATGTTTTCGTAGAAAAATAAGAAAAATAACAGTACTTTTCTGATGAAAAAAGTGGCTTTTCTGGAGCTATGTTCGATTCATTGTCTTTCACAGAACGTTGTTACATGACATCTGCCGATACCTGTTTGCAGTAGTTGTTTTGCTCAGGTTAGCGACTTGTTATTGCAGAAATTATCGTCTCCGTTGTCCAAAGACATTCTGTCACATACTGCTGCGACTGAGCTGGTAGGGATCTACTCTGTTTTTCAAAGGGCGTTTTTCAGAACGCTAAGCATTTGTATGTTGGTGGGTGAAACGTCTGTTGTCTGCTCATACAGCCGTTTTCTAACGAAACTCCTTGTTTGTTTTCAGAGACAGGTGTTGCGTGGTGTTCCTGTTACCGAGGTACAGTATAAATGGGAAGATGTTAACTCACGCTTCTGGGTCTATGGTACTGAGAGAAAAGTGTACGCTCCGGACTATCCCCAGCAGTGCTGCTGGGGCTGTAACATCATCTAAACGTGGTTGTTCTGTGAGCCTACCTCACAAAGATCTGCGGTCGCTTTCAGTGGAAGTCTCTTTATAGCCTAGTCCTGTAACGATACTCATTCACTCTACTGAATTGTATTCGACACATATTCTAATTCTTCGTATCTCCGAAACTATAAACTGATGAATGTTTGAAACGGTGAAAAACTCTTGTGATAGTGTACTGGTTACGGAAGGACAAATGAGCCAGCGCACGACAAAACCTACAATAAGACTTGTGCAACCAGCGATGTCTGATCAGTCTTCGCTGATCGCATGTGCATTCTACAGCCTCCGGGATATCCAAAGAGGGATAAACGAGAACCCTTGCCATACCGGGTGGTTGTACAGGCTGATCTGAGGGAACCAAATTTAGCAATGTTTTACAGAGCGGCGTATATTTCAGACATACTAAGTGGGATATTTTTTTTTTTTTTTGAGTAAGTGTACCATTTTCGGTTCCAAAGACGCTGAAGTCGAAGGAGAAATTTACAGAGCTGACGCGTTGGATTGTACCCATGTCTTCAACCTAAAACGATCAACAGTCTTGGAATAGTAATCACAACCATTAAAAATTCTAAATTTATTTCACTCAGTATATTTTATCGAGCGCTTACCAAGAGCTGTGTTCTCGTGAATCGCAAATTCAGAATGACATAAAATGCGATATTGTATTAAAATGCACTTTTTATATCCCACCACACGATAGCGGATGGGTATTGTGGTTCCACGGTATGTCTCGTATGATTTTTGTCAACGTATTATAAGTCAGTGATGTGTCCAATGAAATTCGAGAAGTATCACAATCACACATTGTAGTCTACCTCCGATAACTTTCTACAATCTGTGGCTAAGCAAACAAATTTTCATTTTCATGGAAAATTCTGGATAAATTTGGGACACTTTTCACCTGCATGTATATGTCTCCTCAACAAGTCCATTTTACTATCTGCGATTGTGTGTAAAACTGCTGGGCGAGTGGCAAACAGTGTAGACCATGATCAGATACTGCATTCTGCAGCATCTGATCTGGGTCTACATTGTTTGCATATGCCTGTCCGAATACGTATTAAGGTCTTAGCAGGGGCGGATCCAGGAGAATTTCTGAGTGGGTTCGATTTACTCATATGATGATTTTTTTTTTGCAAATCTTTACTTTATCTTTTTTATGTAATTGTATTTTTGTACTCGTTCAACAATGCAAACAGTTTATGTTTTATACCATAATGTCTCTACAAACTGTACATGTACTTTTAGGAGAACTAGATAAGCCTGGCTGTTATCCTAATGTGAATTTACATGACATATTGGCCGGCCTCAGTGGCTCAGTTGGCTGCGCCGTCCGACTGGAGACCAGGAGGTCGCGGGTTCAACCCCCGCCAAGGTCGGCAACATTCTTTCGTGGAGATTGATCATGAAATATTTTCTACGGTCATTCTCTCCCTTCCACTGATTCAAGAAGGGCAGTTGTCAGTTTCTGGCGACAGAATGTGCACAATACTGGTTAACCGCTTAGAGGACTAAGCCTGCCCAATAAACGTGTGGTTAGGTAAACTGACCGCGCTCAACATGACCCCATATGGTTGACTGGGCCGTAAAACCTCAACACAAACAAACATGACATATTGTGTATGGTGTAAGATTAATTGATGTTTAATAATTGAGCAGGGGGTGGTCGGATGTGGTGAAGGTGTTGTGTATCGGACGTCACCGAGGCGTCCAACTGATATTGGCTTACAGTTGGGCAAGGCCTGCTCTACCTGTAGCAGGTAAGGGAAGAGGAGGGGCGGGGGGTGGGGGTGGGGCGGGGAATGTGAGAGGGAACAAATACAAGAACATAGCACTAAACAGGATGGATCAAAATCAAAACTAACTAGTAGCTCCAGATCAGGCAGTTTTATTAACCTATAAACACTTGTATTTTTTTTTCTTGTTTCTCAACCAAAATATATGATGTAGTGCTCATTAGAAGCGCCTCGTAGAAGTTCTTCTAATGATACCCACAATAAATGTTTTGATGGAGGAATAAGAATAATATTATGTGAATACCCCCTTCTATCTGGAGCTATGCTAACTCTAATTAACCACAAGGGAACCAGATCGGAAACACCGCCTTAGACGGTCAGCGGGTTGGGGAACCACCAGAGGTTTAATCACTTTTACAGGACACAGGGACACGGGTTGGGGACTTTTTCTTTTTTTTTTTTTTTTTTTTTTTTTTAATTTCGATTAAAGCATAAATATAGGAAATAGTACCTTTAGGGTAGTTGTATGATCAATCATACACCCTCTATCCTGAAAGTATTATTTAGTATATTTTGTTTTAATCGAAACAAACGTCCATGACCCGTGTCCCTGTGTTAAAGGACCCTACTATTACTTCACCTAATCAAAATACATAGAATTGTTCTTCTCATACAGAATATCAGGGTTTCATCACAGAAACACACAACATACCTTACGACGGCCTCGGTGGTGCAGTTGCACGCGCGTCCGACTGGTGATCAGGAGGTCGCGGGTTCGACCCCCGCCGAGGTCGGCAACATTCTTTCGTGGAGATTGATCATGATATATTTTTTACGGTCATTCTCTCCCTTCCACTGATTCAAGAAGGGCAGTTGTCGGCTTCTAGCGAAAGAATGTGCACAATACTGGTTAACCGCTTAGAGAACTAAGCCTGCCCAGTAAACGTGTGGTTAGGTAAACTGACCGCGCTCGACATGACCCCACTGGGTTGACTGGGCCGTAAAACCTCAACACAAACAAACAATTACCCTAAACCACTCTCTGGGCTAATTCAGCAGACAACATACTTATTATATTTTATTTTCAAAAAAACAGGTTGTGACTATTTTCTCTGAAAAATAAGAAAAAAAAAATTGTCAAATGGTTGAAATTTTTACCCAGCACGCTAAGTGCCATTATAACAGAGATGAGACAAAGATGACACTGTATATACGTACATTGGCAGCAGAGCAAAATGCAAAACACTATAAATCAATGCAATGAACTGTCTATTCATTTTTTTTTCTTGTTTTTTTTTTTCCAGAGGGCCTTGCTTCCTGGTGTTGGAAATATAAACTTTTAATGACTTACATTATATGATTCGCATCGTCAGCTAAACGTACTTTCGGACATGCGCGCCCAGCGAAGATTCAGATCAGACTACGCATTCGCGCAGTCTGATCAGAATCTTCACTGGGCGCATTTTGGATAGCCAAAGAGGCAATGTGTCTTCATGCTGATAATGAAGATTGATCAGACTGCACACGTTGGGTCCACGTTAGAAGGTACGTTCCTCACGTGTGGCGGCTCCTATTGATCTGCTCATACCTAATTTTAATGCATTATAATATGAGCCAGCGCACGACAAAACCTACAATAAGACCTGTTTGACCAGCAAAGACTCCGATCAACAAGTACATCCACCAAGAATTACAAGGATTCTCTTCTATCCCTCTTTGGATAGCCTGGAGGCTGTAGAAGGCACATGCAATCAGCGAAGACTCTGATCAGACTGCGCGGATGCGCAGGCTGATCTGAGTCTTCGCTGTTTGCACAAGTCATATGCAGGTTTTGTCGTGCGCTGGTCTCAAATAGTAAACGTCAACATTTTATTCGTCATGTACTCTCTGATTCTTGTAATGTATATGTAAGCATCAACAACTTACAATAAAGCTGATAAGACGTTGTGAGTATTTACCTATATTCCTTGCTGTATCTGAGCATTCTAAAACATAATACACATGTATTCATGAGCCGTGTCATGGCCACTACGCTGACAAGTCCACACCGTAAACAAATTCCGCAGTTTTTACCGTAAAGTCACTGGCAACTGGCTGCCTTTGCATTTTACCTTACTTTTTACGGGCACCTATAGAACTGCTGCAGTAAGTATCTCGTAGAATGGGGCAAGAGCGGGTAGGCTTCAGATACGGCGCGGTAGGTCACACCCCTATTTTGCCCTTCTTTACGTATCTTACCTACTGTGCCCTGCCTCGCGAGGTGAATCCTGTACCAGCTCCCTGAAAAAGGTAAATGCGCTGGCAGCCAGTTGCCAGTTATTTTACAGTAAAATCTGCGGGATTTTGTTACAGTGTAATGTAATGTCTACCTCAATGTTGTAGGGGTCTAGATAGGGTCTACACTGGCACCCTTCTAGCAGTTTGTAGACACATCTTCAAGTAGTAAAAGGCTTTCAAATTTAAGACAAGTTTAGTAAGGAGATAGGGTAATCGAATGCTTAGGTTAAATATTTATCATCACGAAAACATGCCTATATAATGTTGACCCCTTGAACCCCACTTTTATATAGTAAATAGGATTTACAGGGGTATACATTATCTTTTCTTATTTCTGCTCAAAAACATAGATTGTAGGTATTCGTTAGAACCGCCTCAGCAAGCCGGCCTCGGCGGCTCAGTCGGATGCGTCGTCCGACTGGAGACCAGGAGGTCGCGGGTTCAATCCGCGCTGAGGCTGGCAACATTCTTTTTTATTGATCATGAAATATTTTCTACGGTCATTCTCTCCCTTCCACTGATTCAAGAAGGGCAGTTGTCAGTTTCTGGCGAAAGAATGTGCACAATACTGGTTAACCGCTTAGAGGACTAAGCCTGTCCAGTAAACGCGAGGTTAGGTAAACTGACCGCGCTCGACATGACCCCATTGGGTTGACTGGGCCGTAAAACCTCAACACAAACAAAACCGCCACAGCAAGGCAGTTCTAACGACTACCAACAATCTATGTTTTTGAGCAGAAATATGAAAAATATCAGAATTTTTATCTGAAAATTTTCACTTTTTTGTTGGTAAAATTTTCAGTATATTTGAATAGGCGCGTTTTCGTAATGAGCCGCGAGCAGGTACTCTCCATGAAAGAATTAATATAATCATCCGAGCAAAATAATGAAGCCGTGTCAACCCATATATTCCTTGTGGGCTCTACTACCTCTTTCTTTGGACAGTTCCATGTGCAACTGAAGGTTTGTCTGGTTTGTTTTTTTATGATAATCATTTATTATAGAACTTAATAAATTTAATGCAAACAGTGCTGACCCTGACCAGACGCCGTTTTGCATAAATGGGTTAAAAGCCAATTTAAAAGCCAATTTAATGCAACCATGTCTATAATCAAAAGTGGTAATAAATTATGGGCTACAATAGATGTACGAGGGTGAGTCAATAAGTTACCAGCCTGACGTATTTCCGGTTGAGATCCACCTCTTCTAGTGTGATGCACTTAGACCAACGGTGTTCAAGTGCCATCAGCCCAGAACTGAAAAAGTCGGGGTCCTTTCCATTGACCCATTCCTCAACTGCCGTCACGACTTCTTCATCAGACCGGAAATGGTCCACGGATATCCTTTTTCAAGTTTGAGAATAGGAAGAAGTCGCTAGGAGCTAGGACAGGCGAATAGGCAGGATGTGGTATTAATTCATACCCTTTTCGCTCTACAGCATCCATTGCAACTTTGCAAGTGTGGACTCTCGCGTTGTCCTGTTGCAGCAAAACATCTTTAGAGAGTTTACCTCAGCGTTTTTCACGGATGGCGATTCTCAGCTAGTCTAACAAGTTTGCATGGTACACTCCAGTTATTGTACTTCTCTTGGGTAAAATGTCCAACATAATAACGCCTTTTGCGTCCCAAAATACTGTGTCCATCACCTTGCCAGCAGATGGTTGCGTCTTGAACTCCTTTGGCCTCGGGGACCCAGGCTCTACCCACTGACGACTCTGAGCTGTATTCTTTGGCTAATAATAATGAACCCAAGTCTCATCTACAGTCACCAGACGCAAAAGAAAATCATCTTTATGACCTAAAACGCTTCAACAAGGCGCTGCATACTGATGCTCTGGTTGCCATTTGCTCATCGCTAAGGGATATGGGGACCCAACGGGCTGTTACCTTGTGCATACCTAAACGATCATGTAAGATTGTTGAAACGCTACCATGTGAAATGCCTAATGCCTGCGCTATTTCTTCCACCTGAATTCGCCTATCAGAGTATACCAGATCCCGAACTTTCTTACACATTTCTTCGTCGGTGGCATCCAGTGGGCATCCAGACCTGGCTTCATGTTCTAAAGACGTTCTACCGCGTTTGAATTCCCCTACCCAGAAATTAACCTGAGCATAAGATGGTGCAGAAAACATCGGCTAACTCGCCGCGTATTTCCTTGCCTGTTTTACCTTTTAAATACAAGTACCGAATTACAGCACGGTACTCAACTTTAGATGAAAAGCATGCCTTTGCATCACTAGCCATGTTTGACATTCAATATCTTATTAAAGATGACTCGATACGTGTGCAATTTTGTACCCATGTATAAAACATATATTGAAACAAAGCATGAAAATCGTGACCGCCTCGGTCCATCGGAAATGGGATTGGCTGGTTATTTGTTGACTCATCCTCGTAATAAAATATAATGCACCACATCACACAATAAGGAAACTTTTAGGACATGCAAACAGCGAAGGTTAAGATCAGAACGTACACAAGCGCAGTCGAATCCAGTTTTTTCATACGCGTCTTACAGAATCTACAGTACGCAGGGCACTGTTGGAATGCAGCAAAAACACTTGTCAGACTACATAGGTGCGCATGTTTATCGCGACCTATGCTTTTCGCGTTTTATTATGATATTATTGGGACTTAGAGAAATTAATGTCGTCCATTAACTGAACATTTCAAATATGAAATCAGCGGATACCAAGTACGTTTAGGTAAATTATAACCCTGTCCGGCGTCCGCTGGTTTCAACTTTCTGTTTGATGCAATTCAGCCGGAAACCGGAAGCCTCAGGTCACTAGACAAGGTTATATTTCTGCCTATATCTACCTATACATGTACCATGTGGGGCACATGATTGATCAAAAAGAATTCAGCGACAACGTGAGAAAACGTACCTTTTGACATTTACGCTCAACGAAGACTCCAATAAGCCTACGCATCCGCGGAGTCCGATCACATCCTTCGTTGATCACCTGAAGAAATTGCATCCTTGGCTATCCAAAATGCGCCCAGTGTGGATTCTGATCAGACTGCGTGAATGCGCAGGCTGATCTGAATCTTTGCTGGGCGCACCTGTCCATAGATACGCTTTCTCAAGTAGCGGCTCAATTATTTGAAGAACCATATTTATGGCGAAAAGTTACTGAGGTCCTGACCAGTCTGCACAAATGCACAGGGCTTCTCTGGATATGTACGTTTCCCGTATGTAAAATATTTTAAGACCGGTGGCGCATTTGTTGGATGTTGACTGTCATGGCAGCAATTATTTCTTGAGATAGTGTAAGTGGTGTCGCTATGAGGACCCTATGCAACCGTGCGCATATATAGCGGGATTTAAATCCTAGACTAATACTAATGGGCTAGATGGCCTAGTGGTTAGCGCACTCGACTTTCAAGTGGGATATCGTGGGTTCGAATCCTGCTCGGGTCGAGACAATTGTCAGACCATTAGTACGCATAGCTCATACTAGACGTGCCCTGTATTGAGTAGAAAGTGGACAGGGCGGCGCTTGGTGACAGACAGCGGCACCAAAAAAAAAAAAGCAAGGCTGTACAAATACATGTATATAACAATCGCCGCTGCCTCTGTGTACCTCGGGTACCTGGTAGCGTTAAAAATCCGCACAACAACAGTCTAATACTAAGCCTACCGAGCTAACGCTGCGCCTCCGCATTTCATATGTTTTGCGATAATTCAGACAGTAATTTGTTAGAGATAGAGAAAGAGAGAAAGAGAGAGAGAGAGAGAGAGAGAAAGAGAGAGAGAGAGAGAGATGAATGGATGCAATACTTCGACATACAAAACAGCTGCAACATAATGAACTGATGCCATCTGTCTTATTCTATATATATATTCTAAATTGCAAACAGACAACTGAGCGACTCGCCACCTCTCTATAAAATGTCATTATTGAAACAAAGCTACAGTATAGTCAGTGTAGACACTGATTGATTCATAGTGTGATACATGTATATCACGACATTTATAAACAGGGGAATCTGTACATGGTATTTTACCGATATATGAATTATTGTAGGTGGCCTAGCAGAAAGAAGTTTATAAAATTATTGAAAGATACTCGATCGCACAAGTTTTATAAAGCTTTTATCAAAATATATTTATTTAGCCTTGGAGAAAAGAAATAAAATTACTCTCTGACATTAATTTATAACAAGAAAAACTATAACATGACTTCATGTTATAAAGAGGCGTGGTTTTATCTTTTGGTAGATAAGAACCTCAGCTCTAGGTACTAATGTCTTAATTTCATATGATATCTTTGCTTTTTCGAGAATATAAAACAAATGAGCAACCAACCAATTTGTGACTTTCTAAAACTGAACAAAATGGTCTTTTTAAGTTTCATCATCCTATGTATCATTTCATCATCCTATGTATCATTCCAAACGAAAAAAAAAAAAAAAAAAAAAAAAAAGGCTAAAATGGCGCAATATAATTATGTTTGAAGCTTTATAATACCCATATATAAAGGATTTATATAAAAGTTAATGAATTATTAAAATTAACAATTCGTAGAAGTAGGGGAGGGGTGCATCTTATTTACATGTATTTCTGAACAGTTTTTATAAATTCAATAATACAGAAGCAAGCATGTATGATTTTATTTCTCCAGTATAAACCATAATCCAAATCATCTGCACAATGAGTTGACATAATACTAAACTTTGATTTAAGAATGTATGTCAAGACGAGGAAAGGCATTTTCATCCAAGTACATTGGATAAGTTCCTACTGAATGAGTGCAGTATAACATTAAGGTGTGACTCTCGAGGTGTAACTACTTTCTGTTCCGGCATAATTTCTCACAAAATTCAGCAATACTAAACTGAGCCAAGCATGACAAAATCTATGGCAATATGTTTGGGGTTTCATCCATTTAATTTTGATACCTATATTTCAAATCAGATATCTCTGCTAATATACACAGATATCTTTATTTTATTTATTCATTTTTTTTTTTTGTAATTACAGATACTTCTAATTAAAAGTACAAATATTAGAAATTAAATTAGAGAGATCTCAAACTGAAATGTAGGTATCTATATTTGAGAAATACAGATATCTCTATTTTCAATCATAATATAGAAATCTTATTTGATTTAGATATATCCGCATTTAAAATCTGCATTTCTATTAGCAATATCTCTTACATACTGCAGCTGAAATTCAGATATCTGCATTTAAAATAAGGAAATCTCTAAATGAAATGCAGATACTTGCATATGAAATTCAGAACTTGTATTTGAAATGCAGATTTCTATATTTCTAATTAAATACATATATCTGCATTTCACAAATACAGATATGTATTCCAGTTTGAGATATCTGTATTTATGGTTGTAATAAATATCTCTATTTACTCCACTGATGAGAACCTGATGTCTCCCTTGCATATTTTCACATGCACTGTTCCACTGATAACAAATACCAATATGGTGGAAGGCACAGTTCCCGCCTTTATAGACAACAGAAAAAAAAAAAGAACAAAAAAACTAAAGATGCTCAAGATTTCACATCACCATCTCTTTATCTTTTTATCGCTCCTTTAAGAGGAGCGCAAAAATGAAAAGGTGTGGTCTATTTTATGAATCTATCATGGGAGTTAGGGGTAGACAGAAGAATTCTTCCCGAAGGTCACTGTTAGGCATCAAGAGGCTTGCAGAGTGATACCAGACTATGATCCTGAAAGACGGACATTTTGATCTACCTCTCACATAGGAAAGGCTCTTTTTCTTGCATACTTTATATCATTTCTGAATGTGGATTGTGAATCAAATGTTGTTGACAACATTGCTGTGACATTTAATGACAGCATTAAGTTCAGTGATGACGATCAGATGCACGAGAATTCTCAATTTTTATCTTACCCTGGATAACTTTTCATTTGTTGTTTGTTTCTCTAAACATGCGATTTTTCAGTACGTTTTTAAGAGAACCAGTTTTCGGACCGTTCTATCACATGAATTCTTTCAGGCATTCTAGGCAGGTATACCTGGTACATTCTGGGTGACAGAATGAAGGCCAAAAAGTAATCATTAAGATTACCGATTGTATGTTCTTTAACCTGCTCATGGGTACTTGATTTTCCATGCAGAGGCAAGGGGGGGGGGGGGGGGCTCTAGCGAGGGAGAATGTTATAATGTCATCCCAAATAAAAGCGCTGCAAGCACTGCACCATATCCCACTACTGCACTTACATCAAGCAAGTTTCATAACTCTGTCAAAAATAAAATGTTTTCTACATGTGTCCTTTTACATTTTTTGCAAGGTGTCAAGAACATCTCTGAAACCTTTTTCAAGTTATAGAACGTATATGACTTGAATCACTATGACAATGTTCAAAGGGCGGTAACTCGAAAAGCAGTTAAGTCAGAGTTATAGTTCCTGAGTTTTGCAAAAAGTATCATAATAATATACATTTGTATAGTTTCAAAAAATATCTTGAACAATTACAGGGTGGACACAAATACATTACAGAAATCACTTTTTTTCAAAGTTCAAATGGTCATAACTCCAAAAGTAGGTTAATCAGTTACCGTTGTTGTGTTCTGCTCCTCATCTCATGATGCTTTACACTTGTGTGAAGTTTCATCAAAATATTTGGAACCATTTTCAACTTACAAAGTGGACACTAGTACACAGTATAAATGGTAATTTTCAATATCTACGTCAAAAGGGCTGCGACTCCAAATTTAGTAGGTTACCCATAGTTACATTTTTTTTTTTTTTTTTTGTGTTCTGCAAGTTGTGTCATGGTGCTTAACACTTGCGAGACGTTGCATCAAAATGTCTTGAATTGTTCTCAATTTACAGAGCGGACACGCGTACATTGTAGAAATGATTATGTTTAATGTTCAAAGGGCAATAACTCCAAAAGTAGGCAAACCAGGGTTACAATTCATGTGTTTTGCACGTCGTTTCATAGTGTTTTGCATTTGTGTCAAGTTTCCAGAAAATATCTTGAACAATTTTCAACTTACAGTGTGTACACAAACGACTTTGCTCACTGTTCAAAGGACAATAACTCCAAAAGGAGGCAAACCAGAATTACAGTTCATGTATTCTGCATGTCATCCTCATGGTGCTTGTGTGTGTGAAGTGGGTTAAAATATCTCCGACGGTATCAGTAAAGGAGCAGACACGAATAATGGAAGCACTGACGGACAATCAAAGATTCGGACGGTTTAATATAATACCTTTGCCACTTTTTGTGGCAGGTCATAATGACAAAGGAAACCGTTTTTGGATTCCTTTTTTTTTTTCGCCTATGGCAGGGAATGAACTACGTAGCACATGGAAAACCCTGATAGGCTTATCTTCAACCTATAACAAATTGATCCTATCCAAAATTTGAGCAAGAGACTACTGATGATTTGTTGAAAATAAAAAAAAAATGAAATTAATCATGTTCTTAGAGATATCTGCGTTTTCAAATACAGATATCTCTATTTAAATTACAAATGTCATTTAAACTGCAAATATATTTTATAAAATGATAATTATAGATATCTGTATTTCAGTTAGAGATATCTGTATTTCAAATAAAAATATCTGTATTTCAAAAACAGTTATCTGAATTTCTAAACATTACAAATATCTTTCTGAAATAGAAATATCTGCATTTGTAATGCAGACATCTGTAATTAAAATTCAGTTATTTGTAATTCAAACTCAGATATCTCAAACCAAATAGAGATATCTGCATTTCAAAAATAGAGACATCTGTATTTGAAATACATATATTTTCCCTGACATGTCCCTGACATGTATGAACCCTGTGACAGCATTACGCTGCACTGAAATAAAAACTCAGCTGTTGAGGATGTAGATGAGGAAAGCAGGTTCTGATAGTTTCTGGAATCACATGCTAAGTTCCTGGAATTGTATGCTAGGTTCAGTATCTCATTCATAACAGAATTAATTTATAAGAGAATAAATTAATTCTTTGTAAATGAGAATTTCAACAGTTAAGACTCAGACAAACTCAAGAATCAATATCATAAAATGCTTCTCTTTTCTACAGGTCATATTAGCAAGAGAAAGTGAACAAATATTTTCTTTTCACTTTTATTCAATAAAAGTTTATAGGTCTACACTACTGATGGTGGTAAGTATATGACACATGTATAATTCTTCTATCATATGATAGAACTTTATATTTAAAAGTCTTTTCATTGCAGTTAGCCCATTTTACATGCAATCACATCGCACATGATAACAATTCAGTGATGAAACATTTCAATTAGGTATATCTGTTGAAGTAAAATATATAAACATAGATACATTTATGAAAAGCTATTCAAAGGTGAATCTGAGACAAATATTATCATTAGAACAGTGCTTTCATCCACTGTCATTCTATACAAAAAGCAAACAAAACCAAAAAAAAACATAAAAAAAATAAGAAGACCATGATAGTCCTATAGTGCTCACCTGAGCTAAAAGATTTACATACTTAATATTGAAGTTTCACACATACACACTTAAAGATTTTTGTACAAATTTTATGTTCAGAAGTGACATAACAGTCCAAAACAAATGACCTCTAGGCTTATAAATTTAACAATCTTGGTACAAGTTCACTAGACAAACACAAAATCATCCAAGATTTTATGGCTGCCCTCTTTATCTGCAATTCTGCTAAGCAAGTATCAGGCCAAAATCAAACTTGTCTATGATTTTATGTCTGAATAAGTTATCTGCAAGTTTGAAGAAGATCTGATCAAAATCTAAATCTCTTTGTCCAGACAACATTTTCCCAATTATATGTCTATGGGAGACTAAAGGGCAAGTAACTCACATGCAAGTGATCCCAACTGCTCCAAAATCAAAACTGTCCAACACTTTATGGCTTTCATCATTACCTGGAAGTCTGATGAACATTCGATCAAAAATGAAATAAAATTGCTATTGTTTGGACAACTTTTTCCAAAGTCTATGGGGCTCTCAAAGGCAGGTAACTCTTATGTCATGGGCAGTGTAAACTGGACCAAAGTCCAACTTGCCTGAGATTTAATGCCTGTTTTTGTTTTTTTGTGAGCTTGATGAAGATTCAATCAACAAGCGGGCCATAATGACCTTGTATCATTCTTCTGAGAATCACAGCACTAAGGGAACCTGACCTGGAAATGACCACTGCAAACATTCTGACCAATAGTCAGAACAGTATATTAAGAATTAAGACAATGCAGCATGCCTAATGGATTGTGGAATATACAGTAGGTCAAAGTCAAATATGGATGACTGCACTCAAGAGGCCATGCTATGATGTATGCATGTACTAAGTATTATCACTGCTCAAGAAACTGACCTAAACGCAAAGAATTTCAGTGGACCGTGTAATACACTTGAAGGTCAAGCGGCTATGCCAAGAAGTATGCGAGAACCAAGTATCACTGCTGTAGGCCCAATAATTACTGAGAGACTGGCTTAAATGGAAAAGTAAGCCACTGGACCCTTAATCAAACTATCCTTGTCCTTAATCTTGCATTTGGTGCTAAAACCAGATTGGTTCATAAAGTCCTAGAACTCAGTTCAGGTACTGAACCAGGTTTTTACTGTTGCTGTTTTGCTGCCGAATAGTCAACTCTAACAGACACCTTCCAGAATTGATAATTTGACATGTGAGCAGATTATGACACAATAATCAATAATCTTTTCGCGACATTTTGTAAAGATTTTTAAAACTGTGTAATTAGGCTAGCTAATCCAATTTTTCTCACAAAATATTTACCCTTACTGCCAAATATAAAGTTACTAGTCCTGTCAGGCAATAATTATTACATGTAAAAAAACAATGCTACTCTCTGCAATGAAAATATTTCATATACTTATGTAAACAGTTCTTTCATTAGACAAAACAATGTCTTAAGTTAGCAGTCTCACTCCACTAAATACAGTTTTTTAAATGGTTGTTCATCTACAAAGTCTTTGAAGCAGGTCTATGAATATGTTGACCCCCACAATAAGAGTTAAGCCAATGGCTTATATCTAGCTATCTAGATTGAACTCCTCCAGGGCTGGTCCAGTAGTAGCAAAGTTCATTAACATGCACAAAGACAGTTCTGCTCATGATTCGCAATTCTGTTCACTTTACCAATACAGTAATTATACTGCTGTTGAACTAGCTCATGTTGGTCCTCAAGTAAAATGTATTTCCCATATCTGGAGAGGTTAATCCTGTCACTGGCAAACAGCTGGTACTGGAAAGCAGAAAAACACTTCAGGGGTTCCGCATAGAAGTTGGAAAACCTGCAATTAATAAAAACGTTTTAACTACAATACCCCGCCATTCGGGCAGATAACAAAATTTGACGAAATTTGCCCATAAACAATCCCAAACCAGATGTCCACAATATCACTGCACATACCAAGTTCCGTGAAAATTTTTGATGTTTACTCAAGTTATCACCCGGAAACGAAAAGCTGACGGATGGATGGATTGACGTACGACTGGCAAATGCACAAACGCATGGCCGTCCAATGTGAAACCATAATACCTCGTCACTACCGTGTGGGGGGTGGGGAGGGGGGGTGGGGAGGGGTATAAAATGGATATTTTTTCTTATTAGTCTGTGTTCATTTAGGGTGAGACCTTTCAAATAAGGGGTGTACTGTTAAAGGTAAATACATGTAATTGCTTCAGTAGAAGCAATTTCTTTCCTTTAAGAGTAGGCCCCCATTGAAAGGGGAGGAAACACTTCAATGACAGGATGAGCTCTCTTGGATGTATCCATTCACCTACAGGGACAATAGTCAGGTTTTTCAGGCTTACATACATAATACATGTATATAATATATGTTCAATAAGGAAATCTACAAATAACCTGTCACTTGTTTGTTCCTCATTTCCAAGTTTAGAAAAAGTGATGCATGGTACATTTGATAAAATCACATAGTGAAAACAGAGGGATTTACGTATAAGAACTTAAGATATTTCTGCTTACCATTCCTGAATATAACTGATCATGTCATCAATGATCTCTGTGATGAAGGTTTCTTCTGGCATATCCCCTTTCAGTTCGAATGTCTTGAAGATCTTCTGTGAATCACTGTCGGCCGTATAGAATTCCTGAAAAATATCATCATACATACATGTATCTGTAAGAAACCTAAAACTTGAGACATTAAATTTTTGGGGGGAGAAGTTTGTGACAATTTAGGTTTTCCCCCATGAAAACAATTACTATAGCCTGTACATATTAGTACCCCCTTGCCAAGGTAGAATTTTTTTTTTTTTATGCTGGATACTATATACAGTTTTCTTTTTCTCCATAAAAATGTATATTGTGGGTATTTCTTACATTATTCACAATATACATGTACAAATGTACCTTTTTTATGGAGAAAAAGATATATAGATTTCTTCAGAACCAACAATATACCTTTTATGGAAAAAAAAAGGAAAAAATATCCTTGATTTATCACCGAATAATCCCATTAGCTATTCCTGAAATACAAATAGTACAATATTCCAAGCCCTTTAACTTTCAAAGTTGTAGCATGTTTCCTCTATTATCTGGAGCCTAAAAACCTGTATTGTTTTATACATGTAAGTATCCATAGTACCAATTACATGTAACTAGAGCTGGTGTTTGTAAAACACTATGTCCCCAACTGCCTGACTCTAACACTGCTTGACTCCAACACTGCTTGCCCATGACGGTAACAACAGTACACACATACGAGATTTCAATGTTATTTTATTAAAAGGGAAATAACTCTAAAATGGGAGATAATTGGGATAGGAAAAAAATATGGGTCACCTATTTTTTCATGAGGAACCCATATATGAAATTTCAAACTAGCATGCACAGTTCAAAACTTATGCTATGCACCAAAAAATGTGCAATGTAGAAATGCCCAAAATGACAAGGGGCCATAACTCAATTAGTAATTTTTTAGAATTTATTCAAGAAGTACTTGTAGTAGTAGTTTCAGAATTTATTCAAAAGTTAATCAGGTCATCTACTCATTGCTACCAATTTATTCCTTAAATTTCAAGGCTCTAGCTTCAGTAGTTTTTGAGATATTTTGCTGACAAGACTTCATCTATATTTTTTTTCAACGGGCCGTAACTCAGGTAAGGGGCATAACCTTAATAATAATAAAAAAAATGTGTCAGCTATTTTTTCATGAGATCTAAATATGAAATTTCAAAACCCTGGTATGCACCGTTCAAAACTTATACTATGCATCAAAAAAGTGTGCAATGTAAAAATGCCAAAAATGACAAGGGGCCATAACTCAAAAAAGTACTTATCAGAATTTATTCAAAAGTTAATCAGGTCATCTACTCATCGCTACCAACACATTCCTCAAATTTCAAGGCTCTAGCTTCAACAGTTTTTCAGACAGCTTGCTGACAAGATTCAATCCACATTTTTCAAAGGGCCATAACTCAAAAAAAAAAAAAAATACGTTTCAGCTACTTTTTCATGAGGAATCCATATATGAAATTTCAAAACCCTAGCATGCAAGGTTCAAAACATGCTGTGCATCAAAAAGTGTGCAAAGTAAAAATGCCCAAAGTTATAAAGGGCCATTACTCATCAAGTAATTGTTGGATTTTATTCAAAAGTTAATCAGGTCATCTATTCATCAATACCAATCTATTCACCAGGTTTCAAGGCTCTAGCTTCAACAGCTTTTGAGAGATTTTGCTGATAAGATTTCATACATATTTTTTGAAAGGGCCATAACTCAGGAAAGGGGCATAATCCTGATGGGGAAAAAAATATGTCTCAGCTATTTTTCCATGAAGAATCCATATATGAAATTTCAAAACCCTAGCATGCACAGTTCAGAAGTTATGCTATGCAGTAACGGACAGACGGACGCACAGACAAACGCACACACAAACATCCCAGAAGCAATATGCACCTCCAACTTCTTCGAAGTTGGGGCATAAATATACGAGATACCATTTCACAATTTCACTGGGTAGGTAATGTCAATAGGTATGTGCATGCCAAACAAATAACATTTTACAAGAGGTTTAAAAGTTACTGCAATATTCACAAAATAATTATGGACTTTCAGACAGTCTCATTGAAGTTATTTATAAAGAAATCTGACATTTAAAAATTTCATTGATTAGATCTTATCAAAATGTATCTGCATGCAAAACTTATTGTTTAACCATCTCATCTGGAGCCCTAAGAATCTTTAATATTTTTCCCCTTAACTGGAGCCCCCAAATCCTATACTGTTTAATGAGTAGTACACATTAATTATACCCAACTGTATCTGACAGATTCATTGGTTCTAGAAGGCCTTGTCAATATGTATCTGCATGCCAAAAATATTTTGAGGTCTAAAAGTTATAGGATTTTCACAAACTGAAAACAAATAGACAAGTAAATTTGCTCTATAAGACAATTAAGTTGCAAAGAAATCTTATATTAAGGAATTTCACATCAGGTATTGAGGTATTGTCAATAAATGTATGTATCTCTCTTATTCAGAGACCCAAGAACCTTCAAATGTCTTTTTTTTTCTTCTTCTTCTTTTTTATCTGGAGCCCTGGAAACATTTTTTTTTTTTTTTTTTTGATGAGGAGTACAAATTAATCACACCCAAATCCATCTAACAATTTCATAAATTAGGTCTTGTCAGCATGTATCTGCAAGCAAAAAGTTATCAAAATATTCCAAGGGGTTTACAGCCTGTCAAGATTGTTTCCCTTATTCTGAGCCATCAGTAAATTGAAAGGTGAAGCAAAAAAAAACGATCCATGAGAAAAAAAAAACACTTAACATCCATAAGCAGAATTTAGCTTGTCTCATGTCACCCAATCATAAATAAGACAGCTTAAACCCATAGAGGTGGGATGAAAAGCAATTCAGAGCACTAAACATTAGCGGCCTTATTTACCATTTGGCCAAAGGGTCTGCCCAGGAAGAAAAACTGACTTCTGCAGTAAGACAGTTGGTTGTTAGTCTTGCAGCCTTTTACCACATTTTAGTCTGGGCATGGTCAATAAAACCCATGAACAAAGTTCTGTTAATACTTAACCTACAAATGTCTTGTGAACATAGCTCTTGGGTGGCGTATACATTATATTCCCAAGAATATACCATATCTAGGAGCAGCAGGCACATGGACAATAGTGGTAGAAGATTTAAAGACCAAAGCTGCACCAGAGAATGTTGTGTTAAACGCAGGCCTGAATATGCAACCTCCTGCGTAACAACTGGACGGCAGATCCGAGTGACCCAGCCAAAGATATTTTGAAATATTAATGCCTTTGGCAGTCTAACACTTTGAAATAAAAACAGCTTTCAATGTTCAGTAAATTAGAGTAAGCCACTTATATGTGTAAACTGCCTTCAGAAGTTAAAACGCTTAAATCTGAGAGACCAGCCAGAGATATACACCACCTCTTTATAACACTACTGTTGGGATCCAAAGCATAAACTATGTTGGTTAAAGAACCGTGTTGTATCCAAACAAAAAAGTAAAAGATTATACAGAAAAATGACCATTTATGGTCATTTTTCTATATAATCTATGCATTTTTAAGAGCGGTCTTTGGACTGTGACAGCGTAAAATCCAAAACCATGTTCTAATGAATTGTGTTAAAATGAGGTTGATGTCTGCATGTATGGAACAATGAACTGCCTAAGGGGAATAAACTGGCTTCAGTATTCAGACATTTGGAAGAATTAACTTCTTTCAGCAGGAATACACCAGTCATATGTAACAACTGCTCCCCAATATCTCTCATCCCACCCTGGGTTTTCCCTCAGACATTTAAGGGGGCTTAGGTCTCTTTTGACGCATATTTTAGGGGACATATGGGGTAATTTCAGGGACTGAATGCTTGACTTTTACAGAATATATTGCAAATTTAAAGGGATATCAATCTCTCTCTAAGATGAAGCCTAAGCTCAACCCTAACCCTAATACTGAATCTACTTTAAGAAGAATACTAGCCCTAAAATAAATCTACTTTTCAAAGAGGAATGCATTTGCTACTTCAGTGCTCGTTAACCAGTACAAACCTTAGGGTGGGCCTGCCTCATATATTCCTTAAGTTAACATGCCTATGAATAATAATTTTCCACAAACAATCTTATCCATTACTGATGTGTAGCCCATTGCCAAACTAGCATCACACTTCCATGGTCTTTTTTTACTCCTGTTCTTACTCTGGTTCCTAGGCTCAACCCTAACCCTTATACTGAATCTACTTTACGAAGAATCCTAACCCTAAATTAAAATTACTTTTCAAAGAGAAAAAATAGCAACTTTAAAGCATGCTAACTCGTACAAATCTAGCTAGGGTGGTTCATTTCATATGCATGTATATTCTAAAATGAAAACTTCATTAAATAGTAATTTTGCACATACATAAATTTGTATATATACATGTACCGTACTTTAATAATCTTATCCATTAGTGCTGTGGAGAGCCATTTGCCAAACTAGCTGGTCACTCTTCAATGGTCTGTTTTACTCCTGTTGTTATGCTGGTTCCTAAGCTCAACCCTAACCCTAATAATGAATCTACTTTTAAGAGGAATACTAACCCTAAAATAAAATAACTTTTCAAAGAGAAAAGCAATAGCCACTTCAGTGCATACTAACCAGTACAAATCTACTTGGGGTGGGCCTGCTTCATGTATTTCTAAACTTAATACTTCCAGGAATGATGACTTTCCAGAAATAATCTTATCCAAACTATTTGAACCCTAATACTGAATCTACTTTAAGAGGAATACTAACCTTAAAATGAAATTACTTTTCTTAAGAGAAAGGCAACAGCTAAATTAAAATTACTTTTCAAAGAGAAAAGCAATAGCTACTTTAAAGCATGCTAACTAGTATACTCTAGCTAGGGTGATTCGCTTCATTTATATTCTAAAATGAAGACTTCCATGAATAGTAATTTTGCACATATATTTGTATATATACTTTAATAATCTTATCCTTTAGTGTTGTGGAGAGCCCTCTGCCAAACTAGCTGGTCACTTCAATGGTCTGTTTTACTCCTGTTGGTATGCTGGTTCCCAAGCTCAACCCTAACCCTAATAATGAATCTACTTTTAAGAGGAATACTAACCCTAAAATAAAATAACTTTTCAAAGAGAGAAGCAATAGCCACTTCAGTGCATACTAACCAGTACAAATCCACTTGGGGTGGGCCCGATTCATGTATTTCTAAACTTAATACTTCCAGGAATGATGTCTTTCCACTAACAATCTTATCCAAACTCTTTGTAACCCTAATACTGAATCTACTTTTAGAGGAATACTAACCCTAAAATGAAATTACTTTTCTTTTAGAAAATGGCAATAGCCACTTTAATGCACGCTAACAACTAGTACAAATCTACCTTGTACTTCCATGAATTATAATTTTCCACAAATAATCTGATCCAAACCCTTACCCTATACTACTGAATTCAGCACAAGAGATGTGTTTACTCTAAAAGTTAATTACAGTATGTTGTAAAATGTGACAAGTTTATCGGGGTTAGTAATCCTCCTATTTTTTTTAAAGAACCAGCCGATAAAGGTTACAGCACAGTGATAAAATCATATTTAGAGGAAGAAGGGCCTTGGGATGAAAAAGTAAGGTGATGCCATCTGCATAATTGTACAAGCTACCTTTCAAAGTATTCAAAATACATCATTTATGTACAAAACATATAAAAATGGTCTGTACACTGGAAGTATTTACTGACAGTTTCAAAATGCAGTGGGAACCCTGTTTATTCTCTGTTTTCTGTTGAAAGTTACTTCAACTTTCCATTAATTAGCAGTACATTCCCACTGGACAGACCCTAGACTGACAGCCTGTACACAATGACATACTAGGGGGCAAGCAGTCAAAAGCCAGTCACACACGACTGACCAAATTACCAGAATACCAGTGAAAAATACAGGAATACCTGTGAAAGACACATATTGAAGACACCATTAGTGGCTTTGATTAAGATATGTCAACATACAGATAAAGGGAAAGTCTTTTAACTTGTAACCACAAATAATTTGCAAACTGTCTTTGAAGTGTTACCTTTTAAAAACAATTTGTCCACACAATTTGCTCAGGTCGGCCTGGTTATAGGACAAAATTGGAAGTCTCATGGTTAAACCTTCTTTCTTTGCTTTTTCTTTTTTTTTTCTATGTGCTAATTCTTTTATTTTGCCTCCCTTGCTGTTGATTTTTTCAACCTGTATGAAAATTAATAGGCTTGCTGTTTTTTTTTGTTTGTTTTTGTTTGTTTGTTTTTTTTCCAACAGATATCTGACAGACAGTCATTGTTTCCCTTAGAGGAGACACTCAAGTACTGGGTGCAAATCATCATTTTTCTGAGAAAAGAGCAAAACAGTATCTTAGCGCTTAATTTGTGAGTTAGCAGTTTGCGAATCAAAACATTTATTCATGTTTCTAAATCCTGCAGAGCCTATTTAGCAATCCCTATGTAGATTATCATGGGTCTGCTCAGATACATCACTGTGTAACTACACGCAATTCTGGGACATTCTCATTTCCAGTTTAGATTTCAAAACAAATATATGTGAAAATAACTAGAAAATGCAACAGTCGCAGAAAACAGAATATTATAATAACTGAAATAAACAGAAAATGCAACAGTCACAAAGCAATATCACCCTTGCCCCGCATGAAGAAACCAAGTGCTCGTAGCATTAATGTCACCTGGTCATGGTGGGAAACTACTTCGGGAGAAAAACAATTTAATTTATAGAGCCTTTTCTTGTCAGAAATGCATATGAAACTGGCATTTATTTATATTTAAAGAACCTAAATATTGGGACAGACAGGCCTTTGCAAACAATGTAGACCCAAATCAGAAGCCACAGAAAACAAGGGAATGAAACTAACTTGGAAGAATAGTGATCATGAAAATTCAGAAAACACTTTTAGGACAATAAGACCTGTGTGACAAGGGAATACTCAAATCAGCCTGCAAATCAGTCTTCGCCGTTCGCACGAGTTTTTTGGCCTCTGGGCTTATCAAGATCATCCTCAGGAGTATCACAGCTGGGAATCCATGTGACCAAATGACTGGGTTTGTTGCTTTTAGCTCCGCTTCAGGTAAGTTTTTTTTAATATCTACGATTTATACTTGTCTGTTTATAAAGGGTAAAGTTTCCTGAAACTTATATGGAGATTTAAACATTTGTATATTTCTCAGAGTGAAAATATAGACTTTCCAAACAATTCTACATGACGGGTATAAATACTGATGTCGGGATTCAATCATCTAGCACTTGTTTCTCCCGGAGCTCCTGCTAATTGTTGCAAGGATAAAAGTAAGAAAATAAACCCAATGGTCGGTATTATTTTATGCCCATCTAAACTATTTGCTTACAAGTATTCTCATTGTTGATTTAAATGGAAAATCTTGAAAATAATTCATCTTCAGTCAAACAAAACAATGTCAACGTAACGCTTTCAGTACTGTTTTTTTTTTTTTTTTTTTTTTTTCTACTTTCGTTTTCACCGGAAGTCATGTTGTGCTATGACATTATGGCTACTGGAATAACGCGGATTCATCGTTCGTGGC
This sequence comes from Anodontia alba, assembly GCA_964016985.1. Classification (NCBI taxonomy): domain Eukaryota; kingdom Metazoa; phylum Mollusca; class Bivalvia; order Lucinida; family Lucinidae; genus Anodontia; species Anodontia alba. Next base: position 48,823,896 of record OZ024828.1, on the reverse strand, counting down.
TGCAGAATTATACTACATAGTAACTGGTTAACATCAAATTAACTTCGAACGATTTCACGCTAAAAAGAAAAGAAGAAAAAATATGCATAGGCCTACCATTCCCATTTGCTACTACACTATCATGTTCAAAGCCCACCGTAAACAACTAACAAATCGCTTGTAACGTCGCTGCCAAAAAAATTAATCAGAAGTTCAACGTAAACAAATAACGTACTGTTTAGATGGCACTAAAAGAAAAAAAATGCAATGTGAAATATAAATATACTTTACCACAGCAGAAGTAGCCTCTGTTTCTTTTGAAATAATGTTGCGTCGGACTCGGCAGTTTCTACAACATAGGGTCGCGACTTGAACAGCGGAATAATTCTTGGGTCGTGATTTGCCCTTGGACATCCAAACAAACCGTCGAACGAAAAGAAGTTATAAATGTCAACATTTTGCTGACCTATTTAATTAAAATTCACATGTATTACTATATTTAGCGCACTGCAACAGTTTCATATGTACGTAAAGTATATAATTTCTTTGAACTATTTTTCAGTGCGGAAGGAAAATGAACTCGTCCAAGTAGGGATGAATGACCTTGTCCTAAACGTTTTAGTAGATCAAAAACTGAATTCTGTCAGAAAATGCTATTTCTTTCTATAATCACTTTTCGTGTTCAACATGGGATACGCTAATAGAACCCTAAATCGACTTACAATATCCAAACGAGTTCATCTTTAAAATGTGAACCCCCACCCAGTGGACGAGTTCAACAATTGTGGATACAATTGTAGGCTTATTAATTACGATTTGTAGAATTACTTACAGTAATTTGTATATGTAAGTAACCAACGCCTAGAAAAAGAATGTCAAACACTTATGACAATCTATGGGATATTACAATGCATATTACGAGATATTTTACTATTACCTGTCTTGCTGTTCATTCTGTATTTATATACAATCTATGTTTTGTATGTATGCGCTCTGTATTTGCTCTTCTCAATTTTATGTATTAGGGCGACATTACAAAAACACGCCTATTCAAATATCTAGAAAATTTCACCTCCAAAAACTGAAAATTTTCAGGTAAAAAACTCTGATATATTTTTTTTTTCATATTTCTGCTCAAAACATAGATTGTGGGTACTCGTTAGAATCGCCGCGGCGAGACGGTTCTAACGAGTACCCACAATCTATGTTTTTGAGCAGAAATAAGAAAAATAATCCATGCCCCTGTAAACCCCAGTTTTGCTATATAAAAGTGGGGTTTAAGGGGGTCAAAATTATATAGACATGTTTTCATGATGGAGGGACACACTGTGTAAATATGCTCAATAAATTTTTAGCTTGACTTGTGCCTATCGCCGAGTTCTCTTCGCTTTTACCACTCATACATAATCAGCTCTGGTTAAACACATTTTATTGTACCATGTCCACCCGCTTAACATAATACATTCTGTACAGGTATTGACCGCTGTAAAAGAGAAACATACAGTGGCGATAGCGTTTTTCTTGTCCACGGAAACGCATGCAAAACGCTTGTTAACGATTTGGAAACGGAGCATTTGGACCACGCTTAAACGATCGTTTGCATTTTAGCCAATCAGATCATCGTTTCTGACACGTTTCGAGCGTTTCGAATATTTGTGGCGAAATGAAGACTCATATTAATTATCATCAAATACTCTATGCTACATGAATCTGGAGTACTGTGTAATTAATGTGTATAATATAATGATATTTTCCAATTTTATTTATTTACATTATTTTTATTTATTTATTATACCAGACATCATATTATTCTTCATTTATATTTTGAATAGAAATTTCATCAGTGTATCTTTGTTAATTTCTTTTATTTGGGATGAAATTTCAAAGTACCTTCATTTTTTTTTTTTTTTTTTTTTTTTTTTGTGTGTGTGTGTGTGTGAAGAAAAAATCAAAATTGAATTATTAATTTCCATAAGAAATTTAATTCAGAATTTATATAATTTCCAAGGATATTCTTTTTCTTTCTTTCTTTCTTTTCTTTCTTTCTTTCTTTCTTTCTTATACATAATCAAACATATATTGAGATTTTGATGCATAAATCAAGTTGGCAGTAGCTAGGGAATATATTTATCGACCTGTGCAGATTGCACAGGTTTCAGTTATAAATGTGATTGGTTTTAAGCTTTCATTGTCATTCATGTAAATAATAATAAAAATAATAATAACAATAAATATGATAAGCAGGTATTCATTTTTTTTTACTACAATATATCTGAATAATTTCGTTTGTAAATTACATTCAGTAGCATTTGTTTTATTTACCCCATTTTAGAACTTTCTATATCTACATGTATGTCTTTTACACATATGTGTCCTAAATGGTATCTTCAATATCTCAATTATTAGCATTTTTCAAAAGAAAATTTGTTTAAAATGTCGTCTGCTGAAAATATTAACCAGAGTGCTAATGGTTGAAAAAAAAATCTAAAAAGATTACTTTGCATTGCATTCTGAAATTCCAAATATGTTAGAAAAAAATATACTTACTGTGTTTTTAGTGTTTTTTTTTTTTTTTTTTTTTTTTTTTTTTTAATCCTTTGAAGAACTATTATAGTATCTGATATGTTATTGACCTGATAAAACGTGCCAATCATCTGATAATACCTGTCATTCATCTCATTCATCTCATGTCAGACCATCCTAAATCTACTGGCCGGTGAAATCCATAGCTGAAAAGCTTTGCATTCCACAGAAAAAAAATCAAAGCAAAGCTCAGAAATTCCTATGGTGATATTAAAATATTTTGTTCAATTTTAAATTATCACTGTAAAAATGAAATGAAAAAATAACCTTGATGCCATGTGAGCACCTCTCGAACCTAATAATATATTGTATACTGGGTCCAGTGAGTCACTCTAGTTTTGTGTGTGTGTGTGTGTGTGTGTGTGTGTGTGTGTGTGTGTGTGTGTGTGTGTGTGTGTGTGTGTGTGTGTGTGTATTGGTGCATGTGTGTGTGTGTGTGTGTGTGTGTGTGTGTGTGTGTGTGTGTGTGTGTGTGTGTTTTATGAATCTACAAGTGAAAATTCAAAAATAAATACAGTCACAGAGCATTAGTTATACCATGGTTCCTGCGCATGTACGATGTGATAATGCACAAGCGTGTTAGTATAAACTGATTAATCACATTTACATGTAAGTAGATCATCCACATCCCGAGATATTTTATGCTGAATGTTGGGAATTTTGGCCACTATATGTTAAATATAGGGCATCCGCGCACTCTGATCTTGTTCGTTTCTGCTCATCTGTACAGTGTCTTATTCGATACGATTTACCAATAGTTTGGTCAATTTTAAATTATCACTGTAAAAATGAAAAAATAACCTTGATGCCATGTGAGCACCTCTCGAACCTAATAATATATTGTATACTGGGTCCAGTGAGTCACTCTAGTTTTGTGTGTGTGTGTGTGTGTGTGTGTGTGTGTGTGTGTGTGTGTGTGTGTGTGTATGTGTGTGTGTGTGTGTGTGTGTGTGTGTGTATTGGTGCATGTGTGTGTGTGTGTGTGTGTGTGTGTGTGCGTGTGTGTATGTTTTATGAACCTACAAGTGAAAATTCAAAAATAAATACAGTCACAGGGCATTAGTTATACCATGGTTCCTGCGCATGTACGATGTGATAATGCACAAGCGTGTTAGTATAAACTGATTAATCACATTTACATGTAAGTAGATCATCCACATCCCGAGATATTTTATGCTGAATGTTGGGAATTTTGGCCACTATATGTTAAATACAGGGCATCCGCGCACTCTGATCTTGTTCGTTTCTGCTCATCCGTACAGTGTCTTATTCGATACGATTTACCAATAGTTTGGCACATCATCTTCTAACATTTAACATATTTTACTGAATGAACACACCCACACTATATACTGGAAGATTCTAATTTCGATTTTAGGTATGCCAGGCTATATTATTTAGATATTCAGAGAAACACATGGTTGAACTAATTGCTAACAGTGATCAGACGCCGCTTTCTGTGACATCTGATCTGGGTCTCCACAGTTTGCCAATTACCCTTTTACGGGTCTCTGGACTATAATGGGTTAAATATAGCGTGTCATAAATGTGAAGTTCTAAATTAGTTGTTTATCCGTGCATTGATCTGATTCGTTGCAGTTCGTCTGTACATTTTTTATTATTATTATTATTCAATATGATCTGATGTTACTCCAGCGCATCGTCTTCTAATATTTAAGTATAGCTTGCAGTATGCAAAATTCTAGATTAGAATGTGCATCAGCGCATTCTGATCTGGGTAATTGCTGCTCGTCCATACATTTGTTGCATTTTAGGGATCTGTTAATCCAGCACGTCGTCTTCTTATATTTAAATATTGCGTGCTAAAGGTTAACAGCTTTGCATAATCATGCCAAATGTTTTCTTGTGGAAATATACACTTTCACGAAAGCCCTCAAGCAAGTTATTAGCCGACTGACCACATAATTGTCACAATGTGCATAGTGCATCGTATTTGAAAAATAATGGTCCAAACAAATAAAAATGAACCTATTTATATTTTATAAATCTGATCAGTCTGTGTATAAGTTGGATACTGTGCGATTCATGTATTACAGTATTTTATACTTATAATACCTAATCAGTGAACTGAGTGGACATCATTATGCACTAGACTGCCTTACGCACCCTGATCTGAGTAACACTTATTCTCAGAGGGAGTGTGTCACTTGAAAAGGATCTAATGAAAGGATAAGTATTGATGATACTTAATTCTAGCAATAAATTTCAGTAATGCAGATCATCTGTTCCAGCACCATTTTTTTCTAAACGACAGTGCACATTTCATATAAAAAGAAAAACAAAAAGAGAATATTATTAGATAAGGCCAGATGACTGGCCGAAACGGTGTAAAGCGTTTCGAAAAACGTTCGTTTCTCTTCAGTGCGCATGACGGCGCTGCCTCTATGTGACTCAGTTGCCTGACAGCGATAAAAATCTGAAAACTGAAACTGCACATGTGCAAATTTAGCGTTTGCGTGAAACGCTTTGCTGTGTAATTTGATTGGCCGAAACAATATGAAACGCTAGAAATGTTGTCGAAATGCAAACGTTATGCAACGATTTCAAAATGCACCCCAAACGCATAAACGGACAAGAAAAACACTATCGCTACTGTAAATGAATGTTGTCTTTCAATAATCCATCAAACAACAATGTTCGCTTCCCTTGTACCATGGTTTCAAAACAAAACCACAGTTCAAAGCGGGTCATTTATTTGAAGTAATAGAGAATAAGAAATCACCTGATCCGCTTGGACTATGTTCTCCTAAGTTTCTTTAAGCTCATTACTTGCATGGTTTTGTGACATCCCTACGGACCGTCAGTGAAACCGTAGGCACACTCTTGTGTAAACTTCGTTTCGTCAAACAGTGAAATATGTCGCACCCAGGTACTTTACTTTACTTTTGGAAACTTTCTTTCTTTTCCTTTCTTTCCTTTTCTTTCTTTCTTCTTGTATGTCTGTCTCCGTGTCTGTCTGTCTTTCTTTCTTTTAGAACACGAAGTCAGCATTGTATACTGATACCGAGAAACATGTTCGTGTCTTTCTAGACCACCAGCATCTTGGGACAAGTTTTAGTTTATACATTTTGTAACGGTGACCTAAACGACACCTAGCATTTTTTGTCATTTGTAATTGCTTCTAGTTTTCCTAATTATATATATATATATAAAAAATGATAATCTGCGGGGCACCAGTTTTTTTTTTTTTATCATTTATGTATGTCTCCGTTTTGTTTTCTGACTTTCGATTTTCTTTCTATTGTTATTTAAGATAGTTTTAGCCCATCACAGAATACGAAGTCTGCAATGCATAACGATATATTTGCCGAACATCAGAAACCGTATCTTCGGAAATGTGCGCCCAGCGAAGATTCAGATCAGCCTGCGCATTCACGCAGTCTGATCAGAATCTTCGTTGGCCGCAATTCGGATAGCAAATGATGCAAAGTTTCTTTCTGCGGACAACGAAGACTGATCAATCTGTGCGGATGCGCAGGCTGATATGAGTGCAGTCTGCGCACATGTCAGGAGATACGCTTTCTCACGTTACGGCTCATATAAGAAATAACATCTTGGACCACTTAAATTTAAAACATCCCATGAAAAAAAATGAAAAAAAAAAAAAAAAAAAAAAATACAATATCTGTTAATTATGTAAGCGGGCAACGAATGCTACGAAGGCCCTGGTTAGAATACGAAGGCACTGGTCAGATTCTACAAAGGCAGAAGTCAGACTCCACGGACATGTAAGCCGGTGTGGGCCTTTATTGCCCGTTTATGGCGTAAAAGTCCGTTTCCTGAATACCTGCTGGAGATACGTTTGCTTCCAAATATCTCCAGCCTCATCCTCTTCGTATTCTCAACACAGTATAAATACCGTATTTACCGTATGTATTCAGACAGACAGGCCTGAGCAAACAGTGTAAACCTAGATGAGACGCCGTAAAACACGTCGTCTCATCAGGGTCTTCACTGTCACTCATCCAGCAGTTTTTAGACACAACATCGGGTAGTAAATTGTTCTTGTTCACATTTTAGAACAAGTATGGTAAGGAGTTGAGGTGTCCGAATACTTATGGTAAATATAGTAAGGGGCTTTTGGTTATGCCAGAGACAAGGATTGGCTGTCATGTGCCTAAAACGTTGCAGGTACGCATGCTTCCTAAATAATCTAGAGTAACCCGGTCTTAATCCATTTATGCCGAGGGACTCTTCTACCTTATCTCTTTGGACCAGTTCATTTCCAATATAAGTGTTAGGGTTTTTATTATTATTATTATTATTATTATTATTATTATTATTATTATTATTACCATATTTAATAGAATTTCATGTATTTAATGCAAACAATGTAAACCCTGATCAGACGCCACATTCGCCTCTGACCTGAGTTTACTTTGTTTGTCAATGTCGCTTTTATGGGACGCTAGGCATAAATGGATTAACTGGGATTTGTACACTTTTCAGCAGCGGCATATATTCAAAATCATTTTGTCTCCCTTCCCTTCCGAAAAAAGGACTTCTGTAAAAGGAAAGAATCTGCTCCCACGGGGGAGGGGCAATTCTTTCCTTTTACACAATCTATGTTTAATGTATAATGAAAACAATGTAGATATTCCTACCGAAAAATGGGTTGAACTATTTGCAAACAGTGGAGACCCAGATCAGACGCCGCAGAGCGCGACGTCTGATCTGGGTCTGCACTGTTTGCCAGTTACCCGTTTAGGGGTATCCAGACCAGTGAGATTGTGTTGTTGTTGTTTTTTTTTGTTTTTTTTTTTGTTTTGTTTTTTAATATATATTTTCAGCAATAATAAGGTTTATCAAGCGATTCAAATGTACTGACTGAAATGCCAAGTCTGCATTTCTCTGAAAAATAATGCAAAACAGAATTTAGAATGTCGTCTGTTACAATTCTGCTTAGCGCTTTAAGAGTTAAGAAAGTGTTATCTACCCACCCTGTTGCAGAGAGATTTTGGCATAAAATTCATGATGAAATCCGAAGAAGTGCCCTTTACAAGAAGCAAGAGGGTGCTTTTTGATAGCTATTCGTTTGGGAAAGTCTCTCTAATAATTATAATTCCTACTATGCAAATTGGAGATTTTTTCTCGATAAGCTACCTTTTCGCATGTCATAAATTAATTTTATGTAAGCCCTTTAGTTGAATCTGTGAATATATTGTTTGAATATCCATAAATCTCCATTGTTCTCTTGCTGGTTCTCGATGTCTATTTAACTGTATAAATCCAGGAACCAACATCTCCACAGACGTGATGGTCGCATTTCTTTGCTATAATATATTAAGTAACATTTAATACCTCCATTGTGGAGCTTGGAGCGCGTAGCACGCTATGGGCAATTTATGGCCTTTACTTGTGTTTTTCCCCAGAAAATGAGATTTGACATTTCATGCTAATTGTTTCCATAGGACACAACTTGCATGAAATGTCATATCCTAATGTTGTATAAAAAGAAAGAAAAAAAAAATATCTAAATGTCGTCCGTTGAACTTTTTACCTAGCATGGTTAGCTTTAATAATATTTGAGACGTAAGAAAAATGGAACAATTAATGAAATGAAAATAGGGCTTCCGTAAAATTCTAGATAAAACTATTTTCACCCAAACAGTATTTTTTTTTTTTTTTTTTTAATCTCGGGTCTGCGCATTTCGCAAAGGCTGAAAGACACGTTCACGCGTCACGCTGCCAGATTGCTTTTATTGTAGTGACAAAGCAAATACATTACTTTAATCCACAATAGCTGACAGTTTTGAACTCGACGGCCTTTTAATGGTGGTTGAACTTACAGTACTAACCATTGCAAGTATTCGTTTTATTTTAACAATGCCAGACAAAAACTTAATTTCGCACACTGCAAGATAATAGGATGTATGTGCTAATGGCAAACTAAACAAATCACTGTCGTTAAAAGACATTACGAAAACACACCTATTCAAATATATACAAAATTTCACGTCCAAAAACTGAAAATTTGCAGATAAAAAACTCTGTTATTTTTCCTATTTCTGCTCAAAACATAGATTGTGGGTACTCGTTAGAACCGCCTCGCCTAGGCGGTTCTAACGACCTACTCGCCGAGGCGGTTCTAACCAGTACCCACAATCTATGTTTTTGAGCAAAAATAAGAAAAATAATGTATACCCCTGTAAACCCCAGTTTTACTATATAAAAGTGGGGTTGAAGGGGGTCATAATTATATAGGCATGTTTTCGTAATGCTACCAGGTAGGTTTTAGTGTCAGGCTCTTCAAATGCACTGATCTTGTAGGAGGTCGCAGTAGGGCACCCAGGGTTTTCAGTGATTCCCGTTTTGGCAGTTTGTACCCCCAAAACCTTGTTCGGGACTCTTCAAAGATAGGGAAAAGGGTCCTGAGTGATGCATACATTATCTAATCAAACATTAACTTTTATTTATCTATGACTTTGTTTTTTTAATCTATTTGCTATCTAAAGGCTAGAAATTATCAATATTTGGGCAATAGTTAAGGCATAAAACAGAAAGCATATTGTGGCAGACAACATTCTAGAATTGATTTTATTTTTCAGAGAAAAAAAAGACGACATATAATGTGAATTGTCTGCAAAGAATGTCAAGCCTTATTTTCTCTGAAAAAAAAAAAAACACTTCGAAGTGTTATCTGCTACAGTTGCGACTATAGTGCTTAAAGGGCCCCCTGTAAAACAATAAACCCCTAAATCTTATTAAAGGACCCCTTAACTCCATATAAGGGAGTCCCTGGGACCCTCACTATAAATCTTCAGGGAAAACCCTAGCACCGTACCCCGGATGCTTTTCTAAAGTCATATTCAAAGCAATCACCCAAAATACTAATATCTACCGCAGAATTGCACTTTGAGCAATTCTGGCATCAGCGTAGGGGAAAAAATATAGCAGACAGCAAGCAAAGCTCACATACCCCGGCCATAGCTATCAGAGGTATATTGAACCAATTTTGTAGATAACTATCATATCTCATATTTCTGCTCAAAACATATATTGTGGGTACTCGTTAGAACCGCCTCGGGGAGGCGGTTCTAACGAGTACCCACAATCTATGTTTTTGAGCAGAAATAAGAAAAATAATGTATACCCCTGTAAAAATTTCTGATGGATTTTCATGAGAAAAACGAAAAATAGACAAATAAAGGGAATGATAAGCAGGAGGATAATCATTCTGTCTTATATAATACAACAAATCAAACACAATGTTAGTACAAAGTTTCAAAATTCTAAGTGCAGTAGTTCCTGAGAAATCTTGGACACAAATTTTCCTGTCTTAGGTTTGAGTGACAGATGGAAAAATGAATAAACAGAAATAGAAGGCAAAATAAATCACAGTATCTTGCTTTTCTTTTACACAATAGACTTCAGTCCTCTGTAGGTGTATGAGCCGAGAAATACGTGACAAAAAAAAATTATTGTAGAGAAAGAAAAAAGGACAAATATAGGGAATGATAAACATGAGGGTGCTGATTCTCTCTTACAAATACAAATAGTCATACCCAATGTTTGTACCAAATTTCAAAATTCTAAGTGCAGTAGTTCATGTCAAATCTTTGACACAAATTTCTCATAACATTGGACTGAGAGATGAAAAAAAAAAAAAAAAAAGAAAACAAAATAAATTTCAGTACCTTGGTTTTCTTTTAAACGATATACTTCAATCCCTGTAGGTGTATACAAGATTCTGGCTCTTATAGGAGCTGAAAAATCTGTGACGAAAAATTTTATTGGAGAAAAAGAAAATAAATGGACAAGTAAAGGGAATGATACGCATGAGCATGCTGATTCTCTCTTACACATTACAATAAGTCATCCCAAATGTTTGTACTAAATTTAAAAATCCTAGTTGCAGCAGTTCCTGAGAAATCTTTGACGGAAAAAAGTTTACAATCAGACACACACACAAACATTGTTACGGAAAAGAAAAAGAAAACTATATACCCTCTATACTTCGTATGCCGGGAGTATAAAATCAAAGGGCTGAATAGCCCTGAAATGACAGATTCTATGAGAAACTAATACATTCCAGAAAATCATTTTGCCCTTCATTTAAGCTTGTGAAGCTTCTCCGTCGAAAAAAAGAGAGAAAAAAAAAGAGCTTCAGCAAACAACAAAGGCGCTGATCAGTCTGCGCGGACGCGCAGACTGATCTGCGCCTTTGTTGTTCGCATATGTATTAAAGCGAGTTTTCTCAGCGGCTCATATGGAGACTTGAACCATAGATCAAGCACAAATCGCACTACTTTTTGGTTGGTATCTATTCAATGGCGTACTAATATACACACATGGTCTACTTTTTTGCGCGGATTAATACAAAATTCAATAGAAGTCAAAGCCACTGTCTCTAAAACCGCGCGTCGCAACGAAGAATGACAGATAGAATCTGTCATTAAAAAAGGATTTTTGAAACATACAAAAACTTCGAAATATTTATACTATGATACTAACCCGGTACTCTGTAAATTTTAGCAGTCCGTGACCGGCACCACCCAAAAGTTATTGTTTACAAGTAAACAGAAACACAGTTTTCATTTATGACCATTACTAAAGTGTTTGATTGTACTTTTAATGACTTATCTCAAGATTGTTGATGGTAACTACAATAACACCGTAAATTGTCTACCCAGCATTTCCAAACAATTGAATGATGCATGTATTATTTGATTTACTACGAAAACACGCCTATTCAAATATATAGAATATATTGTGGATACTCGCTTTGGCGAGGCGGTTCTAACGAGTACCCACAATCTATGTTTTTGAGCAGAAATATAAAAAATAATGTCTACCACTGTAAACCCCAGTTTTACTATATAAAAGTGGGGTTTTAGGGGGTCAACATTATATAGGCATTTTTCGTGATGACGGTCTGATGTAGATTTCAGCAGAATGCTAACTGGGTATCAACGGATGGCAAAGAGTGTGTAACAGTGTTCTTAATCTGGATCTAGTGCGTTTCTCATAAGCTTGAACATTCCTTCTGCTTGACCTAGCCCAATACTTATATTGTGACTGATGAAATTTACTTTTGTGCCTTTTGCAAACTATCATATTTACCTTAAATATTTGGACAGACAGGGTAATCCCATTGTATACATCATCGATTTGTTGCAAAAATGACGGTATGTTCCGCGACATGCGAAAATGTGTCATTGTGCTTGCCTCACACAATTACTGAGATACTAATGTGGAATACTATTGTTATTAGTTTTGCCCCATAAGATACCATTTGGGAACTTATTAGAATTTCCGCAGCAAATATTACGAATACACGCCTATATAGCCTTGCTCAAGGCTTAGAAATATACATATATATTTTTTGGCTTATTGAGCTCTGTGGTTAGTCTATAGATAATTGAGCTGTTAATGTGGAATACTTTTGCTATTAGTTTTGCCCCATAAGATACCATTTGGGAACTTATTAGAATTTCCGCAGCAAATATTACGAATACACGCCTATATAGCCTTGCCCAAGGCTTAGAAATATACATATATATTTTTTGGCTTATTGAGCTCTGTGGTTAGTCTATAGATAATTGAGCTGTTAATGTGGAATACTTTTGCTATTAGTTTTGCCCCATAAGATACCATTTGGGAGTTTATTAGAATTTCCGCAGCAAATATTACGAATACACGCCTATATAGCCTTGCCCAAGGCTTAGAAATATACATATATATTTTTTTTGGCTTATTGAGCTCTGTGGTTAGTCTATAGATAATTGAGCTGTTAATGTGGAATACTTTTGCTATTTGTTTTGCCCCATAATATACCATTTGGGAACTTATTAGAATTGCCGCAGCAAACATTACGAAAACACGCCTATATAGCCTTGCCGAAGGCTTAGAAATATACATATACGAGATTTTGGCTTATTGAGCTCTGTGGCTGGTCTATAGATAATATGGTCTGGATTTCTAACATAATATATTTCAGAGACAACCACAGAAGAAAAGTTCACACATAGACTAGTTAAATATTGAATCAAAAAGTAGAATATAAATGAAAAAAAAAATAATAATGATAATAAGTAAACAAAAAGTGACAAACATACTTATATGTTTATTGGCCTAGTAGCTAGGCTAACGCCTATATAATACTGACCCCTTAAATCCCTCTTTCATACAGTAAAACTGGGAATTACAGGGGTATACATTATTTTTTTTATTTTGCTAAAACATAGACTGTATGTACTCATGAACCGCCTCATCGAGGCGGTTCTAAAGAATACCTACATTCTATGTTTTTAGCAGAAATATGAAAAATATCAGATGTTTTTAATCTGAAAATTTTCCTTTTTTGGTTGTAAAATTTTCAATATATTTGAATAGGCGTGTTTTCGTAATGGAAATTCCAATGAGTAAGCAAGAATTGTCTATTTCCCTATACGTGGAGCTATTTATAGTAGATATTAGTCAAAGGAAAACCACTATTTTTCAAGAGGATTTTGAAGTATTAAAATAAACAAACGTCATCTGATATTTCAGGTGTGAACGATTTCTTTGTATTTGTAAGATGATCCTTCGATTTCGTTAATCAAAAAATGAAGGCCGTACATGTATCAATTTGTACATGCTAATTCCATCCCAGATTGTGCATGTAATCTGCACACTTGCTGATACAAAATACATAAAGATGAATGGGTTTACTAGGAAAAACACTGTAATCACTTGCGAAAAAGGAAATAACCTCTGCTGATAGAAAATTGTCCCCCAAGTTTTTTTTAAATCTTTCAAAATTGCTCTCCCCCTCCCCCTCCCCTCCCGCCCGATGAGAAGGCAGATTTATTTCCTTTTAAGATGTACCCGTAATCAGTTGCCCTTAAGTCTCCTATTTGCTTGAATCTGTGAATACATGTATTAAATATGATACGAGCAATTAACCTCTAACACTAAAAGATCGTTTTTCTTAACTTTATTTGTAGTCGGAAACATTTCACCACACATGTAGTATTTCTCCGGGAAATGGGTACACTTTTAGAGGGGAGGTAACTCTGCCAAAATGTTTTACATTGCTTCGGAAAGGGGGGGGGGGGGGGGGGGGGGGTGAAAGGGGGTACTACTCCAAAAGGAAAGAATTTTCTTCCTATGGGAAAGTAGTAATGTATTGCCCTTTAGAGCAGATTCCTTTTTAAAAAAAAAGGAATGGTGTGCAGCAACGGATACCAGAGGACACAAAAAATATCTCTCCCTGGTAACACTGGTGCAAACTCTAATTAGAGTATCCATTTCCATTATGAAATCACGCTTATTCAAATATGTAGAAAATTTCAAAAACTGAAAATATTCAGATAAAAAACTATATTTTTCATATTTCTCCTCAAAACATAGATTGTGGGTACTCGTTAGAACCGCCTCGGTGATACGGTTCTAATGAGAACCACAATCTATGTTTTTGAGCAAAAAAATGAAAAATAATGTATGCCTCTGTAAACCCCAGTTTTACTATATAAAAGTGGGGTTTAAAGGGGTCAAAATTATATAGGCATGTTTTCGTGATGTTCTAAATAGTCTGCGATGCGAAGTTTGTTGACCTTTTTTTTTTTTTTTTTTTTAAAAAAAAGAGTCCCCTTTTTAGGTAGATGCATATTTAACCACACCAGTAATTTTGAAAAAAAAAAAAAAATAAAAAAATAAAAAATAAGCGCACAGAGCGGTACAGGTAATAATGCAATAAGGTCAAATACGGTATGCAAGGACATTGTATTTAATACTTTTAGAAACATATGGTTTGGATATTTCTTAGTATCGCCTCAATGAGGGAACGAGGAATGGCCAAAAATAGGAAACGAGGGATGGCCGCCGAAAGGTTAGTGCTCTTAACTCGCAAATACAAAGTCATGGTTTCGAACCCCTTTCGGATCGATAGCACCTTCATACCATTAGTATATCCCATACTTGACGTGCCCTGAGCTGAGTATAAGTGCAGGTATGCGCTTGGTGAGAGAAAGAAGCATGAACGTACATGTGGGATCCATGAAAGCAAGCATGTACAAATGCATGCACATAATACAGTCAACGCCGTCTGCATGTGCATCGTGTTTCTGGTTACGCTAAAATCTGCTCAACAACAGCAACGATAATGATATTGAAATACAGTCTATCCACTTTATACTGACACTCAATACAACGAAAGGCGATTCTAACAAATATCCAAAAAAAAAAAGTTCTGTGAGGCAGTGAGATTAAAAAAAAAGTCCTTTCTTGGATATCATTCCGCTGCATTTAAAGATTCTTTATGACAGCAAATTTATTTTAACTGCAATATCTTTGGAAAAAAATGCTTTAGCAGTAACAAGAGTTCACTGTATGAATGTGGAATAACGTAGTCAGTCAGTAACATTCTGATGATTTTTTTATCAAAAGTACCTCTGGTAACGCAAGCCCACTCGCTCATCGATCGATCGACCCATCCATTGATCGATCGATCCATCCATTGATCCATCCATCAGTCCGTCTGTCCGTTCTAACAAATGAACAGTTATGTGACTACCGTATAAAGCATATTAATATGTGGTTTGAAAATAGCCACATAAAATCACTTTTTAGCCACATAAGACACACGAATAGGTATTTATGTGGCTGCAGATTATAGACAGTTTCAATGTATTTGAATGGGATTTATTCCGTTAGACATTAAAATTTGATCCGTCCGTACGTCCGTCTCCCTCCATCCATGCATCGATACATACATATGTTTTACTCATTGTGATTCTTGTTAGGAATCAACTGATATTCTTTTCCTTTCGTTTTCAGGCGAGTACAACCCGGATGAAGAACCTGCCCGTAAGTATGCTTTCTGCTCTGAAGGAGAGAATCTGCAACTTGTTGGGGGGATAATTTAACTCGCAGCGTGAAAAAAGTGAACGTTTGACATCCGGTCTCCCAGAATCTACGATCTTCACTTTCCACAGAGCTCAGCAGACTGATCGGACTGCGCAAATGAACACTAATGTATATACTTGGTGGGCGCAGGGATCGGCAAAGCTACGTTTCTTGCATTGCCGCTGATTTGTCAGTGATGTTCGGGGTTTATCGGCTTTGAATGTGGATTGGAAAGCACCACGAAAACATACCTATATAATTTTGACCCTCTTAAACCCCACTTTTATATAGTAAAACTGGGGTTTACAGGGGTATACATTATTTTTTCTTATTTCCGCACAAAAACATAATTAGTAGGTACCCGTTAGAACCGCCTCGGCGAGGCGGTTCTAACGGGTACCCACAATCTATAGTTTGAGCAGAAATATGAAAAATATCAGAATTTTTATCTGAAAACTTTCAGTGTTTGGTTGTGAAATTTTCAATATATTTTAATAGGCGTGTTTTGGTAATGGGGTTGAAAACTGTCAGGCTGAGTTTTCAGACTGCAGATGTGTGTTATGTCTCTTCTGGGCTCAGTGAAACTTAATTGCCCAGCAGGCACATGACGTTTATACAATGTCGTATCAACGTCGATGCAACATCTGTTGATGCGCCATTGTCACAAAGTTTGGGGTCTGCTGGGTGTTTACGAAGTTTCTACGAATGCTATTTATTTCACGATAAGCTAATATGACGATTAGTTCACCCGAGGGTAACACTACTTTATCCGGACGTCACGGCCGTCATGGCGAGGTAATGTAACTAATATTACTTAAGTTGACGTCATCAGTGTGTGCATTGCAGAATATTGCCCTGCGCGTGACATGCTGTTTACCAGTGAGAATTCTGCCACAGCGAATAAATATTAATGCGGAAAAATAACAGAAATATAGTATTCATAACTTTGGGAGTCTTCTCATTGGCTGACAGCATTTAACGTGAAGGGTAATATATCGTCATATTGCCCTAAAACAAGGGCAATAATTGTATAATATTTTTACATTGCAAACAATCTTCTGTTTCCCCGTTAGATGATAGTGCAACTGATGCACTTTCTTTGGCGGCAATACTGTCAAAATTGTTTATGCCTCCTGTAGTTTTTGCCGGGTCTTCCACGGAGTCAAGCATCGCGGTCATCCATTCAAGTACTAACTGCATTGCTAAACTTCGTTAAAAAAGTCACTTTACCAATGTCGCCATAAATGCCAGCTTCCAGAGCAAGGCTGTAGATTTGTGTTGAAGCTTTACGGCTAAGTCAACCCTATGGGTTCATGTCGAGACTTTTACTGGGCAGGCTTAGTTCTGAGAATCAGCGGAAGGGATAGAATGACCGTAGAAAGCATTTCATAATCAATCTCCACGAAAGAATGTTGCCGACCCGGCGGGGGTCGAACCTGCAACCTCCTGATCTTCAGTCGGACGCGCATCCAACTGAGCCACCGAGGCCGGCACAAGGCTGTGGAAGTAATCTATATATCTGTTCCGTTACACTTCTTCCTGAAAGTAGTCTACTTTAATAGGAAACAAATGATGTCAGTTCTTTCCTTTCTTTCCTTTAAAGGCTCCATATTCCTAAAAATATAGACATTTGTTTATCCAAGAAAGGTTTAATAAATTGTTATATGGTGTTAATACGATCATAAAATGTGGCATCTGACAGCCTGTAAAATTTCAGTTAGTCTCTTATTCTTGAACTGGACCAAAAATGAAATGATTTTAGCGTATCTCTAAATAAATGTTACCAACATTAATTCAGAGACTAATGTCATTTTTGATCCAATTCAAAAACGAGGGACTAACTGAAATTTTACAGGCTGTCAGGTGCAACATTTTATGATTTTTGAGGACTATGGAACTTTTAAGAGAACAGTACTTCTCAGAAGGGTCTTGGTATTGTTACGAGCCAGGCGTAACGAGAAAGAAATGAAAGTGAAACCAGCAATAAACTTTAAATCATTAACAATATTTATTCCACAAAAAAAATAAGACAAAAACAAAAGAATGTAAGTAGACAGTACCTTTCAAGTTTATGTCACAAAGTCCCTCTGAAATAATCCACGAGAATTTATAAAACAAATCCTTTGAATATCAGTTTCTGATCCCACAATTTAAAGTTCCTGAATTCAGAATTTAAGTCCAGAATGAATAAAATACTAAAGTAATCCAGTATAGAATAATTTCCAGTGAAAGTATACAAAGATGCCCAGATGAAAATCTGTACTCCTTATATAATATCAAAGAAGGTTCTAGAAAAAGAATTTACTACAAGCATCTCTTATTTTCCAGTTCCAATCAAGAAACTTCTAAATCTTCCATGACATTCCAAAAAGAACTCAGTCCAGAATCAAGGACGTAAACATCATGTTATTGTAAACATGTTGTTCTAGAAAGTTATTTTTGGAAACATAGTAAATAAAGCTATTTATGGAAACATAGTAAACATGTTGTTTAAAACAATTGAACACCCTGTTATATAACACTTCCCCTCTTCAGGGAAAAGAAAGATTAATGTAATAAAGCTTTCTTTTGCCATAAAATTATCATAAAATAAAATACTGATAAAGGCAATTATTATCTTATATACAGCAAGTTACAGGAAACCACAGATCAAGACATCATGCTCTGGACAAGGCATCAGGAATAATATTATCTTTTCCCCTGATATGCCTGATGTCAAGATTGTATTCCTGTAACAACAGACTCCATCTGAGCAACCTCTGATTCTTGTTTTTCATCTTATGGATGAAAGTCAGTGGATTGTGATCGCTGAAAACAACAATAGGCGAGGATGAAGAAGTTAGATAAACTTCAAAATGTTGAAGTGCAAGAATGAGAGACAAACATTCTTTCTCTACTGTAGAATAATTCTTTTGATGTTTGTTAAACTTTTTGGAAAAGTAACAAACTGGATGATCCACACCATTGTCATCCTCTTGCAGCAATACACCACCTGCACCAACATCACTCGCATCCACTGCTAGCTTGAATTCTTTATTAAAATTTGGTGCCAAGAGAACCGGCTCACTTCTCAGTATGGCTTTCAGTTTATCAAAGGCATTCTGACAATCACTGGTCCACTTAAACCTCATTCTTTTACTAAGTAAATTAGTCAGTGGCTCAGCAATGACAGAAAAATTATTACAGAATTTTCTGTAATAACCGGCCATACCAAGAAACCTCATCAGTTGTCTTTTGCACGTGGGCACCGGAAAATTTGAAATAGCTTCAACTTTAGCCTCTATAGGTTTAACCTGACCATGACCCACAACATGTCCTAGAAATGTTAAAGTTGCATGACAGAATTCACTTTTAGCAAGGTTTATTGTCAATTTTGCTTCACTTAGTTTATCAAAGAATGCTTTGATAGTTCCAAGATGGTGATTCCATTCATCACTGTATATGATGGCATCATCGATGTAAGCATCGCAATGCTCGATTCCAGCTATTATGGTGTTGATTAAGCGTTGAAATGTTGCTGGAGAGTTTTTCATTCCGAAAGGCATTACTTTATAGTGATATAATCCATCAGGAGTAACAAATGCTGAGACCTCTTTGGCTCTTTCTGTGAGAGGAATTTGCCAAAATCCTTTCAGAAGATCAAATTTAGTTATATATTTTGAATTTCCAACTTTGTCAATACAGTCATCCATTCTTGGTATGGGAAAAGTGTCTGTTTTACTCAAATTATTGACCTTCCTGTAATCGGTGCACATCCGATATGTTCCATCAGGTTTTGGCACAAGAATGCAAGGTGAACTCCATTCACTTTGACTTGGTTCAATAAAATCATTGTCCAGCAAATACTGAATTTCCTCCTTAAGATATTTTTGTTTTGTTGGGTTCATTCTATATGGATGTTGTTTGACAGGTTGTGAGTCCTCAACATTCACATCATGATAAATTTTGTCAGTCCTTGTAGGAATGTCCGGAAATAAGTGTTCATATTGATAAATTAACTGTTTCAGTTCTTTTCTTTGGACTGGATCTAGGTGTGAAAGTTTCTGGTCGAGATCCTTTAGAATGTCAGAATTCTGGAGTTTTGATGAAGCAGGATCAGATTTGATGAAGTTCATGTCTTCAGAGTTCATTTCACTTTGTTCCTGAGGGACTGAACTAACAACACTAATTGGTGTAACAGAAAAGCTATCCCTATCTATGTATTGTTTAAGCATGTTAACATGACATAATTGTTTTTGTTTGCGTCTCCCAGGAGTGTTAACAATGTAATTTACATCACTTATCTGTTTATCTACAGTGTAAGGGCCGTAATACCTGGCTTGCAATGGTTTGCCAGGAATAGGCAAAAGAGCAAGTACCCTGTCTCCAGGCATGAATTTTCTTTCTTTTGCATTTTCATCATACCAACGTTTCATTTTCCTTTGTGCTGACTTAAGATTGGTCCGAGCAGCCTCACAAGCTCTAGACAGTCTGTCTTTAAAATCTGATACATACTGAAGTAAGTTCAGAGAACTGTCATCATTTGAGAGAAATTTCTCTTTCAAAAGTTTCAAAGGTCCACGCACAGTGTGGCCAAATACCAGCTCAAATGGGCTGAAACCAAGAGATTCCTGAACAGATTCTCTAACGGCAAACAACAACAAATGAATGCCTTCATCCCAATCTTTTTCAGTGTCAAAGCAGTATGATCTGATCATATTTTTCAGTGTCTGATGAAATCTTTCCAGGGCACCTTGACTTTCAGGATGGTAAGGCGATGACTTATATTGAGTAATGCCCAACTCATGCATGACCTGCTGAAAAATTCCTGACATGAAATTTGAGCCCTGATCCGACTGAACAGACTTTGGGAGACCTACAAATGTAAAAAACTTTACCAAAGCCTTAACAATGTTCTTTGTTTTAATATTCCGAAGTGGAATGGCTTCTGGGAAACGTGTAGAAGCACACATTATAGTGAGAAGATATTCATTACCTGACTTTGTTTTGGGCAAGGGACCAACACAGTCAATAATTATTCTGCTAAAAGGTTCATCAAAAGCAGGTATGGGCTGTAAATGAGCTTTTGGTATTGTCTGGTTGGGTTTTCCTACCATCTGACAAGTATGGCAAGATTTACAAAATCGAGAAACGTCAGATTTTAACCCTGGCCAGTAAAAATGGTTAAGAATTTTGTGATAGGTCTTGTTTACACCTAAATGACCTGACATGGGAGTCTCATGGGCCAAGTTCAAAATTTCAGGGCGATAAACCCTTGGAACCACTATTTGGTGGTTAACAGTCCACTCGTCTTCTGCTGAGACATTAGGAGGACGCCATTTTCTCATTAAAATGCCATTTTTGACATAAAAACAGACTGGGACTTGATCTATTTCTTTCTCATCTAAAGCCCTTTCAAGTAAAGGCAAAATTTCAGGATCATTATGCTGTTCCTTACAAAGTTGTGACCTTGACACCAAGTCATGACCTTGACCTTGGTTATTTAATATTGAAGAGTAATGACTGGACTCTGACTTGTCACTTAAGTCTGTCTGCTTGCCAGACAGGCTGGGTGAAAGAGAATTTGTAATCTCATGTTTAAAAGACTGACCCAAAAAGGTATCAGTTAAATCAATGTCCCCATCATTCTGTTTTGCTTTCTTTGCCATGGCCCTTGTAACGGCACAAGATGGGTAAAGATCAGGGATTTCCTGTTCAATGGGATCAGGTAGCTGATCAATACAAGGTATAGTAGTCAAAAGTGGGTTTACCACAACCTTATCTCCTGCTAAGTCATTGCCTAACAGTAAGTAAACACCTTTAAAAGGTAAAGAAGGTCGAATACCAACAGCCACTAAGCCAGTCACCAAGTCTGAGGATAAATAAATGTTATGAAGAGGAACATTAACAAATCCACACTCTACACCCTGAATAAGGACACTTGTCCCAGAAGAAGTCTTCTCAGAAAAGGGCAGAGTATCTGCTAAAATAAGGGATTGAGAAGCTCCAGTATCTCGTAAGATTTTAATTGGGGTAGACTGGGCATAGTCACTATTTAGTGACACAAAACCATCTGATAAGAATGGTTCATAAATCTCCATAACAGAATCAGTCTCAGGCCTTTCGGTCTGGATAGGATCTTCCTCCTTAACACATGACTGTGGTTTTGACCGTAAAGAGGTAAGGCCAGTAGGTTTAAGCCCCTCTTGTTTTTCTTTCTTTCTTTTCAAATGTAAACATTCAGATATAATATGACCTGTCCTTTTGCAATAATTGCAAATTGGTTGAGATAAGGGATTTTGATCCTTGTTTTCACCAGAAGATTTGGGTTTAGGAGTAAATGTTTGGCTATAATTGCCAGATGGATTACTGGGACTATGTTTGGATCCTGACTGTGGGAAAAATGGTCTTCTAGAGGGATTTGACTTATTTATAAAGGAAACTTTATGTGTTAAAGCATAATCATCTGCAAGTCGAGCTGCAGCTTCCAAAGTTTCAACCTGTTTCTCATCTAAAAAGGACTTAATGTCTGAATTTATGCACCTTTTGAACTCCTCTACAAGCATGAGCTGCCTAAGTTTTTCATGATCGGAGCCAATTTTCTTTGAAGAGCACCACCTATCAAATAACTGTTCTTTAGTTCTAGCAAATTCTACATGGGTCTGCTCATTTTCTTTCTTACAGTTCCTAAATTTTTGCCTGTAAGCCTCAGGGACCAACTCATAAGCCTTAAGAATTAATTCCTTTACAGTATCATAACTGGAGCTCTGCTGGACAGTCAGCTGAGTATAAATTTCTCGAGCCTTCCCGATTATAACACTTTGCAAAAGCAAGGTCCAATGCTCTTTTGGCCATTTTAAATTTTCTGCTACTTTTTCAAAATGAAGAAAATATTTGTCAACCTCTTTTTCCTGAAATGGAGGAACTAATCTAATGTGTTTCGTCACATCAAAATGAGCACCAGAGTCTAAAGATTGCCGTTTTACCGTCATGTTTTGCAATTCTAGTTCTTTCATTCTTAATTCTGTATCAAATTTTAATTTTTCCCTTTCTATCTGCATTTGTCTTTCTTGTTCTTTTACTCTTTCCTCCATTTCCATTTTAAGTTTTTCTTGCTCTAATCTTAATTTTTCGAACTCAATTTGCCTCTGAATTTCAAGCTCTCGCATTTGCAATCCTGTCTGAGTTACCAGAACAAGAGACAAAGCAGAAGAATCAAGAATTTCCTTATCAACCAAAAATTGGACCAAAATATTTTTTATTTCCTGTTTTAACATGAACTTGTTGACGGTAGTCAGTTCATAGTGAGCAGCAATATCCAACAAATCTGACTTTTTGGCCACATTTAACAGCTCCTGCGAAGGCGCAGCTATGAAAGCTTGAAGGTCAAATAACATGATTGCTTTTTGCTGGTTTTATCAAGTAGATTTATCAGAGTTTATTTATTGATATTTTTCAAAAGTCAATACTTGCTTTTTTATTATTTACTTACATTTTTTGAAAGTCAATACTTGTTTTTTATAAAATAAAGATTTTTATAATTACTGAAATTTTTTTAAAAGTCAGTACTTGTTTTATAGCAAACAAATATTTCTTTTTTTTTTTTTTTTTTTTTTCTTTAAAAATCAATATTTGTTTTCTTTAAAAAGCTCAAACTTGTTTTAGCTCAAGCAAATGTTCGATCGCGGACGAGCCCCCAATTTCTGTTACGAGCCAGGCGTAACGAGAAAGAAATGAAAGTGAAACCAGCAATAAACTTTAAATCATTAACAATATTTATTCCACAAAAAAAATAAGACAAAAAACAAAAGAATGTAAGTAGACAGTACCTTTCAAGTTTATGTCACAAAGTCCCTCTGAAATAATCCACGAGAATTTATAAAACAAATCCTTTGAATATCAGTTTCTGATCCCACAATTTAAAGTTCCTGAATTCAGAATTTAAGTCCAGAATGAATAAAATACTAAAGTAATCCAGTATAGAATAATTTCCAGTGAAAGTATACAAAGATGCCCAGATGAAAATCTGTACTCCTTATATAATATCAAAGAAGGTTCTAGAAAAAGAATTTACTACAAGCATCTCTTATTTTCCAGTTCCAATCAAGAAACTTCTAAATCTTCCATGACATTCCAAAAAGAACTCAGTCCAGAATCAAGGACGTAAACATCATGTTATTGTAAACATGTTGTTCTAGAAAGTTATTTTTGGAAACATAGTAAATAAAGCTATTTATGGAAACATAGTAAACATGTTGTTTAAAACAATTGAACACCCTGTTATATAACAGTATGCAGGAAGTCAAACAGGAATAGAGTTAGCCCTTGTCCTGCTGAATAAATTAAGATGCCGCGCCCACTTCTAATTTTCAGATTACTTTATTCTGGATTTCGCAACAGATTCACATACAGATTAGTTGGCTTCTTCAGAAGCCAACTGATCTGGATCTACACTGTTTGCAAAGGTAGGGTATATCCGGGTTCGGCAGGACAAGGGTTAAAGTAGAATAACACTTTTACACACGCACAAAAAAAAAAAAAAAAAAAAAAAAAAAAAACTAACTGAAATGTTTTTTTTTTTGCTGCCAATAAGCGAGTTGCTCAGCCCTGTCTGTCCAAAAACTTCCTAGCGGGCATAAAACGTTGAGACAACGTCACATCAACGTGACGTTGCATCGACGTTTATGCGACGTTGTAGTCTATTAATGTCATGTGTCCGTCGGTTTATGGTAACTACGATATTCCATGTTCATGTTTCAGAATGGACAGCAGGTTCGGGAGATGCAGTGGAAACGAAGGGAGACAAGCCACCAAAAGGAGGAAAGGGCAGAAAAGGACCAAAAGATAAGAAACATAGAGAAAATCCAGACTTTGAAGATGTTGCTGGGTATGAAGGGTCGGGCTTTGGCGCGGAGAGTAAGTTTCAGAAATAGTTTTGTTTACATTGATTACAAGTGTACGCCACTTGAAAGGAAGGTTTAGGGTTATAGACGGATAGGGAGCTTCAGATTAGCTTGTGTCTCCGCGCAGGTTGATCTGGGCCTTCGTTGTCCATTCGTGTATTTACCGTTAGCTGCAGCATATGACGCCTACATGTAACAGCGAATGCAGTGGAGAACCGCAATATCTGGACCTTTATTTCAAAATCATTACCAAAACACGCCTATTCAAAAATGTAGAAAATTTCACCTCCAAAAACTGAATAAAAAACTCTGATATTTCCATATTTCTGCTCAAAACATAGATTGTGGGTACTCGTCAGAACAAGGCGGTTCTAACGAGTACTCATTATCTATCCATTTGAGCAGAAATTAGAAAAATAATGTATACCCCTGTAAACCCTAAAAGTGGGGGTTAAGGGAGTAAAAATATATATAGGCATGTTTTCGTGATGACAGTAATACCCTAAATATTGGATAAATTCCCTACCATATTTGTCCTTTAAGTTCAACAAGCTCATTGTTTTTAAACGTTGATAAACTGCTAGATGAGTCATGAACAATGTAGCCACTGATCAGACGCCGTGTTCTGCATTCAGTCATCCAACAGTTTTAGGACAGATTAACAGGTAGAATAAAATGAACTTGTTTAATCTAAGGATAAGTATGGTATATTGAAATGAAGGTAAAAATTATATTAAAGTGTCCCACTGTCCCAGGATTTATGTTGCATGTAAAACATTTGTTAATGTACAATCTGATCAGAAACTAAGATGTTCGCTAACCTTTATGAACGTACCATTAGATCGGCCAATTCCAGAAGAATAAAGTTTCTTGTCAGCTATATATTTCGGTTGACCAGAACTTGAGACTCTAGTGTTAGTGACTTGACTGATTACAATACAAAAACAAGAGTTGTCAGAAGACAACACAGCTCGCCGGAAAGGGCTGATCGGATAAGAAAACAATCTTTAAATATTAAAGATTAAATGCAGAACTTAAACATAGCTGTAAATGACACAGTATGACCTGACTTTGATATAGGAAAAATGTCAAACTGGGGATGGGGTATATGCCATTGAATCATCTTCCCTTAGGTTGGTGTGGAGAAAATATGAAAGCTATATCTTACATGCTGAATCACTTAGGTTGGTGTGGACGAAATATGAAAGCTTACATACTGCAGCAGTCATGTACACTTTTCAAAATTTAAACACAGCTGTAAATGACAAATTATGACCTCACCTTGACCCTGGCAGAAGGTCATACTTAGGAAGGCTCTGTGCTATTGAAAGGTCTAACCCTAAGGCTGGTGTAGGCCAAATATTAAAGCTCTATCTTGAATACTTCAGCAGTTATGTACACTTTTCAAAACTTAAACACAAAACTTAAACATGGGTGTAAATGACAAAGTAAGAACTGATTTTGACCTTCATAAAGGGCCTAGCTTTGGAATGGTAGTTATGCTATTGAAAGATCTTACCCTAAGGCAGGTGTAGGCCAAATATGAAAGCAGTACCGTAAACAGTTAAAAACTATGCACGCCTTAAGTAAGAACTGATTTTTACCTTCATAAAGTGTCTAGCTAGGGGATGGTAGTTGCGGATTGAAAGGTCTTACCCTAAGGTAGGTGTAGGCCAAATATGAAAGCAGTACCGTAAACAGTTAAAAAACTATGCACACCTTTACAAAACAGACGCCGACATAAGCTCTCCTGGGACATAGTCCCGGCGAGCTAATAATTACTACTTTATTTTTACTCTGTTTTTTTTTTTTTTTTTTTTTTTTTATTTTTACAGAGGAGTTCAAACCTCCAGCACCACCTACCCAACAAGGAGAACCACCACCGATGACTTTTACAGAGTGAGTTTGCAAACGTCCTTTGAATATTAAATCCTAACACAGCTTATTGTTTTTCCTGGGTTTTTGGATGGGTGCCACAGCCATAATTTCGCGAGTTCCAACGAGCTTCATTGTCTACGCACGATCTTAGAATTCACCATTGCTCTGAAAGTACCTTATGAAAGGTCATAGACTGGTCCAATACTATTTTCCACGGACTGTCCAACGTTTTATAACCATGTATTAGCTTTTACAAAAAGCGTTGATGACGCTTATCGTACATCTTTTTGTGAAAGCTGATACTTGTATTATTGATGTTCCTATACATGGCGGTGTCATAATCGGCAGCCATTTTACAGGAAGCAGCTAAGCTCGCGTGACTTCCAAGCATCGAGGCCACGTGACTGGTCCTATGCTACACATTATTAGCATTTCCAGCAGGAAATCAGGGCCTGTATTTATTCGACGCCTCCCCTTTGCCGACGTTTCAAGCAGACACGTGCAACCATTCAGCGAAAACTCCATAACGTAGCGTGTTTAGCCAAAAAAAAAAAAAAAAAAAAAAATGAAAAATAAAATATAAAATAAAATAAATAAATAAAAAAATAAAAAAATGCACAATTATGTTAATTGTATGCGCTTTTATCACTTTGCTTAAGTTTGTGTTTTTTATGTGCCCGCGTGAATCTGTAAACGTAAAAGAAGTGTCATTACAAAACAGGCCCATTTAAATATATAGAAAATTTCACCGACAAAAACTGAAAAAAATTCAGATAAAAAACTCTGATATTTTTCATATTTCTGCTCAAAACATAGATTGTGGGTACTCGTTAGAACCGCCTCGGCGAGGCGGTTCTAACGAGTACACGTAATCTATGATTTTTGAGCAGAAACAAGAAAAATAATGTATACCTCTGTAAATCCCAGTTTTACTATATTAAAGTGGGGTTTATGGGGGTCAAAATTATATAGGTATGTTTTCGTGATGTGTATTTTGGAAGTACAGTAAAATGACACGAACACTGGTGGCTCGTTAACCTTGGCTGATTGTACTCTTTTCTGAGTCCCTACGTTAGGGTATTTTTTTTCTAATTTCATCATGAAACTATGTAATGAACTCGTCGAGCATTTGTTTTTATAAAAGATAGAAAAGACATCCCAAAACTACCCTCATGTGCCTCCTAATCTGGCGCTATGATTAACTCTCAGTGACTCGAACTACCCATGTCTAGAACAAATTTCCATTGTCCCAAAGCTGTTCGAACCACTGAAGTTCGACTGCACATGCAGGTGTAACGCAAGGACCCTAATGTTTAGATTTATAATTACCCCTTGTCATGCTGAATAAATTAAGATGGCACGCCCATTTATAATTTTAAGCCAATCAGATTACTTAATCCAGATTGTTGATATATTTTCACATACTACTCAATGACAAACAGTGCAGATCCAGAACAATTGGCTTCTTCAGAAGCCAACTGATTTGGATCTACACTGTTTGCAAAGGCAGGGTATATTCGGATGAGCAGGACTAGGGTTAATACCATGTCGTACTACTGAATTTCCAAAACAGATCTAAAACAAATCATCCTTGTGCTGTGCCTACGAAATGCTGGCTGAAACCGAATAATGCATACCCAGAGGACTGCTTTATCTGGGTTTAAACTGTTTGCTTAGATATGGCTATCCAAATACAGGGTAAAATAAAAAAAATAAGAAAGTTTAAAACGCTAGCAGTTTATGTTGTTTCTCCTAGTTAAAAATATACTTCCTGGAACAATAAAGCGTTGGACTCTGCATTTTCTCACCAGCATCAAGATTCTATATTATGGAGGGAAATTGAAACAACGCACACAAAAAAATTTGATGATTATAAAATTACATGTATTACGACAAAAATATTTATTAAAGAACATAATTATGTATTATTTGTATAAAAGAGCCAGGGCTCAGCATTTCCCACAATATCGCATGTGCGCCCAACGAAGATTCAGATCAGCCTGTGAATTTCTTTCTGGACCATTCGACACTGTACGATTAATCGATGAATCCGAACCGCACAGGCTAAACTGGACCTTCTCTGTTCGTAGTTGGTGTAAGGGCCTTTGTTCTCACGTTGCACATTATTCCAGCATGGCGAAGCTTACCGAGGAAGACTGTATGGATGCAATCCTGCAACATGCCAATGAGAACTGTTGCTATGGAACCAAACCGGCTCAGGAAATGAAAATAACTAAAATAGAGGGGATCACGGCTTTGCATGTAAGTAGAAACTACATCCCTGCAAATGAACCGTTCACTCCTAAGCTCTTTTTGTATGTAAGTTGGTCATCTCTTTTTATGTAGATAGGTCATCCTTTAAAGTGGTCCTTTCATCCCTAAGCTTCTAAAATGGACTTTTCCTTTTTTAATCCCCAACCGCGAAGCGTAGAGAGGATTATAGGAATGTCCTTCGTTTGTCCGTTCGTCTGTCTGTCTGTCCTTCCGTCCATCTATCCATCTGTCCGTTTTCGTGTCTTCTTCATATCTCTTGAACCCTTTGAAAGATTTTCATTAAACTTTGGTCAAACATTTGCCTCAGTGAAACAATTTGCTGAACCTATAACTCAACCATGCCGACTCAAGGTCAAGGTCACAATGGAAGGTCACGAGTTTGAGCCTTCAACTTCGTGTCCCTTCCATACATCCTAAACCCTGGTCAAATGTTTACCTCAGTGAGACAATATGCAGAACACATAACTCAACCATGCCGACTCAAGGTCAAGGTCACAATTTAAGGTCACGAGTTTGAGCCTTTAATTTAGTTTCCGCTCTATATCGCCCTTTCCCTAGAAGGAGTTTCATTAAATTTTGGTTAACTGTTCGCCTCAGTGAGACAATGCGCAGAACACATAACTCAACCATGCCGACTCAAGGTCAAAGTCACAATAAGGTCACGAGTTTGAGCCTTTAGTTTCATGTCCGCTCCATATCTCTTTTACCCCTGGAAGGATTTAGATTAAACTTCGGTCGAATGTTTGCCTCAATGTGACAATGTGCAGACCTCATAACTCTATCATGCCGACTCCAGGTCAAGGCC
This sequence comes from Anodontia alba, assembly GCA_964016985.1. Classification (NCBI taxonomy): domain Eukaryota; kingdom Metazoa; phylum Mollusca; class Bivalvia; order Lucinida; family Lucinidae; genus Anodontia; species Anodontia alba. The sequence goes on along the minus strand of OZ024828.1, from coordinate 48,794,646 downwards.
ATAATAGAAGGTCAAGTATTTGAGCCTTTTAATTTGTGTCCGCTCCGCATCTCCTTTACCATTGGAAGGTTTTTCATTAAGCTTTGGTCAAATATTTGCCTCAGTGAGACGATGTGCAGAACTCATCACTCAGCTGTGCAGACTCAAGGTCAAGGTTACAATTTGAGGTCATCGAATTGAACCTTGAATTTGTGTCACTCCATATCTTCTTTACTCCTGGAAAGAATTTCATAAAATGTTGGTCAAATGTTCGGCTCAATGAGACAATTTGCAGAACCAATGACTCAACATGCTGGCTCGGGGTCAAGATCACACTTGAAGGTCACGAGTTAGAACCTTTGATTTCCTGTCCGCTCCATATCTCCTTTACCACTTGAAAGATTTTTATTGAACTTTAGTCAAATGTTCACCTCAGTAAGACCGTATGCAAAAAATAATTCAACCATGGCGAATCAAGGTCAAGGTCACAGTTTAAGGCGGTGGGGTATTTAACTGTCCTTCAGAATGCCTTCTTGTTCATAAATACACTTGTCCATTGTTGCGATTGACGTTGCAGCTAATTTCATTTAAGTTAGACCATATTCTATCATATTTTTAATGAAAAATAAGAAAATATACAGACCACGTTTGGGACTGTCTAATTGTGGTCTTATTAGTGGGGTGGTCTTAATATTGAATATAGAATATGGTAAATGTTAAAATAATTTTGAACACTTTATTTTTCATACTTTTTTGGCCAAAAAAATGCTTTTATGCAGTTGTTTCTTAAAATACTTAGAGGAATGGCAAAACGTGTAGACCCAGATCAGACTGCTCCTGAAGGAGCAGTCTGATATGGGTCTACACTGTTTGCATTTGCCATTTTTGTCAGATACCTTGGTATATTATTTTAGGATATTTACCGTAGTAAGAAAACATTTGGGACTGCCAAAAGCTTGTCTTAACAGCATAGAAGTCTTAATTAAGGGTCTTCTTAGCGGAATTTTAATACAGTTTATATTAAGGGGTTTAAGTAGACGTTTCGCCATGTTTTACAAGGGGGCGATTTTCTGGCTACTGGCTTGCTGCACACAGAGTCTATCCTAAAATGGAGTAATCTTTTATAGGAAATTGTTTTCTCCCAAGTGAAGAAATTTGTCTAAAATCCCCTTTTTGTCGCAATATCTGACTTATAGTATGGCTTTATTTTCGTTTTCAGTACAGACTTGAAACGTTCTCAGAAGGCAGAACAACCAAGAAGAAAAAGAAGCCCTATAAAGGTGGTCCTGTCGATGGACCTGAAAATGGCCCACCCCCTCCACCATGGTCGATACCTTGTCCCCCAAAAGTCTTGTTCAAAGATGACAAAATCAAGCTTGAAGTTCCTCATACGGCAAAAGTTAAGGTATGCGTAATTATTTGAATTGTAATGATTCCGCACGAGCCAGACAGATTACATTATGTAGGGGGCGGATCCAGGATGATTTCTGAGAGGATTCGATTTTATTAAACTACCACACTTACTCTATGTTCCCGGAGAGACAGACCTCAGAAAACAGTGTAGACCCAGATCAGGCATCTAACGCGGCTCTAATCAGGTCTACACTGTTTGCCACTCCAGCAACTTTACACATATTCATAGGAAGGAAAATAGACTTGCTGAAGAGAAGTATAAGGTAAAAAGTAAGAATGTGAATTTTTAGGGCAAATACGGTATTTAAAATTTATCCAAAATTTTCCCTTAGAAATGAAATTATGATGCAAAGAGAATTCGAATACCTTCCAGCCTGGACTCACATCTGAATCCATCCCTGTTATGAGACAGGTTACACCACATTTAGTCATCGGGGCTTAAGCGGATAGCGGCGGTCCTGATCAGTCTATGCATCTATAGCTTTTCTTAAGTAAATCGCAAAGAACATCGTGTCAGTTTTTTTTTTCCTTTTTTATCGTGCGTGTAGACGTGAATATTTGGTCGAGCTGGACCAGCTACAGGCCGACCCTACCTAAATTTAATGTTGAATGGATTTGAAATTCGCTCTTGTACAGAGTTTGACTTGAGCCCAGTGTACAGCGAACTACTTAGTCAGATACATCGTGGACCAACTTTTTTAAAAGTTTCAGGTAAATGATTGCTACAGAAGTATAAAAGTCGTATTTAACTAATGCAGCGGTCAGGAATCATTTCTACGCACAGTGGGGCAATATCTTGAAAAGCTCTCCCTAGTATTGCTTCTGAAATAGAGCTAGTCTTAAAGGAAATAGTTTCATCATGAAAACATGCCTATATAATTTTGAACCCCTGAAACCCCACTTTTATATAGTAAAATTGGGGTTTACAGGGGTTTGCATTATTTTTCTTATTTTTATTTTGCTAAAAAAGCATAGATTGTGGGTGTTCTTTAGAACCGCCTCGTCGAGGCGGTTCTAAAGAACACCCACAATCTATATTTTGAGCAGAAATATGGAAAACATCATTTTTTTTTTATCTGAAAATTTTTTAGTTCTTGGAGGTGAAGTTTTCAAAATATTTAAATAGGCGTGTTTTCGTAATGGATCCACTTTTCCTTTAAAGAAGAGTAGTCCCTATTTTTGAAGAGATAAATTATTTCTTTTAAGAGCTGATCCTATAGTAAAACAGCAAAGTATATATTTCATATTAGTTGAAGTCTCTTTTATTTCAAATAATATTACATGTATATTTCTTACCTAGACTACGCACACACGATAACGTATTTGTTTGAATGTGAAATTTGTGCATAAACAGACAACGTTATTCGATTGTCTAAAGCACACACTGTACTATCATTCACATTACGAAAACAGGCCTATTCAAATATATAGAAAAATTCACCTCCAAAAACTTGAAAATTTTCAGATAAAAACCTCCCATATTTTTCATATTTTTGCTCGAAAACATAGATTGTGGGTACTCGTTAGAACCGCCTCGGCGAGTACCGAGGCGGTTCTAACGAGTACCAACAATGTATGTTTACGAGCAAAATTAAGAAAAATAATGTATACCCCTGTAAACCCCAGTTTTACTGTAAAAAACTGGGGTTTAAGGGGGTCAAAATTACATGGGCAGGTTTCCCTGATGATGCCAATTTTTATTACTTTAAAAGTTTTTTTTTTCTTTGAAACGGCGCGTTATTTTTCAGACTTGCAAGGACTGCAAGGGCCGTGGATGGGAAAGATGTGATGAATGTGATGGCTGGGGCAGGGTAGAATGTGACTCGTGCGGGGGATCAGGGAGGACGCATGATATTGATATGGAAGGAAACTACGTAGATCGAGACTGTCCTTTCTGTATGGGTGGTATGAGACGGTATGCATTTTCGGCAGTTTTCCTGCAGAGCAGATGCCGTTTTGATATCCTTTTTGGGTAGATTGTTTATAATCGAGTCTATACATACACAAAAATTTCCTTCAGGTTTGTTTTCCACGTGATTGTAATTGACAAACGAAATCAAATCGCGTGTTTTAGTGTCTTTCTACGAAATCCAGGGAAGGTTTATAGTTAGGGCCGCGCTACTCTGGTCAGTGTGACGTCAGAGTACCGTGTAAAAAGGATTATCTGTAAAACCTGGACTGGGCCATTAGCAAACAGTGCAGACCTTGATCAGACACAAAACGCGACGCCTGATCAGATTCTGCACTGTTTGCTCAAATTACAGGAATTAAAGAGTTAAATGTAACAGTCTTTAGTTCCAGTTCAGGAGCATTTTTTAGCCTACACACAAGGATAATCGACCAACCAGTCCTGTTAGTACTTAGCTTTTATTTTGTTTGTAAGAACCCCACCCGGGGGCAGTGCGGTTGTGTGTGTGCGGGGTGCGGGGGGGGGGTACTCTGAATTTTGCCTGCTATATAGGCTAGGATTACTTTTAGGCTTTGAATTGTAAGTTTTATTTTTATTGCGGGGTCTGAAAAAAGTGGCTTTTTTTTGGTATTAGCCATCTGCAGGTATTTATTTTTTATTTAGTTGATGTCACTTTCAAAACTGACTGTTTTCCGGGAGTCAATCAAAATTCTCGGTACTTTTGCAGGTATTGTAAGAATTGGGGTTAGAACCTTCTGTTGAACTAATAGTTGTTTTTATTTAGTTTGAACAGCTCTATTTCTGCTGTGCATCAGTTCAGTGCATTTAAAGTAAATACGGAGCTTCTGTTGGGAACAATATATATATATATATATATATATATATATATATATATATATATATATATATATATATATATATATATATATATATATATATAATCGAACTTCAATGGCTCGAACACCTTTGGGACCATGCAAAATTGATCGAGCCATGGGTAGTTCGAGCCAATGTAGGTTAATCATGGCGCCAGGTCGGGAAGCAAATATCGCTAATTCTGGGAAATCTATCGATCTTCTACACAATAATTATATGTTGAGTTTACTCATTAGAATCGCCTCGAAGAGGCGATTCTAATGAGTACACACAACATACAGTTTCATAATGAAATAAGAAAGCTTCCTTAAATACTTGTTTGCTTGATCTATCGGAAGAATTTCGTTAGGACTCAAAACCTAGTTCGAATTAGCCATGGCGAACGAGCGAACGATATATATATATATATATATATATATATATTTTTTTTTTTGGGGGGGGGGGAGGTGGGGGGGGGGGGAGGGGAGTGGGGAGGTATGGCTGATGCACCAGATATTTTTTGGGTATGGCTGATATACCCTATATTTTTTGGGGGGAAAGGGGGCGGGGGCGGGGGGGGGTAAACAATAGATGCTGAGGCCCAGCCTATGTAGCAGGCAAAATTCAGGATACCCATATGGGGTGGGAACATAAAATGTAGGAGGGACTTACTTTTGCAATCGAGCCGCTACTTCTGAAATCGTTTCTACGGAGTAATAGTCCTAGGATTTCGAACACTTTATTCCATTCTTTAATTAGCCGAAATTTTGCTTTTTATACGCCCGTTTGAAAAACGGAAGTTATAATGTAACATGGTCTGGCGTCCGTGCGTCCGTTCGTACACACAAATGAGTACTTCGGGGCCTATCTTTGACGTACAATTTCATTTATTTAAATGGGATTTATTCCGAAGACACATGACAATCTTGAATGGTATGGCTAAAATCGACTTGTGGGGCTATAAAGTAGTCACACAAGTATCAAAGTTACTCTGGAAAACCACATATGTACCTTTCCGTTCGACGGTCCGTCCGTCTATTCGTATTTTTTTCGTTTCCGGCTAACTCCTCCTACAGTTTACATCCGATCAAGTCGAAACTTAGTTTATAGTTAGACAATGATGTGGAGAAGCGCATATTGTTTCGAGTTTAAAGTTCACCAAATATTAGCAGAGTTATGCCCCTTTGAAATTTTCCGTAAAATTTTCGTTTCCGGTTATCTCCTTCTACAGTTTACATCCTATCAAGCTGAAACTTCATTAATAGTTAGAACATGGTGTTATTTCGAGGTTACAGTCCGCAAAATACTAGCAGAGTTATGCCCTTGAAAAAAAATCTATAAACTTTTCGTTTCCGGCTAACTTCACCCACAGTTTACTTCTGATTAAACTGAAACTTGATTTATAGTTGGACCATGATGTGCAGCAGCACATTTTTTGTTGAGGTAACAGTCTATCAAATATTAGCAGAGTTATGCCCCTTCGAAATTTTTTTGTATTATTATTATTTTATTTATTTATTTATTTTATTTATTTATTTTTTTTTTGTTTCCGGCTAACTCCTACATTTTTTGCATCCAATCTAACTGAAACCTGATGTGTAGCAGCGCATATTGATTCGAGGTTACAGTCCACCAAATGCTAGCTGAGTTATGCCCCTTTGAAACTATCTGTACACTTTTTGTTTCCCGCTAAACTTCACCAATACTTTACATCCTATCAAACTGAAACTTTGTAAATAGTTACACTAAGCTGTGGAGCAGCGTATAGCGCATATAATTTTAAGGTTACAGTACACCAAATATCAGCAGAGTTATGTCCCTTTGAAAATTTCCGTAAACTTTCCTTTTACGGCTCACTCCTCCTACAGTTTGCAGTAGATCAAGCTGAAACTTATTTTTTGTCAGACCATGGTGTGAAGTAGCTCATGCTATTTCGAGCTTACAGTACACCAAATTTTAACAAAATTATGCCCCTTTGAACATTTCTATAAAGAGTTCATTTCCGGCTAATTCCTCCTAAGGTTTATATCCAATCAAGCTGAAACCTTGTAAATAGTTAGACCATGATGTGGACAAGTATATATTTTTCGAGGTTACAGTCCACATAGTATTAGAATAATTATGTCCCTTTGAAAATTTTGGTATTCATTACGAAAACATGCCTATTAAAATATATTTTACCACCAAAACAGAAAACTTTCAGATGAAAAATTTTGGTAGTTTTCATATTTCTGCTCAAAACATAGATTGTGGGTACTCGTTAGAGCCTAAGGAGTACCCACAATCTATGTTTTGGAGCAGAAATTCGAAAAAAAAAAAAACATACCCTTCTTATTTCCAGTTTTACTATGTAAAAGTGGGGCTTAAGGGGGTCAAAATTATAGGCATGTTTTCGCAATGATCTTTTTTTTTTTTTTGGTTTCCAACTACCTCGACTTACATTTTACATCCGGAGCATTAAATTGTACTGGGGTCAGTATATATGCTACATCTGATTACTTGCCACGGGCGTATGATGCCTCCGCTTGCGAAACTCTTGTTGTGCAGTTGTAATACGTAGTGGAATTGCAAACAAACAGAATTGCGATCAGACAGCTCCTCTTTCCGGAGTTGTCTGAAATGGGGCTGCACTGTTTGCATATGCCATTTTGTCATCAACTGAAACCCCTATTTGCATCAGTTGACATGTCCAAATTCAAGGGTGGAAGACTCGAGTATGAAAGGGTTATAACTCGTAGCGAGAGGCATGAGCTTATACATTTTACGTATATGATACGTCTTACTGCTTTTCGCATACAGATGATCTGATATATGCATCTGTACAAGTGTAAGGTATCTTTCGCGAACGGCACAGACCCAAACTTACTGTAATAACCCTACGTATTGGGACAGACAGGCCTGAGCTAATAGTGTAGTTCCAGATCAGACGCCACAGAACACGGCATCTGATCAGACTCTACACTGTTTATGATGTACCCAGCAGGAGTTTAGACTTATCAACGGGTAGTAGATGGGGCTATTTCAAATTGTATAGTAAGTAGATAAGATGTCCCAATGCTCATTACGTATGTGTACTGATCTGGCCCCGAGGTTATAAAACTTTTTTTTCCATGCTCAACTCAGATAAGCATGAAAATTTCCCTGTTAATAAATATGAAAATGCCAACAAAGTTGGCATTTTCATATTTATTTGCAGAGAAATTTCCATGCTCAGCTATATTTAGCAAGAAAGAATTTGCAATTGTTAGTAATTTGAGATTTATTGGCAGGACAAATAAAAAAAAAGCTTTTTAACCTCGGGGCCTGTTTTGCACTGCTTGCACATGCAGAAAGGCACGTTTTCTGTCTCCCGTGTCACAATTATATCATCCTATTTTCAGATGCTTTGTTTGTGGAGGCGACGGAAGAGTGACATGTGATGACTGTGAAGGCTACCGGAAGCTGAAATGTTTTATACAACTAAAAGTTAAATTGTACGTATAAAACTAACATACTTCACTGTATAGTGTAAACTATACTTCTGGTTCCTACTTCACTATATAAGCTATATTCCTGGTTCTTAGTGATCGTTAAGCTCTTTTATATATCAACTAACGCGAAGACATTGGCATACTCGATGGTTCGAAGAAAAATCCTTGCCTTCGCTAAGGTCCGGCACAGATTTACTTGTTCGGATTAACGGTCATTTTCAACAATCTTTCATCCATATTGCGACGATGTCTGGGTATTGCAGGGATCTCAACTCTCATCTTTACACAGGTACTTTACTTAAAAGTCATGCCCGCGCCATACTGATTACTTAAAAGTCATGCCCGCGCCATACTGACACCGAGCAATCCAGGTCATTGTCTGCTTTCTTAATTCTGAGCGTCAAATGAAAGAACCAGACAAAATATTTAGACGTAAACGTCTAAGTACCTGCGCAAATTTTGTTCTCGATTACTTAGAGATATTTGTGACAAGGATATACTAAAGTTAAATAATTTTCAAAGTAACAGGTAAAATTGAGCAACAATGTGATTCTTTAACGTTCACTGTCACAGGCGATAATAATAGGCTTTTGCAAACAGCATAGATCCAGATTTAACATTATATATACCTCCACCGCCATAATTAAATATTGATATTGCACGTCTCTGTATGTCTCTAAGTCACTCCCTGTCTGTCTGTCTATCTGTCTGTCTCTCTCTCTCTCTGTCTGTCTGTCTGTCTGTCTCTGTCTCTCTCTCTCTTATTGCTGTTTTGTTGCCAAGAATTCATTTCAATTGTTATTGATTCATTTCTCCAATGATTTTTATCTTTGTAAATATAAATATATATATGTTAATCTTCACACTTCAATTTAATGTATTTTTATATATTATGCCCATGCATATTTGTTTACGCTTGTACTGTTTGTGTATTTGTTGCTAAAAAGGACCCCGAGGAAGATTGGCTACCACCCAATTAGGTTACCCTCTCAAAATAAAGAATTTACTTACTTACTTATTTAAATGAGACGGCTCATATGAGCCGTCTCATCAGGATCTACGCTGTTTGATATTCAGTCTTTCAACTTAACGTATAAACTTCATTCAAGCGATAGTTTGTTAAAAAAGAAAAGCAGCCGACAAATGTCGTCTGAAATTTGGCACCGAAAGAGTTAATGTTTGCTTTTATCAAGCTTTATGAAACTTCTTGATTGAAATGAAGATAAAATAGACATTAATCTGCTTATAACACAGTTTGTTTTAAGATTTTTTTATATTTGCCGGGATCATCACAAACCGACGTCCCGGCAAATATAAAACGTCCTTAGTGAGCTAATAGAATAGTCTACCATAAAGCAATATTAAGAGATAACTGGTGCCATTTTTGTGATCGCTGGTATGACTCGGCCGGGTTGAAACCCACAGCCCCTCGCACGTGCAGGGATGTGCAACCAGTGAGCATTTTCTATTCACCTCATGTTTGGGGCGGTTTACCGCCACCAGATTTACTACCGTATTTCAACTAATCGTTCAGTTGAAAAATACCGACCTAATAACCATATAAAATCACTCCGAAAATAGGTCCCTGCTAACGCTGATAACGTTTAATTCTGCAGTTAAGCCTTTTAGCTGCTAATACCTTAACACCCGTTGCTAGGAAACACTTGTTTATGTCCCCCACGACTGCGTTCACGGCCCTATATAACTCGTTCAAATCATCATAGCGTATTCCTCGAAGTGGTTCCTTCAATTTTGGAAACAAATCATAGTCAGGTGGGCTCAAGTCTGAACTATAAGATGGGCGTTTTAGAACTTCCCTGTGGTACTCCTTGAATACGGCCTTTACTGTAGCAGCTTTGTGTGGCGTGGCTTTGTCATGAAGAATTAACGGCGTCACTCTTAATAATTCCGGACGCTTGTGGCGTATTGCTGGACGCAGAAGTTTCCTCAAATATGACTTATAATAGTCTTTATTTACTGTTGGCACATCTGGAACTCGATGTGTGGTAAGAACTCCTTCAGCATCATAGGCTACAAATAAGAGGGTCATCTGATAAATAGTGAGAGTTGTTTAATATTTTTTTGACAGGATGCACATAGCGTCATGAAACTTCACATAATTGAAGTTCAATCCTTCCTACGTAAGCGCGTGGGAAAATAGACATCATGACGTCATGTCACGCGTCATGACGTCATTTAAGAAAACATCATGGCGGAAAGTGCGTTCGCGCTCAAGCGTGACGAAATTTTGCCTTATATTAAGATTGAAAGTTTGCGCGGAAATAAAAGGACTGAGAATTTAGCTGCATTTCAAGAATTTGACCCAACATGAATATGAATAAACTAGTGAACAGTTCAAATCTTCAGGGTTGGGTAACACTGAGCTAAAAGCAATATTCGCGCCCCGATGATTTTTAGACTTTGCAATAGAGCGGAAGCTCCCCCAATGACACACAAAGTGGAAGTCGGAAAGGGTGAAACCCCACAAGGTGTAAGGCTATATATAACTCATCTTACAATCAAATATTTTGCGTGTTTTCTCTTTTCCACTTATCTAGTGCCCTAGAGGTATTGCTTAAACTGACCAATTTGACATATTCCTCTCTGTAATACGGGCGGGACGTTTCGCGGCAGCTCATTTACAACAGCTCGCCTAAATTCTGATTCAGGACCTGCAAACAATATAAGGATCAAACATGGTTTTTCATGCATTAACATTCGCCAGGTCCCGTGGGAGGTGTTGAAAACCGAGACCGAAGGCCGCGGTTTTCAACACCTCCCAAGGGACTTGGCGAATGTTAATGCATTGAAAAAAAATTGTTCGATCGCTATTATTGCATAAAATCTTAAAACATTTGATACATCTCGCGTTATTTCTTGCACTATTTTGTTTCGCCTTTTCACCGATGTCTCGCGAACGTAATTTCCACGGACTATGCTCGTTCTAGGGCCGGACAATACATATCGCGTAACGGCAGCAAATCTGTAGCCCCGGTACGATCATATTGAAAGTTGCGTAGCCGTGCATTAACCGCGCGTGAATTGCCTTGTTAATACACGGCTTTTCGCTAGTTAATGCACGTCTGTTAATAACGTGCGGCACTGTTTTTATGCAATAATAATAAAATAGTCCCTAAAATACCTACGATTATTATCAGACTAATATAATTAAAGAATATGAATGACATTTGCTATCATCAAAATGATAAAAAAAAAAGTATGCTCAGAACGAAGCGCCAAAACACAAACATGGCACAAATGCTGCTGTCTGGTGGTTGTGTTAGAGTTGTTTCCTTTGTATAGCCTTAGTGATCCATCCGTTCACTGATATCATGGAAAAGTAGATTTGATACCTTGCTTTCATGTCGGAGAAAAAAAAAGAAAGAAAAAAAAAAACGACTTCTATAATACTTTTAGGTCCAGAAGAAAATGAAAATTGCGCAGCACGCATTTCATATTGTGGGAATCTGCATTTATATTTTGTTTTGCGGGAGCACACCCTCATCAAATTGCTTAAAACTGTGAGAACCCACCAGAAATCGTCGCAAATCCTGCGATTTCGACCCCGTCCCCCCCCCCCCCCCCCGCCGCCCCTCTCCCTGGAATCATCTTCGATAAAATGTAGTCCAAGTCACGGTCCTGCTATAGAAAAAAGGGCTTTCGGATGCTCCTTATGTTTCAAAATTTAATCGTAAATCCCAATCAGTTCTAGTGGCCTACAGAATTTCAGGCACTTTCAGTGCTATGATAATGTATTGGCTGCCATGTTCGACTGACATCTTTAAAACGAGTATTTTTCACTTTCAGCATCAACCATGATGACGACTATGTTCTAGAGACATCCGACCTTCCCGACCATCTGGTTACAACCGTGGGTGGTAACGTGCTGTTTGAACAAGAATTGCCAATGGTATCTATCACTTTTTGTTTTGAATATTATGTGTTTATTATTAATAAGAGATAACAGTATTTTTTTCTGTTATCGCCATGGATAGGTTAAGTACAAGGTAGACTAAATACTTGCTATGCTCTCAATTTTTATCAAAAATCCTCAGAGATTTAACTAGTTTTTAACATTAATTTCTCCCGTATCCACATGAAAGACTTATTAATATTATATAATATTATTTAATATATGCACAGAATATGTTTTTGTATTTTTTAGAAGCTTTATTGACATATGCAAATTTCTCAAGGAAAAGTTATAGATAAACCATGGTTATTGTCGAGGTTTTGGGTATACTGTAAATTATACCATAGTTTGGTGACCTTTCACTGTCTGACCCCAAACGAGGCGGAGCCGAGTTTGGGTCAGACAGTGAAAGGTCACCAAATTATGATATAATTTACAGTATTCCCAAAACCGAGACAATAACATGGTTTATCTGTTTTAACCAATGTATGGGACTGTTTTTGTTTTTGTTTTTTTCTCACAAAAACTATATTTTTATTTATTTAGTATAACTTTTCTACTTTTTTTACTTTTATTTCTCTTTTCTTTAATATTTTTATGGTAAAGTGGTAACAGGCAGTCTGATGAAATTTACATAGAGACAATGGAACTTTCATTGGTTAATTCTTAGTTAGACCATGGTTCGTGCGCATGTACGATGCGATAATGCACGAGCATGAGCGAGTGCATTATCGCACGTACATGCGCAGAACCATGGTATAACTGATTTATCACATTTGCATGCATGTAGACCATCTACATCGCGAGATATTTCATGCTGAATGTTGGGAATTTAGTCCACTATGTGATAAGGAAGCTATATTTAACAGAGATGCCTATGATAAAAGCAGAGGAATCCAATTCATTGGACCTCGTTGTTTAGTGAGAGAATTCAGAAGAGTTAACTGACTACAGCTGTCTCCCATTTCTCCCATTGCCACGAGAAGGCATAGAAGGAAACCAGCGCATGGTTAGCACATGAAGTTAGTTGTTTGTTCTTCGGCCATTTCTGACCAAACAAGTATAATCACTTTCGGTTCTGAGTCTTATCTATCTATATATATATATATATATATATATATATATATATATATATATATATATATATATATAATGGGGTCATGCTGTGCGCGGTCAGTTTACCTAACTATACATTTATTGGGCAGGCTTAGTCATCTAAGCGGTTAACCAGTATTGTGCACTTTCTTTCGCCAGAAACTGACAACTACCCTTCTTGAATTAGCGGAAGGATTAGCGGACATAGATTGAAATAGAATGCTAACTGGGATCATTGCTCCTAAGAATCTGTGCAGTTTGTACACATTAAGAAAACAAGTCTATTCAAAGATACTGAAAATTTTACCACCAAAAATGATAAAAATTCCGATATTTTTCAAATTTCTGCTCAAAATATAGATTGTGGGTACTCATTTGAACCGTCTCACCGAGGCGGTTCTAACGAGTACCCACAATCTATGTTTTTGAACAGAAATAAAAATAATGCATACCCCTGTTATCCCCAGTTTTACTATATAAAAGTGTGGTTTAAGGGGTCAGCATTATGTAGTCAGAGGATAGATCTACTGAGGGCAGGTGAACTGGAATTATGACTGAAGCTCTGATTTTGAGCCTTCTCATTTCTACTGGCCTACACTTGTTCTTTGGTCCTAAAATGAAAAGTCGTTTTCCGATAAATGTGGTAAAAATCGATAATACTGGAACAATGCAAACAACGAAGACTCCGATCAGATTGCGCGTGCTAACTCTTCGTTGGGCGTACATTTCAGTGGGTAAATTCTCGCACGTTGTGGCTCATTATTCAAGTGTTGACAGGTGATACATTTTCAGGGGAAGTAACTCTGTCAAACTTGTTTAACCTTCCCTGTGAGAAGGGTTCTACTTTAAAACATAAGAATCTGCTCCCATGAAGTCTAAAAGGAAAGCATTTGCTTCCCTTGAGAGCAGATTCCTTTCTTTTAGAGTAACCGCTTTCAGAAGGGAACTTGTCTTCAGGAATGCTCACAGTAGGTCACAATAGTTGTCTCCTTTATGAAGCTGGCGGAAAAATCCAGTCCACTTTAGTGACTTTTTATGTTAACCGTTTATAGTCTGAAGATCCCAAAAGTTTAATTGGCAGACAGTGCAGACTAAGATCAGACGCCGCATCATGCGGCGTCTGATCAGGGTCACCGCTGATTGCAAAATAGTGAAGCCATTTTTTTCTCTAGTAATATCGAAATAACAAAAAAATTGAAACTGGGCTCTTTCAATATATAGTTTAGGGAAGTTTATTCAGTCTGAAGTTGGTTTATGCTATTTGCTTTGTAGGTATGGCCTGTAACTTCCTATCCAGTGAAAGAGGTCAACGACAATTCCGTTAAGATGGTGAATGAACACAGAGGAAAGTGGCCCAGTGAATTCATACACAAACAAGTAAAGAACCTTAAATTATATTTTTATAGTTTTATGATATTTACTTTTTATCTCTCTCGGAGCAAATTCAGCCGACGACATATTGATGATAACTTTTCTTATTTTATATAAAAAAACAAAACAAAAAAGAAACAAAAAAAACAAAACAAAAAAAAAACAACAAACAAACAAACAAACAAAAACAAACAAAAAAACAGGATTTGACATTTCAGTTACATTTTCTCGATTTGAGACAATTTGCATACATTACGAAAACACGCCTATTCAAATACACTGAAAATTTTACCATCAAAAATGATAATTTTTCAGATAAAAAAAATCTGATATTTTCATATTTCTGCACAAAACATAGATTGTGTGTACTCTTTAGAACCGCCTCGTGGAGGCGGTTCTAACGAGTACCCACAATCTAAGTTTTTGAGCAGAAAAATAATGTATACACCTGTAAACCCCAGTTTTACTATATAAAAGTGGGGTTTAAGGGGGTCAAAATTATATAGATATGTTTTCGTGATGAAATGCCAAATACTGTTTTCTGGGATAAAATAAGAATTTGTATACCATATTCAAATTTTATATGAAGCATTATTCTAGTATAAAACTTTATTAGAATAGAGTAACAAACTAAAATGAGCCATCTCATGACAAAACCAACAAAATGGCATGTGCGCCCAGCGAAGACTTAGATCAGCTTGGACATCCACCCAGTCCGATCAGTCTTCGTTGTACACTCAATGGGTAGCTAAGATTTTTTAATGCGGACAGCAAAGACTCAAATCAGACTGGGCGGATGCCCAGGCTGATTTGAGTCTTCGCTGGACGCACATGCCATTTTGTTGGTCTTTTTTAATGAGCTGACTCAAATAGTAAAAAACGATATACAGTATGTGCCCCAATCACAGAATATTGCCTACCAGTGACACTAAGAGGAAAAGTAAACAAATTATAACGGATAGTGCTTACGGAACCGAGCAAGAAGCAAAGGAATTAACGTTCTGCGGCGTCTGATTTGGTCTACGCTGTTTGTCAATGTCCATTTTATGGGACGCCAAGCATAAATGGGTAAAGTAACATACTTTAGAACACTTCAGGCTGATCTGGGTCTTCGCTGGGCGTACAAGCCATATTGTACCTATAATGTAGGAAATATTGTACCCCAGCTCGTATGCTTATAATCATGTATTAATTTCATACCGTTTGGCGTAAAAAAAAAAAATAGCTGTTCCCTAACCCGACCGACTCTATTCCAAACACCCGACCCTGCTATTTTTTATCAGTAAGAATGCAAAATAAAAAAGTAAAGCACTGACCCTCAACAAAATATCTGTATTTTCATAAAAATTACAGGCTCGACCCTGTTCTTTTTTGGAGGAAAAATAAAAAAAAAAAAAACAATAAAAAACGTTTCTCCTACCTACCGACCAAATTTTTTTCAGCATGTTATGGAAACACAGCTATTTTTTACGCCTAATTCAAACAAAATTTATGAGTAGTATTGAAAGGACATAACGTGTCTGAGAACTTAGGGTTTATGCCATGCGCATTTTCAGTGAGTAATTGCGGCACTGATTTTGCAGTTATTACCCTTTGTCCAATTATATGTTAAGGCTTCACATAATGATAAACATTGGTCTATTTTTAGCATAGATAAGCATATTTATTTTTTATTTATTTATTTATTTATTTTTTTTGCAAAACGTGCATGTCACTTCTTTATATGGTAAACACGTAAAATCTGGAGGGGAAGGGGAGGATTGGGGTCAGAAGTAATTAGGCAGTTCTCGTAATCAAACGTGAATCGTGTTTTCTTTTTGCTTTTTGCTTCTCAGACTCCGTTTTCAACGCCCACACTATATATTGGAAGAGTCCAGTATCAATTTTAGGTATGGTCGGTTATGAGATTTAGATATTTCTAGAGAAAAATGACTGAACTATTTGCAAACAGTGGATACCCTAATCAGATGCTGTGTTCTGGGGCGTCTGATCTGGGCCTGCACCGTTTGCCAATAACCCTTGTAGAGGTCTCCAGACTACAATGAGTTAATACCTAAATGTTTGGGATTTTAAGGTTCAATATAGTGCTGCTATCTTAATTTGGAAGCCTTAAATGGGGCTTCAGCACTATATTTATATTTTCTGGTCCTGTGTGAGTATTGAGCCCATTCAGATATTTTGAAACATTATATGAGTCACTGATGAGGCTTAGTTGGCCGAAACTAGCTAGTGTGGGCTAAAATCCAACACTTCAGCTGTTTTTATCTGTGCGCGTGTGTTTATCGCAATCAATGGTCATCTGTTTTCAGAATCTATTTATCTTCACTAGAGCTGGTGTGATGCTACAGAGTGTATGGCCAGATAAAATTATGACTGTACAGACGTGGACCGAATGAATACTGATAGCTCATTTTTCACTGTTTATTAGCTATACATTTCAAATCACCGTCACTGTAGTACCTGGGCAAATTCAAAAAGAAACTTTTTGCTAGCAGTAACAAAAACACTGAAAAAACAACAACACAACAAACACACAAATAAACAAAACAATAAGAAAAAGTAAACAACAACAAAGCTGGTTTAAACACTGCAAAATTCTGAAAGTCCGCCTAGTAATATTTATCCATGTATACATTTATTTTCTTTATATAATATGAGGGGGGATGCTGTAGATTTTGTATTGACTTATTTACGTAATGACTGACTCTCTCCATGTTCTATCTATTAACAGATTGAACCACAACTGGTAAGCTTCTCGTAAATCGTCTCTGTTTGTTTATTTCCAGAGACAAGTGCTGCGTGGTGTGCCCGTTACCGAAGTACATTATAAATGGGAGGATGTTAACTCACGTTTCTGGGTCTATGGTACCGAGAGACGGGTTTATGCTCCGGACTACCCTCAGCAGTGCTGTTGGGGATGTAACATTCTCTAAAATGGCTATTAAATAGACAAACCAACTGGGGAATGGATGCACTTAATATATGGACTATAACTACCAAAATCGTTTTTTTTTTCCTTGTGAAAACGGGTCTGCTCTAATGGAAATATTTGTTTGCCTTAGAGTAGATCCTGTTTTAGAAGGAACCAGGTGTGCAGAAAACATGAAGTCACATTTAAATGTTATCCCGGCGGTAAATCTACCAAGCCCGATCCGTCCCCTTAAGAGATCCTGTGATCGCGATTGGGCACTATTGTACCAAAATATAAGTGAAGATATAGTTTTCTTTCTGGTGTGCTCTGAATGTTTTATGAATTATATGCATTTTCATGACGCGATGCTGCGATGAAAGGTAAAGAATAAAACACTGAGATAAAACAACAATAACAACAAAAATAAAAAACAGAAACACTAAGCAATCTTCTGATGCACTCTTTATGGACTGAAGCAGGCCTTCTTTCTTCAGTAGCACAGATTCATTAATTTTACTTTATTCACACCATATGAAAGTGCGCTTTCAACGCATATGCGGACAACGAATGCTTAGATCAGCCTGCACAACGGCAGTCTGATCAGGGCCTTCGCTGTCCGCTTACAGAATGATTCGATACTGTGAAATATATCGATGCACACAAAAAGGCGCTGTCGGAATGTGTGGATTTTTTTAACATACTATCGATTGGAAAGAAATTTATATGTAAAGCTGAAAGACTGAATGTCAAACACGTAGGTCCTGATGATGAGTCGTCTCATCTGGATGTACGCTATTTGCAAAAACCTATTGTTATTGCCTATGTCAGTGAAAGAGTAAACCCTTACATCCTTGAGTTTCTGAAGTGGATTCTTCCTTACTTGAATTGGATTTGTTCAGTAATACAAATAGAGATGTCAGTCTAAAATCAGAGACAGACTGGCAAACAGTGTAGATCCTGATGAAATTGCTTGTTGCGAGCCGTCTCGTCTGGATCTTTACTGTTTGCACAGATATCTGTTTAGTGTCATGTTTTACTCATAATATGAATTGGCGAAATTTGGATCAGTTACCGTATGTACAAGCAAGGAAATAGTCGTGAATCAAATGCTGGTATATTTTCAAAACTATAACGCTTCCCAGCTAGCATTCTTTATAAGCCTACAGCGGGCCGTTATCGGCCCGTCAGGGTAGCTGACGGGCCGATAGCGGCCCGCTGTAGATTTATAAAGAATGCTTACATGGTTATCTTCCCTTTTTGTTTTCAGAGTACACTGACATTACTTGGTGTGATTTTCAATTAGATTCAGTTTACACATCTAGGAGTGTGTATACTTTTGACAAAGCAGTCTCTTTTTATGAGATTAAAAGTTTCATTACAAGAAATAACAAAATTGCCATTCGTTATGTGTGATACATTTTACACCCAATTAAAATATTAAAAAAGACATACTAAGTTTGGTTGAGTCTGTTCGTGAAGAAACACATTCCACGCTCCCCATACTGCCCTTTCTGCACTGCTTGACAAATGTTTAGGCTGGATTGTTTATTCTAAATAAAAATAAATTCGTTTGATTGACAATATTTTACAGGCTCCTTATTCCTCAAAAATAGACATTTTTTTTAATTCAAGAAAGGTTTAATACATTGATATAGGGTATACAATCATAAAATGTGGCACCTGACAGTTTGTAAAATTTCAGTTAGTCTCTTGTTCTTGAACTGGATCAAAATGAAATGATTTTTATTGTATCTCTGAATTAATGTTGCCAACATTAATTCAGAGATACGTTAAAAAATCAGAACGTTTCCCCGCTCTTCACTTTAGCGTAGTTTATATCTTCTAGTCCTTTGAGACAATTGGCCCAATTCCGGGACTTCTAAATATTATATTAGAGTCGTTGATGAAAAAAACAAGGTGGCTACTTGAGGGCTTGAACTCCAATAAACTTCAGTATTCCCTGTGTGGCGTGTTCAGTGTTCCCTGTGTGACGTTATGGTCAGTTTGAGTTGATCTTGGAGTTTTACGACCCGGTCAACACTATTAAGGTCATGGTAATCCGATCAGTTTACCTAACCACACTTTTTCCTGGACAGGCTTAGTCCTCTAAGCAGTTAAACAGTACTTGTGCACAATCTTTCAACAGAAACTGACAACTACCCTTCTTGAATCAAAGGAAGGGGGAGAATGACCGTAGAAAATATACTGACGTCAAAAAGAAACGCTTCAGCGAAAACAGGTCGTAACTTTTTTGTTGGGCTTCGTACATCATGGTTAGTATTTTACACTATAGTTATAACATACTTTACATTAGCTGAACCACAAATGTTTCGCTTCACTACATTTCATATACTAATAAATTGGTACCGTGACCATTTACTCGAACAGCCCGTGCGACCAATGTAAATGACATCGCGACAACAATACTTTACTTACTTTATTTGATATTCGATTTACAAGTTTGAATTCAACCGAAATTTGCAAAATTATAAAATTTCGAGATGCCAAGATTTAGTTATGAAGATCAGACTCGCGCTTTAGGCATGTTTGAAAGTTGCCGATCTCAAGAGTTCACGTTTTAATGTGGCGCGGTCGACTGTGACTCGTTTAGTTAATCATGTTAATGTCACGGGAGCTTATCCGATTGGTTTCGTTCTGGTACGCCACGTGTGACGTCGTGAGGCAGGGTAACTTCATACGTCAACGTCATTTGCGCAATAGTACTGACAGCGCAATCAACAGCGGATATCATTGTTGGCAATCATGGACGAACGGTAACATAGTGCGAAATCGAGTGCGGGATCGTGGGATCAGCTGCCGCAGGCCTTACCATGGTCCCATATTCCGACATCACCGTCTAAATCGTCAGCAGTTGGCAAGAAACAATCGTGGACGCAATTGGCGTAATGTGGTTTTTAGTGACGAGTCATGCATTAACATTTCTAACGCTGATGACCGCACACGGATATACCGGCGTCGCAATGAACGTTACGCTGATAATTGCGTCTTCACCGGATTGTAATCCAAATGAGCATAATTGGGGTATACTGGGTAGCCGTCTACGTAAACGTCAACGTCAGCCTAGAATCGTCTTAGAGTTGGCCTTTGAACGCCAAAAAATGGGCTTGTATTCCTCGATATTTATTGAGAAACCTGTGCGGATCAATGAGACGGAGTCTGGATGCAATGCTTGTTAGACGAGACGGTCACACCGGTTCTGGCATTCTTATGAGGGTACCAGTGTTTGACGGTAGATTGCCATATTGACTGCAGATAAATGAACGTTTTGTGTATTGCAAAGTCGGCACTATATTACCCTAAATTGTTTGAATGATTGATTTTGGAATTTGTGTGCTAGTTCATGAATTATACCCCATGATATGTCACTGAAACCTTTCTTTTTGATGTCAGTATATTTCATGATCAATCTCCACGAAATAATGTTGCCGGACCCTGCGGGAATCGAAATCACGACCTCTTGATCACCAGTGGGATGTACATCCGACTGAGTCACCGAAGGTGACAACATAATGGGCAATAAACATGCATCTGTTTATCTATTTGTGCTGGATTTCTTTCTTTTTTTTACGTCAATCAATTAATAGGGCCCCAGCATGGGAAAACATCATACGTGACATCCGAAGGCCTCGCTCACATTACGAAAACATGCCTATTCAAACATACTGAAAATTTTATACCCAAAAATGAAAAGTTTCAGATGAAAATTCTAATATTATACATATTTCTACTCAAAAACATAGATTGTGTGTACTCGTTAGAACCGCCTTTTTGAACAGAAATAAAAATAATGTATACGCATATAAACCCCAGTTTTACTATATAAAAGTGGGGTTTAAGGTGGTCAAAATTATATAGGTATGTTTTCGTGATGAGCTAGCGCCAATAGCATGTTATCCCATTTTGGTCAGGAGACCAACAAAAGGGTATTTGCAGAACGCGGCGTCCGATCAGACCCTGTTTGCAAACAGTTTAGACATATTTCCCGCAATCTATGCTATTGAACAGAAATAAAAATAATGTATACCCCTATAAACCCCAGTTTTACTATATAAAAGTGGGGTTTAAGGAGATCAAAATTATATAGGTATGTTTTCGTGATGAGCTAGTGCCAACAGTATGTTATCCCATTTTGGTCAGGAGACCAACAAAAGGGTATTTGCAGAACGCGGCGTCTGATCAGACCCTGTTTGCAAACAGTTTAGACATATTTCTCTATGAATATTTAAATCACATAGCCTAAACTTGAATTTCGACTCTTTCGTTATATAGTATAAGAATAGTCTATTCTGTCTAAATGGGTTATGGGACATTCTCGGCATGTCCTCGTGAACATGTTCTACATATTTTGTTAACAAATCTGTGTAATCTAGATCTCCATGCTCTCCTAAAATAGATGAGCCACACCATGAGAAAACGTACCTTCTGCAATGCGCGCCCAACGAAGACTCAAATCAGACTGCACATCCGAGCAGTCTGATCAGAGTCTTCGATGTTCGTATGAAGAAAGTTTTGCCTCATTTGCTATCCAAAATGCGCCCAACGACGCTTTTGATAAGAATGTCCGGATGCATAGGCTGGTGTGAACCTTGACTGGTTGCACATGTCCGATTGTACGTTTCCTGCCTTTCGGCTGTCAAAAAAAAAAAACAAAAAAAAAACTGATACACGGTGGTGTACATGATAAAGCGATTCTCATGACATTTTTGAGTCTGCTAGCAGGCTCTTTGCAATCGCATGGGGTTTTACGAGCGGATTCTCATCACAGCTATTTATGCGTATATTTATACGCGCATTACTTCTTAATCAGACGCAATGCGGCACTATTACGGTGAACTAAAGGTGATGCAGCGGAATTTTGTATGGCTTTTGTATTTCGCTAACATAACTGTAACTGAAATCGATTTGGATAATGCAATTTGAAACATAGACTTCAAAATTCGGTGTAGTAATACACGCGCTACTTTTGTGAAGCCGTTAACTCGGCACGGGGTCCTGCTAATCACCCTATGGCACCCCAATGCAGCCCACGGCACTAAATTATTTCATTGTATTTATTAATTGAATGCTGAAATTACACCAGGGTATTAGTTTTATGTATCCAAATTTGTTTTTGTGATAGTTTAAGACATTAACCTTACTTCAAGCGATTATCTAGAGGCGCCTAAACACCAAGATTCAAACTGACGCTAAAATATAGCAAAGAGACCAATGATGTAAGTTGACACTGTATCGAAAATAAGTTTTAACTTAAAATTACATTTTATATTCAAGTTCAAACACAAGTCATCAGTATAAATACTCTGTTTATTTAGATAGAGACAAGTATTACAAAACTTTTACTGGCCGTCTAAAACACATATTTATGGTAAATATACATATATTTTGATGCCATGGGGCGCAAAAAATTACGAGAGTTTTAGACATAATATTTTAAATCAAACACAAGTCATCATCATCAATATAAATCTCTGTTTATTAAGATGAAGACGAGTATTGCAAAAGTATACTTGTCCATCTATAACATATTTTATGATAAATATCCATATACACCGTAGTTTGATGCCGTGGGCTGCCATAGGGTACCGTGGGGTGCCGTGGGGTGATTATAGGACCGCTCGCCATCTTTGATGTTGTGCTTAGCAACGGATGCTGAACGAAAAGAAAGGTATCAGTATTTACATAATCAAAATCTATTTATACGATATTGAATATAACAAGAAATCAGGCACTTAATTCATTCCTTCTACATGAAATAACTTTATTCACACCTCAGTGACACGGAGTTGTTTTACGACTGCTGGCCCATTTTTAGGTTTATAACCTTTTCTGGACGTCTGAAAATCTCTTGAAAAGGGTACATTTGTGTGTAGACATAGCTGGTCGGGCTAATCTGTTGCTGCTTAGGTTAAGCACTAACAAATGACAATCAGTTATTAAAGCTAATCTGGACTGAACATAGCCATTTCAAATTTATTTAAACTGCTCTTGTCTTAATAATAAGTTGATAAAGAGAGAGTAAATTTATAAAATTGCACTAGAAAAATCGTAGAGCTACATCAGGTGTTGAATTTGTATGAACTGGAGCATATTTAGAGTTGAACTTTAATAATTCTAGAAATTGGAAATTGCTGCTGGATATACACTCATTTGGAATAATCAGGTGATAAACTTCATTGGAAAATAAAGAGGTTCATTACTGCAATCACTGCATTGGCCTATATATGCAGATGATAAAATGGATTTTTTGTGAAGAAAGAAACAAAACAGAAGAGAAATAATTGTATTTAGTTTTTCAGTACATGGTTAGATTATTTATGTATATCTGTTTCACACAGATGCCTCAGTAAAGACCCATTCTTATTTATACATTAAAACAAGTAGAATGCATTTTCATCTGACTGATTTTGAGAAATTGATAGTGAAAGCATGTAGTACAGAGTGTTCATGTCGGTTGTTTTTCAAGGAATAGTAAATTTTCTCACAAAGCCTTGTCTCTGAATGTAAATTTAATATTGGATGAAGACACTGGTTGTAAGCAAGTGTGAAAATATGGATATAGAGCAAAATCCAGGTCCGTCAAATCATATAAATCTACAAGAAAATGCATCTGTATTATTGCAAGGAAGTATCCATCAAGGAGATGAGATATTTAGTCCTGATTCAAGAGGGCGTCAATGCCTACCATGTTGTTTATTATTTTTGATTAAAGGTGTACTGAAAAGGATCTGTACCAACATGTGGAATGTGAACAACATGAATGAAATTCTGTTTGCAGGAGATAAATTATACAAGTATGCAAATAAGAATTCCAAGACATATCATGACTATTTAGAGCCATGTGATTTGCCATCTTTTTTTTTCACTTGACAACCAGTATTATCACTGGAAAGTGAAAAAAAAAATATCATATCCTCAGTGGAGTTTCCTTTCCTTGATTTAGAGACAGCACTCGCTATGACTTTCTCATTCAACCCATACGAATCTTCGCTTGACGTACATTTAAAAGAGTTTTAAGTCTTCTTTTCAGGAAGTACAATGCCCAGATGCTTGATATATTCCATAGAGCTCCATCTTATGGTGTAGTATTGGTAGCATTGGAATGCCACCTATCTTCTTTGCATGTATTGTGTTTGCATAGAAGATACACAGCACTCCGCAATACTTTACAAGCTCGCGGACTCTTAGGACTATCAGTCCTTTGATTGTTTTTAAATTTGTATCCGTTTTGTTTATTATTTTATCAGTTATTTGCACCCCTTAAATCTTTTGACACAGGTAAAATATAAAAAACTTCTGGTAGTTGCTACATAGTTTGTTCAGTGAAAGTGTCATGGCAAAGAAGGACATTTTTTTGTATATATGCATATTGACGTAATGAAATTATATGGGCGGACAGAGAAGACTCTAATCTGACTGCTCGTGCGCAGGGTGATCTGAGTCTTCTCTATCCGTATACGCCGTACAACCTGTTTCTCAGGGCGTATCACAATCACAATATTTTCCAAAACAGAATACCCCCGCATACCGTATGTATCCTACAAAGACTCCTTTACGTCATTACCATACTTGTCCTAAAGTTTGAAGAAGTCCTTTTACACCTGATGATACGTCTAAAATTGCTAAACGAAAGTTTCACAGTGTAGACCCAGATCAGACGCCGCATGGCGGCATCTACAGTGTTTGTTTGTTTGAGTTGAGGTTTTACAGCCCAGTCAACCCATTAGGGTCATGTCGAGCGCAGTCAGTTATCATTCCCACTCTGTTCCTGGGTAGGCTTCGTTAATTGAACGGTGTATAATAACCAGTATTTGAACGCATACTTTTGCCCGTAACTGACAACTGCCCTACTTGAATCAGCGGAAAGGGGAGAATGGCCGTAGAAATTATTTCATGGTCAATCTTCACGAAAGCTATGAGGCTGAACTGGGGTACGAAATCGCGATTCCTGATCTGCAGTCAGACGCGGTACGGATCTACACTGTTTGTTCTGGGTTGCCCGTCCGAGTACGTCGTGTAAATATAGAGTACTCGTAACTCGAGACTATTGTCAATTATATATTATAATACCTCATTGATTCAAATTACCGAAAATGGATTAGCACGAAAAAGACATAATTTATATCAATACTGCTCTTTTTTTATTTAGACCCATTCAAAGATCATGCAATT
Organism: Anodontia alba; assembly: GCA_964016985.1. Lineage (NCBI taxonomy): Eukaryota > Metazoa > Mollusca > Bivalvia > Lucinida > Lucinidae > Anodontia > Anodontia alba. Next base: position 48,769,540 of record OZ024828.1, on the reverse strand, counting down.
CACAATATACAAGATGTCTTCTCAGTACTTTAATATTGGGCAAATTGATGTTTTCTTTCTTCGGTGATCAGTGGCTGTACAGTTTTTTCACCATGTGACATCAAGATTTTTTATTTCTTTAACTCTTTCACTGTCACAGACGATAATAGCAGGCTTTTGCAAACAGCATAGATCCAGATGAGACCCCTCATTGAGCCGTCTCATCTGGATCTACGCTGTTTGATATTCAGTCTTTCAACTTTACATATAATAGACTTTCCAAGCGGCAGTTTGTTAAAATAGAAAAGCATACGACAAATGTCGTCTGAAATTTGGCGCCGAAAGAGTAAATGCATGATATAGGTTTGAATAGTTTTGCGTTCACAGTACTAGTGCTCCAGTGCGAGTGTGTTCCTTTCAATAATACACAATACACTGCTTATTTTTACCTCCTACCTGACACCTCAACTCCCTACCACCGTATTTACCCTAAATATTGGGACACCTTAACTTCGTACCATACGTGTCCTAAAATTAGAACAAAGTCCATTTAACTACCTGTTGATAAGTTAATTATATTGCTGGATGAGAGGCAAACAGTGTAGACCCTGATCAGACGCCGCGTTCTGCCTGGATCTATACTGTTGAACCTGGTCTGTCTGTCCCAATGCTTAAGATTATTACGGGTATACTAATATTAAAATTTGAACAAATCGACTTTTGTACAGATTGAAGTGTTTAAACTACTTGATAAGTGGCAATACGTCTTATCATTATCAATCGCCGCGCTATGCGGCATTTGGTCTGGATATACACTGCTTGCTACAGCACACTCCATTTACCCTAAGTATTCGGACAGTTCTACTCCTTACTATAATACATTGTAATATTGTCCTGAATTTGTCCATTTAATTTCCTGGTGATGTGTTTAAAACTACTGTTTCAGTGCCAAAAAGATTAGACCCTGATCAGACGCCAGCTGTATTAGAAATAGTACTACTGCCAGGTTGACAGGTACTGAATTTGCTTGGAAACTGTCTCGAACGTAATATTAATTGCTAAAATTCTAAATTAAGACTATCGCTACCATAAAATTTCGTGAATCTATTTCCTAAATTTTATCATCACGCAATTTTTAAATATAATGCTTCCTGAAAGTATTAACAAGACAAAATATTTAGACGTAAACGTCTAAGTACCGGCGCAAATTTAGTTCATGTTTATTTAGAAATATGGGACAAGGGTATACTAAAGTTTAATAAATTTTCAATATAACAGGTAAAAAAAGAACTACAATGTGATTCTTTAATATATGCTTTTATTAAGCTTTATGAATTTTCTTGATCAAGCAATATGCGAATCCTAGTCATTTTGGGATCTCCACGAGGTTTAGTTTGTACATTATTATTTAAAAAACAACAACAAAAAACATGCCAGAACTTAAATAAGTTACCACATCTTATCTAGAAGCTTATTTTTTGCAGGCGTCAGATATGAATATGTTTGAACTTTTTAGATATGGACCACAGGTCATAGTCAACTTTCCAATGATAGACTGCAAGTCATATTCAAACATACCAAACTGCGCTCTGCGCTAATCGAACACGCCCCCATACATAAAAATCCAAAGCTATATTAAGAGACCGGCGCGATTCGCGCGCCGGCCAATAATAAGAAGAAAAGGATGAAAGAAGTCCAGGATCATAGCCTACCAATGACACGAAGATTAAGAGCAAACAAACCATATACCAAAGAAAAGCAAAGCAAAGACATTACGAAAAAAGCCTATTCAAATATATAGAAAATTTGACCTCCAAAAACTGAAAATTTTCAGATTAAAAATTCTGATATTTTCCATATTTCTGCTTAAAGATAGATTGTGGGTACTCGTTAGAATCGCCTCGCCGAGGCGGTTCTAATGAGTACCCACAATCTATGTTTTTGTGCAAAAATAAGAAAAAATAATGTATACCCATGTAAACCCCAGTTTTACTATATAAAAGTGGGGTTTAAGGGGGTCAAAATTATATAGGCATGTTTTCGTGATGCAAAGAAAGCAAAGCAAACATCTCCCTCTTCCCCAGTAAGGGATTAATAATGCTTAACAGGATCCACTAACAGAAAAATAACTAACAGGATAAAAAAATGAAAAAAAAAAAATAAATAAATAAAAAATAAAAAAAAATAAAAAATAAAAAAAAAATAAAGAAGAAGCCCCACAGCGGTAGCCACAATGCCACACAAAGAACAGCCAACACCAGAACCAGCAACCTGCTTCAAATGGACCTGCCTGAACCTTAGTTTTATGGTGACTTAGTTTACAAAATTAGAAGAGTTGTTGGTAAGTCTGTTTTTTTTTTGTTTTTTTTTTTCCAGAACAATTTTGTCCATATCTGGTTATAAATTTATGTCTAATTCTATACCTGTAATATCTCCGTTATCCTGAATTAATGTACAAATACAATTTTGATTTGAAAACACTTCTGTATGAAGGTCTCACGGAACCTGAATTTTATTTTTGCTTATTCTAAAAATGCAGAAATATTTTTGTAAAATCGATTTTTTGGAACAATTAAATAATTGTCATTCGCTACAAAATATAGTTAACAAATTTATATTCCGATACAAACTGCATGCATTGTTGTAAATCCACTTATGCTTAATAACTTTGCTTCCCTCTTTAATTGCCTGACACGACCCTGTCAGATCGCCACTGAGCCCTTTGCTTTCTTTCATCAATGTTTGTGACTGTGGCCCTCCCAGGGGTTCTGGGGAACTGGGGAATAATGCCATTTATGTCAGGGGAACAGGAAAACACAAGTCTAATAATGAAGGCAACAGGAGAACAAACTTAAGGTAATTTCGGGGATGAGGGGACATAGAAAATTAATTTTGATTTGAACGAACAAGAGACAATCCAAAAAATATTCCAGGGGAACAAGGGAACAGGCCTCGTGATTATGTGTTGAGATGAGGTAGAGAACCTCTATGCTGAGCGAATATATATCTATAATTTGGAGCTGCAGCAGAATAAAGGGTGAGGTTTCGGGCGAGTTAAAACTGTTTAAAGCCAGCACCCACCTCACAAATACTTGTCTACTGACCGTTCCAAGGGTGTTCGTCTATTGCAGTTCATTTTTGTTCGTGCCTCAGAGGTTTCATATTTGGCGTCAGTTTTGTCGTTTGTTTGTTTTTCATCTCTTGTTTGTTTGATGATCACACAACGTGGTTACAACTTCGCTGCAACGTCACGACGTTGCAGCGACGTTGTAACGACGTTGATGCGACGTTGTGTGTTTTGCTGGGTGTGCTTCGTGATTGTAGCATTTCACGGACTGGATATCTTCATTTATATTTCTGGGCCCAATTGTTCAAAGCGTCGTTAGCTTAACGAGCTCGTTTGTGGTCAAAATGTTAACTATTCTAGTAAGCACAATATCTGATTCACAGTACTTTTGTTGAAAAAAAATGTGAGTAGCTTTTGCAAATGCAAAAGCTATTCACATTTTTTCAGCAAGAATATAAGCGAATATGGTATATTTAATGATCGAAGTTTTAACGATACGTTAACTAACGACATCGTTAGTTTTGAACAACTGGGCCCTGGTTCAGAAGTATAGCAGTTGAAAGATAAATATGGTCGTAAAACACACTAACAAAGGAGCTGAGTACTATTACGTAGCACGTGTAAACTGTTTTTATGCCAGGTCCTGCTGCAAAAGTGCAGAATATCCGTACAATAGCTAGAGTATATACTGTATGTGTTGGGGCACAGCATTTCCTACAAGATTGTATGTGTCATCGCGAAAATACGCCTATATAATTTTTACCCCCTTAAACCCCACTTTTATGTAGTCAGACTGGGGTTTACAGGGGTATACATTATTCATTTATTTCTGCTCAAAACATAGATTGTGGGTACTCGTTAGAACCGCCTCTGTGGAGCGGTTCTAACGGGTACCCACAATTTATGTTTTGAGCAGAAATAGGAAAATATCAGAACTTTTTTTATTTGAAAAATCATTCTTTTTTTTGTAGTAAAATTTTCAATATACGTGTATTTGAATAGGCGTGTTTTCGTAATGACTAAGTGAAGACTCAGATCTGCAGTCTTGTAAAAAGTGCTGTATCCCGGATCGTATGTCAGCGCGATGACATTATCCAAGTAAAAATGTCTAATATGCTGAAATGACACATGAATTCATTGCCTATATTATTTTTCATTGTCTATGCTATTTAACGATTGCATTGCGCAGATTGCTGACCAGTCATCACGAAAACATACCTATATAATTTTGACCCCCTTAAACCCCACTTTTATATAGTAAATCTGGGGTTTACAGGGGTATACATTATTTTTCATATTTCTGCTCAAAACATAGATTGTGGGTACTCGTTAGAACTGCCTCGCCGAGGCAGTTCTAACGAGTACCCACAATCTATGTTTTGAGCAGAAATATGAAAAATATCAAAGGTTTTTATCTGAAATTTTTCAGTTTTTTGGAGGTAAAATTTTCTACATATTTGCATAGGCGTGTTTTCCTAATGACTTTTTTTTTTTTTTTTTTTTTCTTCAGTTTTTATCTTTCTGTATTTTTTCTTTCTTCGATACGGATTACTTTCACATGCCAGTCTACACTGTGACTCATTGATAGAGCGTCCGCTTGCGGCTTTAGGATTGTAGATTCAATCCAAAACCGAGACCTCAAACAGTATAAAAAAGTACTACGTAGCTGCTCTTTCTGCTAGACATTATGGAAATAGAATAAGGACTGTCCAGCTGGGTGTCAGTATAATGTGACAGATTGGCGTATCATGTCATTTATCTCGGGTGTGATTTGGTACTGAGACTAACTCTGTAAGTGAGCATTGAGCTCCCTGCTACGTCTATACTATAGTGAGAACGCCCTTACCGACCAAACAACAAGTTTAACAAGGATATCCTCGGAAACCCATGCTTAATCACACACACACACACACACACACACACACACACACACACACACACACACACACACACACACACACACACACACAAGAAAAGAAAAACGAAAATTTGTCAGCTTTGGATCCGAGGATGTTCTCTGGCTGCAGCACTCAAACGTCTAGTTTGACCGTTTTGTACATTTCCTTTCATTATTGACACAAATTCGAATGCTCTCTCTGTAGGTCAGTAAATTCCATCAGTCGTGACAAAACAAAAAATATACAATATGTCTGTTGTTGTATACAAAAGCAATAATTTATTGTGTTTTTATCTGATGCACCATGGTTTCACAACAAACTATAAAAGCTATGTATAATTGTTAGATTTCAATAATACTCGACATATTTTATTACAAAAACTACTGATGAAAAATGGGCCTACTTTTATATTGTTTTCGGGTGCTGGTGTACACACGATTACGTTAACACGTCTCCCCAGCTAGTCTTCTTTATAAATCTACAGCGGGCCGTTATCGGCCCGTCAGCTACCCTGACGGGCCGATAACGGCCCGCTATAGATTTACGTAGAATGCTTACTGGGCCACTATTCCCCACATGATATAAGCCGCAACGGCCTAAAATGTACCTTGCGCCCAGCGAAAATTTAGATCAGCCTACACATTTGTACAGTTTGGTCAGACTCTTCATTAAGCACACTTTGGATAGCCAATGCTGCAAAGCTTCAACATGCGGACAATGATGACACATCACGAAAACATGCCTATATAATTTTGACCTCCTTAAACCCCACTTTTAAATAGTAAAACTGAAGTTTACAGGGGAATTCATTATTTGTATTATTTCTGCTCAAAACATAGATTGTGGGTACTCGTTAGAGCCGCCTCGGCAAGGCGGTTCTTACGAGTACCCACAATCTATGTTTTGAACAGATGTATAAAAAATATAAGAATTTTTATCTGAAAACTTTCAGTTTTTGGTGATGAAATTTTCAAAATATTTGAATAGGCGTGTTTTCGTAATTGATCAGACTGCGCGGATGAGTCTTCGTTAAGCAAACAGACCAGAAGGTACTTTTTCTCACGTTGCGACTCATATCTCGTTATGAAGACAGTTTATGCATATGTATATTACCGTATTAATCTTAAATATTGGGACCCCTTCACCGCATATCGGCCGCGCTGTGCGAAATCGTGTCTTCGGGCATATGCGGACAGCGAAGGCCCAGATCAGCCTGCGCATCCGCGCAGTCTGATCAAGGTCTTCACTTTCCGCTAAAAGGATCATTGGATACTACAGAATGTATAAATATAAAGCAAAGCCCCGGGTGAGACTGGTATGCGCAGGATGATCTGAATCGGCCGCATTTTGCGTATGTTCGAAGGCAGTTTTTCGCCTGAAGCAACCCATATCGTACTTGTTCTAATATTTGAACATGTCTGTTTTGCTACCTGTTGACGTGTCAATGCACAGTAGGACGAGAGGCAAATAGTATAGACCCTGATTAGACGTACCAAGTATAGTGCGCTTGACGCAACAGGTTTTTGTATTTAACTGTCTCCACAGCACTAAATCCTAATGTATGAAAAATAGATGGCGAAGTGCTAGTGTCGGCAAGTAGTAAACATGTTCAGTAAACAGGCCCACTAGGCACACGTCAACTGTTATGACTCGTGAAACACAACAACGGCAAATCTGAGAGGGAGATGGCCTTCCTGATGAGAGCCCTCATCGAAACAACTCAATAGGTATGGCCCGCATAGCAAGATAGGTATGTGTTCACGGCGAAAAGCAAAGCTTTGATAAAAAGGGTGGTAAAGAATGCGATCGTTTGTGTGTTTTACAATATGAAAACATTCAAATATAGTGAAAATTTTTACAACAAAAATTAAAATTTTCAGACAAAAATTCTGATATTTTTCACATTTCTGCACACAATATAGATTGTGGGTACTCGTTAGAATCGCCTCGGCTAGGCGGTTTTAAACGCGTACTCACAACCTATGTTTTTGAGCAGAAATAAGAAAAAATAATATATACCCCTGTAAACTCATAAAGTAGATCCCTTTTCAAATGCTGATCAAAACAATTTTACAGTGTTCATTCCCGTGAATGCGATCTATTCCCGTAACTGCATGGTCCTCAAAAATAAGTTCATTTGTCCATAAAGCACTGGCTGATATTTTGATCTTGGTCTACAGCGGCTCTGCGTAAACGTGTAAACGTCATTACGAAAACACGCCTATTCAAATATATTGAAAATTTCACCACCAAAAAAAATGAAAATTTTCAGATAAAAAATTCTAATATTTTTCATATTTCTGCCCAAAACATAGATTGTGGGTACTCGTTAGAACCGCCTCGGCGAGGCGGTTCTAACGAGTACCCACAATCTTCGTTTTTTAGCAAAATAAGAAAAATAATGTATACCCCTGTAAACCCCAGTTTTACTATATTAAAGTGGGGTTTAAGGGGGTCAAAATTATATAGCCGTGTTTCCGTGATGGTACAGCGAAGGCCCAGAATACAATGACTGATCTAGGTCCCACTTTCCAAAAATGCTCTAAAGGTACATTTTCACAAAGCAATTCTCAAACAATAGACTTAGAAGAGGTACTTGTAAATTAGAAATACTAAGGTGTACACCAAGGTCGGCAATCTGTTTTTGTTTGGTAACGTTTGGCGACTGTGCTAGTCAAGCACTATTGAAGTGCGGAAGTACTCAATGTTTCACGTAATATTATAGGGACAGTATGTGTCCTAACCTCATAGATGGAATGTTGTATTTAATGTTCTAGGAAGCAGGAATATGTCACAACCAGGTATAATAACGACAATTTCTAGTTGATTCGCGCACTGTAATCCTGTAATAATATATCTTAAAGAAATTTCACTAGCAACAATTTAAAATGAGAAATCTTAAGAGCAAATTTACAGTTGCGCCTCAACACGATGACGACCACCTTGTCATTTGCTAAAGGCCCAGATTAGCCCGTATACTCGGTGTAATCTAGTCAGGATATCCTCTGCTTGCAAATACATTTGATGCACAACGCCCTGCAATTTGCGGACAACGCAGGCCCTGATCAGCCTGCGCGAATGCGCAGGCTGATCAGGGCCTTCGTTGTCCGTTTACAGAATCAAGGAATATTGTTGTATATGTCGACGGACAGAGCATACTCAGATCATACTGCATGGATAATGCTGATATGGTCCTACATTCTGCATAAGAGTACCTTTCATGCGTTACTCATCATTTAAGAGTATTTACTGATATTTAAAGCAGACTGTGTAGCTCCGGGTCAGAGAGGGTAGATGGGTATTCCTCTGCTGCTGACACATTAAGGGTCTATTTTCTTCTATTGTGGCCCAGTTTCTGATTGTTGATATTAGTGTATATCGTATTTACTTGTATTTCTAGGACACCCCGGCACCATAGCGCCTTACCCTATATATATATAACACCTACAATAGTACAGAAGATGTCCAGGAATAGCCACAATCACAGATCAGAACCTACCAATGACACGAGGAGGAAGAGCATACAGACCATGACAGACAATAGACAAGCAACAAACTAAAGAAAACCAAAGCAACGAGCTCTCTCTTCCTCAGATACAGGATCTAAACACACTGTAAAACGAACCCGCAGATTTTACGGTAAATACTGACAACTGGCTGCCAGTACATGTACCGTAAATTTTACGGGCGCCTATAGATTATTGACAGTAATAATTACGCATGACAGGGCAGTGTAGGGCAAGGTTGGTAACGTATAGGACATAGTAAGGATGTGAGCTACCGTACCGTATATTAAGCTTACACATCCTTAACCCATCCTACGAGGAAATTCCTGCAAAAGTTCTACACCCCCACCCACCCCACCCTCCGTAAAAAATTACGGTAAAGGCGCTGGCAGTCCTTTGCCAGTATTTACCGTAAAATTAATTGGAATCTTTTACAATACTACATAAAGGAAAAATAACATATAACCATCGCATAAGAATGGTCAGTCGTAAAGACTACCCTGAGTGTGTGTGTGTGTGTCGGGGGGGGGGGGGGGGGGGTGCTGAAATCGAGATTACTGTATCAAATCTTCACCTGAAGTTCAAATATTTTAAAAATATAAAGCAATGCAGAAAGAACATTTTACTACTTTCCAATGTATTTTGAACTTCTTGATGAGTGGCAAACAGTGTAGACCCTGATAAGACACCGCGTTCTGCGGCGTCTGATCTGGGGCTACAATATATACTCAGGATTGCCTGTCCAATACTTAGAGTAACTACGGTAGATTCAATCAGATTCATAGCATCATTATAAATATATACCACGTCAGGGACAGAAAGGGGCTGAATCCTAATGAGAGCATCGAAAGGCCAGGGAGGTCTATGCATCCGTACAGCTTGACCAGTCCTTTTTGTTTGCTCACAGAAAACTTTTAGCTCGCCTGATGGACAGGAAGTTTGAGGAGTCTTAGTAAAGAATTTTAATAAAACCCAGAATCCGATTTGTATCTCTTTTGTGTCACCAGTAAGCATTCTACATAAATCTAAAGTGGGCCGTTATCGGCCCGTCAAATAAATCTAAAGTGGGCCGTTATCGGCCCGCTTTAGATTTATGTAGAATGCTAGCTGGGTCTGTTGTTTCCAAGGACAACATTTATGGAATTGTGGCTACATTTATTTAAATCCTCCGCTAGGCAGACGATTCACATGAAGTATCAGCCTTATTTCCCCTGAAAACAGTAAACTATTTCAAGATATCGTCAGCAACAACTTTGATTGGTACTTTAAGGGTTAATTTGGAATCGTTGGTAAGGGTCGTGTTAATGGAAACAAGTTATATATATATATGGTTAATGATTATTTCACACTCATTTAACTTAACTGTCCTAATTACACTGTTTAGAATTACATATGATTATAGAGCGAATTGAAAATTGATATGAACACCATTAAAATCCAGATTGTCTATTGAAATACCGTCACCATATTGCATGCGTTACATGGAAAAAAGGCCCATATCATATTTTGTCACATGAGAAAAAGGTACCTATCGCATAGGCGACCAGCAAAGGCTCAGGCGAGACTGCGCATAAGCGCAGTCTCGCGAGAGCCTTTCTGTTCGCAGGCATGTAATAGGGACCTTGCGTAAAGCTTGAGGCAAATAAAGCATGCTGTATCAGAGGACTGCGCATACGTACTCGTATTTGATGAACCATAAACCGGAAAAAATAAGGTTCCCTTTTTTGTGTCCAGGTGCATATGCGGACAACGAAGACTTGGGTCAGAATGCAAGAACGTGATCTGATCGTGGTTAGAGAGATATGAGTGAAGCCATCTAACTATACACTGACTTAGGCGGAGTGTTTCTACATAATAGAATGGTGCATTGTCCAGTTGCAGAATCTGTTTGATGTATAATGTATCGATGAACAGAGAACGACCTGAGCATGTTGTGTTGGTGCTTTGGCTTATCTGGGTAGTCACTGATCGCATGACAAAAAGGCCGTTTTCTTGTGTTGTGTATTATATGAGCAGAGATAAGTGGAAATAATCGTATTGTAATATTGAAAAAAAAAAAAAGAAATTTTGATGTTGGAATAGGATGTGGCAATTGGATTTCACTTGTGTATGACATAGTTACATAAAATGCTTCGCAAAAGGGGACTTGATATACTTGCAAGATCTTACGCCACCTTTTTATTTTACAAGGAGAACATCTTTTGTGTCTTCCTGCATGCAATATCAAAACTAGGTCTATAATGGAAAAAAGTAGCTCCCTAGGGAAGAAAATTCGTTCATTTTTGAGCTTACCTCTTTTCAGAAAGAAAGGAAAAAGGAATTTTGGTACGCTTATGCCTAGTTTACATTTGGCATACGATCAGCTTACCGCGCTCGTAAGATGCCAGTATCTCCCTTTAAGTGCGGCCTCCGTAAAGATGCAGCCGGCGATCATACGATTATCATACCGATTCACGGGTGCCGTAGCCTCTACGATTGTGTGTAACTCCGCACTATGACAAAGTTTTAAAAATTGCAAGCCCATAGGTAGCATTGCACGATCCCTGCACGGGCAGCGCACAGAGGCCGCGCGCTGATCGTGCGGACAACGTAAACTTTTAGATGATCATTTGGGCAAAAAATTCGTACGCTGATTGTAGGTTCTTAGGATAATACTAAGGACCTCCAACCCGTCCCACTCCCGACCCGCCCCCCCCCCCCCCCCCCACACACACACACACATTCCCAGTGCAGCTATCGCAAGGTTACTGCATGGTGCCCTTGCAGTGCCCATCCGGTCGTATGGATATCGCGGTAATCCCACGGCGACCGCACCATGATCGTGAGACCGCCTTGCACTAGATCAACATTTTCCAAATGGGTATACATTGGTCATCTCCAGCTGCTCCTTTTATTTCAACAGCTGTCTTCAGACGAGTTTGGAAAAAAATGATAGCACTGATACCACCACTCAGGTTCAGAGTGGCGCACTTGCAATTGCAATAAAGGCAGAACAGGAGAAGAAAACAGGCGATCATTGCAGCCCTAGCCGGAACGGCAGCAGGCCAGACAGGGGCGCAGGGAAGGGACGGTCTGAGTGAAGCCGTGGCTCCTAAGACGGGTTAGCCTAGGACACAACGACACACTGATTCAAGAGCTGATGCAAGAGTCGCGCGGGGAATTCATAGCCTTCCGCAGGATCGAGCGACCTATGTTCCGGGGCATGGTATGCAGACTGAACCCCAGGATCTCCAAGTCGGCCAGGTTCGCCTGCCTGCCTGAGGCTGGCAATCACGCTGGCTCCTTGCCACCGGTAACTCCTGCCGCAGTTTGGCGTTCAGCGTCAGAGTGTCGCACAGCATCATATCATTTCTGGTTCCCGAGGTGTGCTTTGGCATCGTAGATGAGTACAAAAAGGAGTTAGCTGGCATCTCTGGCTCAGGCCGCAGGTCCTTCTTGCACCTCTTTCCCTTCCCGCCTTTTGTTTTAAGTGCCATCTCAACCGACAACACAGGCAGAAATACGAAGTTGTACATTTTTGGTACACGAATGCCCAAAACTACAAGACGATCGCACAATCATCGTATCATCTCCGCGCGGCCTCCGTACGGAAGAACACGGGCTCTGTACGATTTCCGTGCACGGCTGCGGACACTGCACGATTGTCGTACTATCTCTGCACGGTCTCCGTACGGCTATGCCCCGATCTGCCGTACAAGAAATCCCACGTTGCTCGTATACTATGTAGACGCACAGGTCGAAGCCCGTAGCCACCAACGATGCCTGAAAAATCGTACGGAAAATCATAGACAAATAAATTATACGAACGTAACGTCAGCTGTTCAACACATTTCTGTAAAAATACTAAACAGCAAAACAAAACGGATTAATGAAAAATGACAGAGAATATTTGAGAAAAAAATCTCGGGCTCAAAATGAGAAAATCACCAAATATTTTCCTTCTATATAGTTTAGTTTAGTTGTGTCGAGTAAAAAAACAAATAAATAAAACTGCATACTAACCATCATGATGTTTATTTTTGGTTGTTTTTTGTGTGTGTGTTTTTTTGTTTTTTTGTTGTTGTTGTTTTGTTTTGTTTTCCAATGTAATGTGTAACAAACTGCAAGTATGAGTTCAACTTAAAAGAAGCTGCAAAATAAACCAGGTAAATTCTTCAGGTTTAAAACACAAAATGCGTTTGTGATTCCGCATAATGTGATTTTATTTTAAGTGTCATTATTGACGCCATTTCGTGATTATCAATATGGGGAATCCACGTAACCAAATGACTAAGTACACGGAGTTTATTACCAATTTTAGCTCCGCTTCAAGTAGTGTCTTTTAGAATATCTCTATTCATACCGAATGGAATTTGTTCAAATAATGAGTAGAGTACGCGGACAAGCAAGCTCTTTCTGGTGGTGTAAAGGCAATTCTGCGATCTGGTCTAATTCTTTAGAACATTAGAAGGATGTTTTGCTGTCAATCTGGATCACCGGGACAATGTACATGAATTTTTCTCCGAATGTTCTCGAGAACAAGACCAAATTGCAGAATAACACTGACATAAAGAATACGACAGAAAGAGCTTGATTGCGCTTCATTTGAAAAAAAAATCCATCAGGTATAAATCGAGGTACTCTAAAAAATCCTGCCTGAAGCGGAGCTAGAAAAAGTAAATAACTCTGTGCACCTGGTCATTTGGTCACGTGGATTCCCCACTGGGATTATGATGTCATAAAAGTTTGAAGCCGTTCAGTAACGCATACCAAAAATAAGTTGATAGTCAACTTTGACCAGAAAATACGCAAATGTATTAACATTAAGTACATTTTTTAATTATGGATAAAAGTACATTTTCGCTCAAAATTGTAAAAATTCGCAATTTTTGTTGTCGAGATTAATAACACAAAAGTTATTTGATTTTTTTCCTTGATTAGGTAATTTGTCACACTTTTAGTTTTCACGCTAACAAACGGTCTGGGTCTACAGTAGCGATTACGTTTTTCTTGTCCGTTTATGCGTTTGGGGTGCGTTTTAAAATCGTGGCATAACGTTTGCGTTTCGACAACGTTTCTAGCGTTTCATATCGTTTCGGCCAATCAGATTACAGAGCAAAGCGTTTCACTCAAACGCTTAATTTGCATATGCGCACTGAGGAGATACAAACGTTTTCTCGAAACGCTTTTCACCGTTTCGGCCAATCAGCTTGCCTTATCGAAACGCTTTTTCAGTTTCGGCCAATCATTTGACCGTTTCGCACCGTTTGTATGTTAGACCAATCGAATCATAAATACCTGTTGGACCGTATTAAACCGTGTTTATTACAACTAAAGTACTCTGTATCTACGTATTAAAATTATATTTATTTTATTTTATTTTATTTATTTATATTTTCTTTATAAAATATATTTTGGTATTTTCGAAAGAATTAACATGATTAATTATTATACTTTGTGAAGCCTATTATTTTTACACTGCAATCATGACAATCAACGTCTTTTGACAATTACATGTTTTAGCACATAGTACTCGGTATAAAATATTTAGCAGATGACATTTTGAAGTTTATATAATTTCCTGAAAACAGATTTTGGCATTTCATACAAATTGCCTGCAAATGATTTGACAATATCAGAATGCCTTAACCAAGACAATATTTATTTATTTTATTTATCTTACTTTTATATTTTATTTTATTTTTATTTATTTTTTTTTTATTTTATTTTTATTTTATTTTTATTTATAATAATTATTATTATTATTATTATTGCATAATTTTAGATGTATGTTAATGGCTACGATTTGTCATTTAAATCGGCAGGCTTTTCTGACTTATTTTGTTTTTAAGGTGTGCGGTAAAAATGCCAGAGCTGAAAATGACATATGCAAAAATGTTAGAGGAAAAATGCAACAAATAAAAATGCCAGAGGCTACCTGGTAAAATGTCATAGGAAATAATCCCATAAGTAAAAATGCCAGAGATAAAACTTATACAAGTTTAGTTCTTTATTTGACTTCCATGTAGCACAATTTGACAGCATCATGGGAAAAGGTGAAAAGATGCAACAAGAGTATATATGTCCAAATAGACTCCCCCACACTCTATATTGGAAGAGTCTAATTCAATGTTAGGCATGTCAGGTTATGTGATTTAGATAATCCTAGCGAAAAATGACTGAACTGTGCAAACAATGGCTACCCTGATCAAATGCCGCATTTTGCAGTGTCTGATCTGGATCTGCACTGTTTTCCAATAGCCTGTTTTGTGTCTCCAAATTATCGTGAGTTAAACTGTTTTCACATCAAAAAAAAAAAAATAATAATAATAATAATATCATCTGCTTATATCTAAACAAAGCAGGTTAAATGTTAACCTTTACCACTCTGTTTATTCAGCAGACAACAAAGTGATGACATTTTTTTCGTTTCTCCAGAAAACAGGATTTGACATTTCATGCCAGTTGTCTCTATTCAAGACAATTTGCATGAAATGTACAGAATAGTCAGTTGATGACATTTTGAAATATTTTTCTTATGTTATCCTGAAAACAGGTGTCGGCTTTTCATACAAATTATCTCCACAGGACTTCACTTCCCCTGCAAATTGTCTTCAGTGGAGATTTGCGTGAAATGTCAAACCTGTTTTACGGGAGAAAATAAGAAAAGAGGTCATGAATTTTCCATCTGCTGAGTTAGCCCAGAGAGTGATAAAGGTTCAACTGGACAATGAATCGTTGACATAATCCATTCTGTTGGTGATATGTGTAGACCACGATCAGACTGCGCGGAAATGCCGGTTCACCTTGGTCTAAGCTGTTCTCAAATACCATAAGGTCGTTTCTTATTTCTATTCAAAGGGGCTAATATATATTCAACCAGTGCCGACCAAACCAGATCAGCTTGCGCAGCAGGATCAAGATGAAAGATTTTCTACACCAGTCTGAACTACGTCGAACCTGTGAATTGCCATTATTGTTTTGAGTAATATTTCTCCCCCCTCCCCCTCACGTCCCTCCCCCTCACGCCCCCACCTTTTTTTTAAAATGAAATGTACACTGTCGTTTAGACAAATGGTTCTGGAACAGATGATCTGCTTTTCTGAAATTTATTGTTAGAATTATGTGTCACCAATACTAATCCTTTCATTAGATCCTTATCCAGTGAAAACGTCCCTCTGAGCATAGGTGTTACTCGGATTAAAGTGAGTGGATCAGTCTAGTGCATAATGGTGTCCACTCAGTTCACTGATCAGGTCATTAGTATAAAATACTGTAATACATGAATCGCTCAGTATCCATCTAATACACAGACTGATCAGAATCGTAAAATATAAATAGGTCCATTTTTACTTGTTTGGGCCATTATTTTTCGAATACGATGCACTGTGCACATCATGGCAATTATGTGGACAGTCGGCAAATATCTTGCTGGAGGGCTTTCATGAAAGTATATTCTCACTATGAAAACATTTTTGGCATGTATATGCAAAGCTGTTAACCTTAAGAACGCTATATTTTAATATTAGAAGACGATGTGCTGGATAAACAGATCAAATGTATGGACGAGCAGCAATGACCCAGAGCAGAGTGCGCGGATGCACATTCTAATCTAGTATTTTGCATATTGCAACCTATACTTAAATATTAGAAGACGATGCACTGGAGAAACAGCAGATCCTTTCGAATAATAATGATAATAAAAATGTACAGACGAACTGCAACGAATCAGATCAAAATGCACGGATGAACATACTAATCAATGTTGCATTTATAGCACATTGTAGTCTGGATACTCCTAAAAGGGTAATTGGAAAACAGTGGAGACCCAGATCAGATGCCGCAGAACGTGACGTCTGATCAGGATATCCATTATTTGCAAATAGTTCAACCATTTGTTTCTCTACATAACATAGCCTGGCATACCTAAAATCGAAATTAGAATCTTCCAGTATATAGGGTGGGTGAGTTCATTCAGTAACAATAGGTTAAATATTAGAAGATAATGTGCAAGACTATTGGCAAATCGTATCGAATAAGACAATGTACAGATGAGCAGCTACGAAGTAAATCAGAGTGCGCGGATGCCCTATATTTATCACATATTTTCATGTATTCCTCTTGTTTAATATTGGTAAAATTACTTTGTATCTACATGTTTTCGATAGTTTAAAATGAAAATGACTTTTTATCAAAGATGAATGGATGAAATTGAAATGTTTTTTTGTTTTTTTTTATTTGTTCAAAACTGACTTAGCAGTTTTTAAGTAAGTCTTCTTCGATATATATTTTTTACATTACGTCTGGTGTTGTCTTAATTTCAAATATACGAGCATTATATCCTTTTAAGGCATTACCTGTTTATGCATGCTGTTTCTTTTTTTTTCTCATCCAAATAGATTTGGAAGTGCACCTGCATATCATAAAACTTCCAATAAACAATACATGGAATGAGTATATCCTATACCTCACCCTCCTTAAGAAATACACAGTTTAATATTATGTAACATTTGAAAGATCAAAAAGGGGATAGTATAAATAAAAAAAAAATATGTAAATAAATAAAAATTGGAAAATATCATGATATTATACGCATTAATTGCACAGTACTCCAGATTCATGTAGCATAGAGTATTTGATAATAATTGACGTGTGTCTACATTTTTCCACTTAAATAATTTTGTTGTGTATATTTATTAGAATCACCTCACAGAGGTAATTTTAATGAGTACCAACCATATATTTTCTGGAGGAGAAACATGAAAATACAAGATATGATCATAATCATAAATCGATCATAAAGTTTCTCAAATGAACCTCATTTATTTATTTATTTATTTACTTATTTTTTAAAGTAAATAAGAACACTTCAAAGACTGGATCCTAATTCTACTGATGGAGAACTGTATAATAAGTCTGATAGGAAATTTAAAAAAAAAATAAAAAAATGATTGTATCCTAAAATGTGAATATTTACTTTCTGCAATTGCGCAAACTGAATTTTCTGAAACAGTTATTTCTACAAACTCTGTATGTTTAGTGAATATTCAGATCAGCCTGTACGTCTGCACAGTCTGATCAGTCTTCACCACACGCTCTAGAAGATCTACTGCTTCTTCGTCCAGAAAACACAGACTGATAAGATTGCGGGATGTGCAGACTGATCCACATATTCACTGAAAGTACATTCTTTTTTGCAGGAATTAAAGTGATTCTGCCAAAACTGTTAAAATTCCTTTTCCGTTGTATATTGCATTTTAAGACACAACGTGTTTTCCAGTACTTTCAAAAGTCAATAATCAATCATTCTTAACTGGAAGTTGAAAGGCATTCCTATCATTATTCATTGCTAGGAATGAATGAAAAATAAAGATTTTGTTCTTATATTTCCCGTAAAATGGCATTTAACATTTCAAATCCTATTTTTCAGAAAGAATAAAAACAAAATCTTATTAATTTCTTGTCTGCTGAAACTGCCCCATAGCGTGGTAAATAATTCTTAAATGTCTTTGCGAAAAAAAGTGCTCCAAAATTATGCTTTTCCTGAACAATGGATTTATTTATTATACCCTTTTTAGTGATTATCTTTTAGTTTGACGAAGCTTTGAAATTGTGCTAATGGAAATTTATGCAGAAGAGGGAATTTGATGATAAACTAGCATATTAAGACATAAATGTTAATTTATCCATAATTTATCCATAAAATATGTTGTGGGTATTCATTAGAACTGCCTTTGCGAGGCGATTTTATTAAAAACAACCAGCTATATTTTAATGAGTAAAAAGAAAAAAAATGCACACCAACCTTTCGCCAAATTACCGACCTTATCTGTTTCTATGTTTTAATCAAAAACTTTACTAATGTCAATAATGTCCCCATATTAGGCCCCTACCTATAAGGTTGGCCAAAGTCACCAAGAACTTCTTATTTTTATCTGCTTATGGCCATTAGCGTGTTATGTAATCTAAATTGTGTCTTTAATAGCTAATTGCCACCATCTAATATCCTAAATCATCGCGGAAGGAAAATATAACGAAATACATGTATTTACTCTAGATTTTTTCCTACCGCTACTTAGCCGCAATCTTGGACAGGGAACTCCCGTATACGCTGATACAGTGAAATGTTAATCTGCAAAACCGTGACATAAAAATACATGTTTAGTAATCGTTATTATTATTATTATTATTATTATTATTATTACTACAAATATTACATTCATTGATGTGAGTCTAATCATTGCATTCAATATAATCAAGTGGCTTTAATACCACTTGATGTAATTTATAATCGAAATATTTATGTACCCAGTGTTTGTCTCAGGTGAGAAAATAGTGTGCAACAAACAACTATTACCTGACTGCACCGGCAAGCATCGAACCTGCGACTCCTGATCACCAGTCAGAAGCGCATCCGACTGAGCTACAGAGTCCGGCCACTATCACTGTCCGTCAAAACACATTTCCTGTTTATTGCATCAGATACTCGTCTCCATAAAATTATTTGACTATTATTTTTATTAATTTTATAACAATTATAATTAAGTGAAATTGGAAAAAAAAAAAAAAAAAAAAAAAAAAAAAAAAAGATGTAAAATAAATTGAGTCCGCGGGATTTTGATTGGCTAACTCTGCAAACGCTAAAACGTTTGAAACCAGACATGGTTTCCATGACAGCGTTTTCCGAACGCTAATGTGATTGGTTAATATTTGAAACGCTTGAAACGTTTCAGAAACGATGATCTGATTCGCTGCGTTTCCAAACCGTTAAAAAGCGTTTTGCATGCGTTTCCGTGGACATGAAAAACGCTGTCACCACTGTACGTATGTTCATAAAAGTTTTTGTATAAATCAAAAAATAATGTTAAAATCAATCCGATGAATAATTATATCTTAAAAATATATTTTGTCTCTTATCTTCCGCAATGTTTTTATTCTATAGGAAAATGCATTATAACAACAGTTATGAACGTTTGTTTGGTAGGGAATTTGTCACAAAACGTCATTTTAATGTAAAATGAAAATTGTTATAAACCAACGTCACTTGATTCAGGGACGTTTGGCTTTTGATATACATGTACACAGCAAAGCACCCGCCTTACGTGCGTTACTCTACTTGGACACGCGTGTACATTTTTGAAGGCATTAGATTTTTTTTAGCAAAATAATTTCAGAAAAAAAAAATCAACAAGTAACACAAAGAAAAGACTGTACCAGCTTCGCTCAGCTTAACGAACGTGAATGCAGAGCAAAGTTACAGAAACACCGCCGTCAGGACAACTAAAGAAAAAAAAGAGAAGAAAAAAAGACAACAACAACAACAATGCTATTCTTTAATAGAAATTAATAAACCTCATCGCGAGAAAATGATTCTACGGAATGATATCAGTCCGATCAGCTTATTTACCCTTAATATTCGGACACAAAAAACACTTTACCATACTTACCCTAAAGTTTGAACAGGTACACTTGACTATCTCTTCAAGCTCTCTATGTTTTAAACTGCTAAATGAGTCGCAAACAGAATATACCCTGATCAGACATCTCTTTCTGTGGCGTCTGATCTGGGTCTACACTATTTCATGAGGTCTGTTTGTCCGAACACTTAGGATAAATAGGTACTCATCCACACATTTAGTCTTCGCTGCCTACTTTCAGACTCATTTGGCCCATGCAGATCATATCAACGAGTGGAGACACTAGTCATTCTGAGTGGATTTGTTGGTTTATCTAAACAGTTGTGCTGTTTGCACATTTACATGTGGCACTGAGTATCATTCTTAGCGTCATTTGTCGCATTTAAAACGTTATACTGATATGTAGAACAGCTGACGTTACGTGGTCACCCGTGGCGTCCTGAGCAAATGGAAATCAGGCACAATTACCTCTCTTGAAAGTATATTCATTCCGCTTTTAAAGAATAAGTTTGAAAAGCATAAGTACTTAAAGTCACTGTGTTGTTGTTTTTTCTTTCTTTTCAGGTGAATACAATCCGGATGAATCCCCAGAGAGTAAGTATTATTTTCTTATTATATCAACCTAAATATAAAATGAGGAACATACACTTCCAAATCGAACCATTACGAAAACACGCCTATTCAAATATGTAGAAAATTTAACCTAAAAAAACTGAAAATTTTTAGATAAAAATTCTGGTATTTTTCATATTTCTGCTCAGGCGGTTCTAACGAGTACCCACAATCTATGTTTTTGAGCAGAAATAAGTAAAATAATGTATACCCCTGTAAACCCCAGTTTTACTATATAAAAGTGGGGTTTAAAGGGGTCAACATTATATAGGCATGTTTTCGTGATGAATACATCGGTTACGAATTTTTTTTTTTTTTTTTTTTTTTGTGCCTCTTTCTGGTGTACATTTTTTTACATGTTTTATCACCAGAATTTGTTAAAATGTATAGTTAGACAGTTTTGCAGAAGATATGGGCAACGTTTATAGCTCTTGAGTGGTTGTTCTGAAAATGAACATATTGTCCTTTCAACATCTTTCGGAAAGATGATTTTTGCACTGAAGAATAAAATTAGCAAACTTTCCTCTTGATTTAATGTGAAACCATTTGTCGTTACTATGTACAACTGTATACACAAAACTTTTATTCTATTCATTGGTTTAAAAAATCCAATCTATTTTTTTCATAGTAAAAATAGCTGCAAAATATACAGAAATTAGTAGGATAGGTAAACTTGAGGAAGGTCCCCTTGTTCAAAGTTTCTGAAATTTTCACAATATTGCTATGGAACATCAACAGTTTAAGATCCTTAAAACATTCTAATGAAAATTTTACAAATATCCAGTTAACAACAGAATTGCTTAAGATTTTTGGCCATAAAATTAAGTTTACGGTCAATGTTTGAAAAAGTAAATCGCAGTAAAAAGTCACATGCAGGATTGCCTTTACACCTGATAAACAGTACCGGGTCAAGCACATCAAAGCATGGAAGCTTTTACATGTCACATGACCTCCAACACACTTTGTGGTTTAGGACTTTTCATAGGGACTGGTGTCATACGTTAACACTTTGAAATTAAAACAAAACAAAACAAAAAAAAAATCTATGGGCTTTAGAACATTTGCAGAAATGTATATAATATAAAAGGAAATTCAGTTATAGTATCTGACCTAATACCATCTGCAAACAACGATAATCCAGGTCGAGCGCCGGATCCGTGCAGTAAGGACAATCGCTAGCTGTTGGTATATTCCACAGTATCTGTTGTTTCTGTGGGCGGAGAAAGAATGTTTTGCTGTCCTCACATATGGATTGTTGTGTTTTCTCATGGCTAGCTTCAAACATACTGACAGTGGATTCGGTACATACAGAACAGGAGACAGGATATGTTATAACCCAGCCCACTATATGAGAAGTTATAAAGCATTTTGATTTTCTAATGCATTTTCACCTGTGACAAAAGCCAGCCTGACTAAACCAGTTCTCAGAGAACTATCAGCCCGGGCTCATTTTTTGAGTATTTTCCGGTCACGTGAATTACCAAGCAACAGGTCCTTTGAAAGACGAGTTGGGCTACAAAACATCTATATCATGCCTTTTTAGGCGACAGATAGATAAACGATCGCCTGAAGCCGACGGCTGAGGATGATAGTTCTTAACGTTGCCCACAGCACCTCGGGGCTGATAGTTTTAACTGTTAACCATAAAGGTATAAAATAGTTGTATAATACGGAAGACAAGTCACCGACTATATATAAATGATCTTAAATTGTATATACGTTTATTCTTTGAGAGAAACAGAAACATATTCTAACAAAATTACTGTTGAGATCGGTTTCAAAGTTGTTATCCACAGACATTCAGAATCCATACATGCATGTATGTTATATTCTCAGAATGGGAGAAAGGGGCGGGAGAACCTCCTGAAAAGAAAGGTGACAAGCCACCAAAAGGAGGAAAGAAAAGCAAGAAGGACTCGAAAGGAAAGAAACCCAAAGAACTGAGGGAGAACCCGGACTATGAAGATATAGCAGGATATGAGGGGTCCGGCTTCGGAAATGACAGTATGTATGAGTGATATCAAAAACTGTTAATATAACTACATAGTTATAATCTAGTATAAGTTTTAGCTTTCACAAAAAGCATGGTCTACGCTTAGCGAAGACACAGCCTTTTGTGAAAGCTAATATTTGGTTAACGTTGAATAGTCCATGAAAAATAGCATTGGACCATCCATTGTCTATATCATAAAGTGCTTCTGGAACAATGGCAAATTCTAACATAGTCTACATTTACGGGCAAAGACAATCAAAAGAATACATTATTTAAAACCGCGCGGTTTATGTCAGCTACACACACACACACACACACACACACACACACACACACACACACACATATATATATATATATATATATATATATATATATATATATATATATATATATATATATATATATATATATATATATGCATTGCATAATCGATAACACAATCAACATGACTATTGTTCATCATCGCGAATACATTGTGTACACGTCACCTAACTTAAAGGGAAAGGTAACGTTGGCAAATAAGCATTTGAGATGAATGGCAAATAGGCATTT